>CM034358.1:87855334-88352426 GCA_019925275.1 Mytilus edulis
CCGTTTCAAATTCTACACATTTATCTCCGGCAAAACAGGTGTGGTCTGCAAATGATCCAGCTAAAATCTAAACAAAGATGTACATGAATATAAAAACATCTCAACAAAAACGATAATATAATTTTACATGAGAAAAGAAATTCTGGAAAGCAACTTCAGGTTTAAAGCACAAACAAATTGTATCTTAATGCATCAAGATGTTTGGATATCGTTTAAGATTCGAATTATGTCGATAATTTTCAACCATATAACTGAATGTATGTGATGGTAGCAGTATGTTTGTTGTTTGTCGTTCAACTGTCTTTTCTAATAGTAATACAAAATATCGATATGTAATGATAGTCATTGTTTAATAGTAGCGACAAAAGAACTCGATCCCTACAAATTACAGGATTACGAATTCAAATGTCAATTGATAACAAACTTGTTTTATAATTATACTGGAAAACCACGAAATCAAATATCCTCGAAAATGCAAGTTATCCTCAACCCATGAAAATTAGTACCAACGAAAATAAATGAATCCACAGTAAACTTTTACCATACAGTAATTCCATTAAAAAAACCGTTTTTTTTTGTTCTAGTATCGATAAATCTAAAGAAACATAACTACGTGATTTTTCGTTTTTTTTTTTATCTATGATACATAACTATATATATTTAAATATTCATCATGTTCATAGTTTCACATTAACAATATACTAAAAAGCCTATCGGAGACGGTATAAACGCATTTTCTGGTCTTCTATTGCCAATGAAATAGAATAACATGTAGCACGCGATAAGACTAGGTTAAGATACAGTATTACAAAAAAACTTTAATATTTCATCTTTAATATATATGGAGATATGTAAAAGTGCCCAGAAAATTGCTTTAACCATGCAGATCTTTCAAAAACCTAAATGAATTATATAAAAGATTGTTTAAGAATAGGTAAAAATGATATATAGAAGAATTTAATGACGATCAGCTGAATAAATCCAAAACTCTCGAATCTGTTCCGATGATTTTCGTATTTTGGATAACAAAGTAATGTTTTATATGTAATCCCTGTGCATATCAGAGATGAACATTGTAAGATGTTTTTTTGTACGTATCAATGAGTGCGCTTAACAAAAATGTATCAAAAATTAAAAAGACATTAAAAATCAGACCAAACCTAACTGTCATTGTAGCGGACCCAGGTATTCTGTTGCAATACGGGTTTCATATCAGACTGGCACTTTAACATGTGTAAGCTCTCTTGAAATCGAAGTTCAACAATTTCCACATGATCTTTTTATTGCTGTCAGGTTTCAGCTTTCCAATTGTGAACTTTCCATTTCTAAGTAGCAACATTCCAGCAGCACCTGCATACGGGGTATATATCTCCCAATTGATACGATATTCCCGTGCTTGCATTTCCTATCATGATTTTCTTGATAGAGGTTTGCTGCTCACAAGGAAGCTATTAAACCAAGAGTTCCAAATAGTGAAGTTGAAATCATCCCTTCGTAAATTTTACGGACGCCATCACGAGTTGGTTGACCGTTATGGAATAACCGTTTCACAAATGATATCGGATATGTTCCTTACGTCGTAACTACAATCCCCTTCCCTTTCATGAATATGACCTACCGAATTAGACTATTTACCGGATTTGTAATCACATAAGCAACACGACGGGTGCCACATGTGGAGCAGGATCTGCTTACCCTTCCGGAGCACCTGAGATAACCCCTAGTTTTTGGTGGGGTTCGTGTTGTTTATTCTTTAGTTTTCTATGTTGTGTCGTGTGTACTATTGTTTTTCTGTTTGTCTTTTTCATTTTTAGCCATGGAGTTGTCAGTTTGTTTTTAGATTTATGAGTTTGACTGTCCCTTTGGTATCTTTCGTCCCTCTTTCACATATATCAATTAAGTCTGTGCTACATGTCATGACTATTGTAAAGAAAACGCGTTCGGCCTTTTTCGGTTGATTTTCGATGATTTGATGATAAGTATAAGTAAATAAAAAAAAGTAAAATCACAAAAATACTGAACTCTGCTGAAAATTCAAAACGGAAAGTCCCTAATCAAATGGCAAAATCAAAAACTCAAACACATCAAAGGACTGGATAACAACTGTCATATTTATGACTTGGTACAGGATTTTTTTGGTAAAAAATGCTGGATTGAACATGGTTTTATAGCAAGCTAAACCTCTCACTTGTATGACAGTCGCATCAAATTCCATTTTATTGTCAACGATGCGTGAACAAAACAGACAGAAATAATACTGACTCACCTTAATATTCAAAAGAAATAATTCACATACATCCTTTTCAAATAATTAATATGTATGTGAAACTTACATCCTTTTGAGATAATTTTAATATATATGCTAGCCTAACGGTATATCATATTTAAACTTTGAAACGTCGTAAAAGAGGAGCAAAAGATACTAGAGGGACAGTCAAACTCATAGATTAAAAATACACTGACAATATATATGTCATGGCTAAAAAAGAAAAAAGACAAACAGAAAAATAATAGTACACAAGACACAGCATAGAAAACTAAGCAACACGAACCCACCAAAAACTAAGGGTAATATCATATGCTCCGGAAGAGTATGCAGATCCTGCTCCAGATGTTGGACCAGAACTAAAGATTACCTGTTGGCATCAGATAACTGTGTATCTTGAATTGTCTCTCTTTTAACCTTTTTCTTTTAAACTTCTTATAATTTTAATAATTCTTTTCGTTGTCCAGATTTTTTTTTATCATTTTTATTAAGAAATTTTGACTATTGACCAGTAGCTGGCTATTTAATGGATATGGAATAAGAAATAACAAACCGGCCGTTCACTCCATAACCAATAAAATCGTAACATGTTTTTTGTATATCATGCATTATACATAAACTATTATATTTTTGAGAATTTAAGTATTTTAACAATCGGTACAAACGTCAGATTGGCGAAGGTAAACATATGCAAATCTCAGTTTATGACAAAATGAACATAAAGACATATACATATTAGTAAACTAATGTACAAATCGCAATGAAAGACCATTTCCCGAATTATAAGATTATCACCTTAGACCAGATTGATTGTTTAGCATAGATACTTCCAGCCTCTTTAAGATTTTCTCCAACATCGAATTCATCTCTGTGACGTTTCAAAGTTAAAATCAGGTTTACCGTTAAGCTGGCATATATATTATTAATCTCAAGAGGATGTTAGGTTTTGCATCTTTATTAATAATCTCAAAAGATTGTTAGGCTGTGGATTTGTATGTGCTGGTTTATGTTGTCTTCCGTGTCCGGTTTTTTTTCTGTAGTTAGACACCACATCGTTTTATTATGTATATCTATTATATAGTCATTCTATAAAAAAAATACTGTTTGCAAAAGCATGAATTATTCTAAATAATAAGGATGTTCTTATTACAGGCAGAAAACCCTGGCCATATTAGGCACAACTTTTATGAACTTTTGGTCCTCAATGCTCTTCAACTTTGCACTTGTTTTGGCTTTTGAATTTTTTTCATCTGAGCATCACCGGTTAGTCTTATGTAGACGAAACGCGCGTCTGGCGTATTGAATTTTAAACCTGGTACCTTTTGTTAGCTATAATTCGTGTGTTTCTCTGTCCTATATGTTCTTCATTTATTTGTATTGCAGTCCTGGAAGTCCTGTCATGTAATGTTGTCATTTCAATGTTATATTTAACATTGCCATACAAGCGGGAGGTTTGGCATGCTTCAAAACCAGGTTCAAGCCACCATTTTGTTTCTAAAAATTTCCTGTTCCAATTAAGGAAAATTACCATTGTTATATTATAGTTCGTTTCTGTGTGTGTTACTATGTAGAAGAAACGCGCGTCTGGCGTTTAAAATTATAATCCTGGTACTTTTGATAACTATTTACACCACTGGGTCGATGCCACTGCTGGTGGACGTTTCGTCCTCGAGGGTATCACCAGCCCAGTAGTCAGCACTTCGGTGTTGACATGAATATCAATTATATGGTCATTTTTATAAATTTTCTGTTTACAAAACTTTTGAATTTTTCGAAAAACTAAGGATTTTCTTACCCCAGGAGTAGATAACCTTAGCCGTATTTGGCACAATTTTTGCGAATTTTGGGTCCTCAATGCTCTTCAACTTTGAATTTGTTTGGCTTTTTAACTATTTTGATCTGAGCGTCACTGATGAGTCTTATGTAGACGAAACGCGCGTCCGGGGTATAAATTTATAATCCTTGTACTTTTGATAACTATTTACATTTCAATGGTTTCTGTTGTGTCGTAGTTCTCCTCTTATATTTGATGTGTTTCCGTCAGATTTAGTTTGTAACCCAGATTCGTTTTTTTCCCAATCGATTCATGAATTTCGAACAGCAGTATACTACTGTTACTCTTATTCATTAAGTACATCGTATATTTGCCGATCCTTTATATTATTCACAGCGATGCATCGTAATGTCAAAAAGTCATTCTTGACACATTAAAACAAACTGAGCTGTTGCAATCGACGGAGTAGCTGGTGGAGGTTATCACAAGCCCAGTACTCAGCACTGTTTGTGCTGACATGAATTATCATTGATATTGTTATATTTATAAATTAACTGTTTACAAAATTTTTAATTTTTTGAAATACTAAGGCTTTTCTACGCCAGGCATAGATTACCTTAGCTGTATTTGGCAAAACTTTAAGAAAATCTTGGTCCTCAATGCTCTTCAACTTCGTACTCTATTTGGCCTTTTTAACTTTTTTGGATTCGAGCGTCACTGATTAGTCTTTTGTAGACGAAACGCGCGTCTGGCGTATATATAAAATTTAGTCCTGGTATCTATGATGAGTTTATTTATAAGCACTCGGTCGATGCCACTGCTGGTGGAGATTTATTTTCCGGAGGGTATCACAAGCCCAGTAGTCATCACTGTTTGTGCTGACATGAATTATCATTGACATTGTTATATTTATAAATAAACTGTTTTCAAAATTTTGATTTTTTTTTTAAATACTAAGGCTTTTCTACTTCTGGCATAGATAACCTTAGCTATATTTGGCAAAACTTTTAGGAATTTTGGTCCTCAATGCTTGGCAACTTCGTACTTTATTTGGCCTTTTTAACTGTTTTGGATTCGAGCATCACTGATGAGTCTTTTGTAGACTAAACGCACGTCTGGCGTATATATAAAATTTAGTTCTGGTATCTATGATGAGTTTATTTAGATAGTTTACCTCTTTCATGCTGAAGATACATAATACCATGTATATAGTTGGGATGGTGGCACTTGAAATTATCCTGCAAGAAAAAAATACTCCAATAAACATTTATATGGCTTTTACAAAGTGAGGAAAAGTATGAAGACCAAGCCTTTCACTAAAAATTCCATCGACTCTTTTACATGTTTTATGACAGACAATTTTCCTATGGAATCGGCTTTTTTTTATGATCACGCATGGTTTTAAATATTTTCAATTACATGCTTTGCGTTTTAATCATTTAGATCCAATAATGTAGAGGCATTTGATAAAAGTAATGCCTAGTACTTAATTATCAATTGTTAAATGCAGTATGTGCATCGAGATACAAATGTAGATATTCCCTTGGTTATACTAAACGGACATGGATTATAATCACACTTTAATTGCTTTTCAAACCACAATAAATTTGCAATAGCTGTTTTCAACATGGATAACTAATTGTATCCTGTATCAATTCTAAAAACTTGACGAGAAATATATAATTTCATTTTGTTTTTTTATTATATTTCACAATGAATCATTTATAAGTTTTATTGAATATGTGAAATTGTGTGGGAGCAATTTAGGCTGCATTATTTGTTCATTTAGATTTGCAAGGAGAATCAAGAATGCAAACTGGATTCTTGCATAAAATAGATAGAAAATCTTGTTTTTTTAATCTTTACCCACATTTAAAGTTCTGTGTGAAAAAGAAAGGTGTAAACTCTGATTGTTTTTTGCCTGTAACCAAGGATTTGTATTGAACAAATCCTTGCTGTGACAGAGGTGTCAGACAAGGTATAACCTCTCACCTTTTTTCTTTTCATAATTTATAAATAGCATTGAAGAATATTTCGAAATTAATGGTATTGAATAGCTTGATATGGTTGACGATATTACAAATGATGCATTTGATACATACTTAATAATTGTTATGTTATTATATGATGACAACACTGTCATAATATAAAAAAAAAATCTGCTTACGGTTTGCAAAAAATGTGAGACATTTCTATAGGAATATACTGTTAACCCTGGAGGTTAGAAGTTGATATTGACTTTTGCAAAGTAAAAGGCATACATCAAAAAAAAACAATATTTAAAGATTTAATTACAGTGTTGTTTTGGAAGCCTTTTAGAATAAGTCTATTTTAACAATTGATAAGTTTACCCGGATTGTATCTCATTTTCGGTCTCAGTTAACAGCATTACCAAATACCTTATGATGTCCTATTCTATTTTTACAGAAAAAGCCAAACATGCAAACCAAATCATTGTATATATGGGAGAATTTGGTAAAGGTTTAAGTAAGGTTTGGGATTTGTTTGTCAAATGTTCGGACTCCTTAATGTTTTTCTTCGTTTTAGTTATTAACAAAAAATTAAAATATTAAAGCAGGTTGTTAATACTTTTGTTTCGATTTGAGACCCAAATAATACCAAAGCAAGTATTAGGTAAAAGTGGAAGTTAGCTTTCACCAGCCGTTATTGGAAAAAATAAATATCTCGAAAAGGGGTGTCATAACCCCAATGTGACTTCGATGGAGTTTTGTCACATTGAAAATCATATCACATCTTCTTAATTATATCCGAGGAGTTGAATTATACATTAATGATCCTCAAAAAGACGAAACTCGCATCTGTCGCAAATACAAAGTTTCAATCCTTGAATATATAATGAGCTTATTAACAACCACTGGGTCGATGCTACTGCTGGTTGAGTTTTATTCCTTCGCGGGTTTCACCAGCCCAGTAGTGAGCACTTCTGTGTTGACATAAATTATCATGGATACGGTAATAATTTAAAATTTTGTATAGATATACAAACCCTTATCTCTCATTTTAAGAATTAAATGTTTATGGGACTTACTGGTGTATAAACAGTACCAAATCACACACAAAAACAAAATGTATATATATAAAGTTTTCCGTCATACATGTTTGTGAGATAATTTGTCGATTTTATACAACATTAAATTCATTAGTTCTGCTTTTCAATAATGCAGCGTTTAATTTAAAATAACGAACGACAAATATATTGATTCTGACTAAAAGGCGTTTATAATTATTTAGTATATGTATAACAGACTATCAGTATCAGTTGAAACAGTTGTGATAAGAGTGGAGTGGAGCATGCAGTCAATGAACATGTTATGTAAAATGGTTTTTATTGTATGGATCTGTTTCTGCTTTTTTGTTGCTGAAAGTGGTACGTATTTTTTTTTATTCAGTTCATGTTGTATTCTGTCTGTGTAAATACAAATGCATCATCTTGTTAATGAAATAATATGAACTGTTTATTTTTGTTAAACTAAGGTGAACTATGTCAAATATTATTGACTTGAATTGTTGAAAATCCAATTGCAAGGAACACATGTACCGTGATGAAATAGTAAAATATTTTGCCGACTTTACTACATCAGACACATGCATCTTAAAGAAGTAAACACAAAATTTAAAACCTCGAATGTTGCATTATGACCTTTTGTAAAACACTTTGTGTTATTCGATCTTTAGGTCTATACCACTATAATTCGTATTTCCATGACGTTTGTTTTTAATAAATTTTATTTTTATTATATATATATATAAAATAAAAATAGATATATATTATATATTTTGAGTGAATAGTACATTTGTTATAAAGCTTAGATCAGTACCTCGGGTTGATAAATCAAAATTTGCCGAGAATTTGTTACAAAATAGAAAGTTCCTAATCAAATGGAAAAAGATAAAACACATAAAACGAATGGACAACCACTGTCCTATTCCTGACTTGATTAAGGCATTTCCTTATTTAGAAACTGGTGGATTGAACCTTTCATTTGTATGACAATCGTAAATATTATATGCATTTTATGTGACAATGTATTCAAGTAATACTATACAAATGAGCATTTTCATGAGGTCGATACAAGGATATATTGACCTGAAAGAAGTATATTGACTGAGGACGGTGTATTGAAAATCAAAACTGATGTCACAATCAATTTGGAATTTAATGTTGTTACTAGTTTTTATTTCATTATAACTTTTTATGCGTTATTGGTTTTGCTCATTATTAAAGGCCGTATAGTCACCAATAGTTGTGAATTTCTGTGTCATTTGGCCTCTTGTTTGGAGTTGTCTTATTGTCAATCATACCACATCTTGTTTTTTTAATTGGTATCTGATATAAAGATTTGATTGTATATGAGTATGTGGATAAGAAAACAATGAACAGACAAACGAATGAAATAAGAGACAGGAAAATACCTTCATAACATAGGGTATACTGTAAATTCAGAAATGATTGTATTATGCGAGGGTATCACCAGCCCAGTAGTCAACACCTCGGTGTTGACATGAATATCAATAATGTGGTCATTTTTTGTTTTATAAATTTCCAGTTAACAAAAGTTTAAATATTTCGAAAAACTAAGGATTTTCTTATTCCAGGCATAGATTTCCTTAGCCGTATTTGGCAAAACTTTTTTGAATTTTGGATCCTCAATGCTCTTCAACTTTGTAATTGCTTGGCTTTATAAATATTTTGTTATGAGCGTCACTGATGAGTCTTATGTAGACGAAACGCGCGTCTGGCGTACTAAATTATAATCCTGGTACCTTTGATAACTATTTACACCACTGGGTCGATGCCACTGCTGGTGGACGTGTCGTCCCCGAGGGTATCACCAGCCCAGTAGTCAACACTTCGGTGTTGACATGAATATCAATAATGTGGTCATTTTTTTTTATAAATTTCCTGTTAACAAAAGTTTAAATATTTCGAAAAATTAAGGATTTTCTTATTCCAGGCATAGATTTCCTTAGCCGTATTTGGCACAACTTTTTGGAATTTTGGATCTTCAATGCTCTTCAACTTTGTAATTGTTTGGCTTTATAAATATTTTGTTATGAGCGTCACTGATGAGTCTTATGTAGACGAAACGCGCGTCTGGCGTACTAAATTATAATCCTGGTACCTTTGATAACTATTGTCATATTAGACTAAAAAACGAATTCATTTTTTTGCGATTTTGAAAAAAAAACTGTTTAATTCAAATCAAATATTACCCAAATTCGAGTTAAAATTATAACGATTATAATCCTGTTGATTTTTTTCGAAATAATATAAACATTGCAATAATTTCTTAATTTACAAATAAAATTCATAACAGAAGTAGATTAAAGTCTTCATTGGAGGTAGACTAGGATGAACTGCATGGGACTGCCAATGGAAAATAATGGATACTAAATAGAGACAAAAAATGCCCAAACGTGAACCTTATCCAATTCAAAAATTGTTTTATAGATTCTGTAACATAACAGTGTAATCACCCTACATAAGCCTCAGAGTAGCATTTGGTGACATAATTAACTTCCTTTTAGAAAAAAACACTCTCTATATATTTGTAAAACACTTTTTGGCCACTAAATTTGAATTTTGAACTACATTGTGCAGTGTTGCAGTGTTGAGAAAGCAATAAAAGACTAAGAAAGAAATTCAAATAATGTCATATAATTAGTTCATCATGTATGTTTTTTACTTATATATAAACCAATGGATTAAGAAGATTATAAAGACAAAAATCAAACTTTTTATTTATTTCTGCATATTCAACCTAATACTCTTCCAATATTCATTATATTTGTTTACACTATAAGTTTTCATAACGAAAAAAATATTTTATTCTTCATTGAATCAAAAAAAAACATACTTCATGTTTCCTAGAAAATATTTTACTTTTGCATATCTTTGTGAGGTGTCTCGTCTCAAAAATGTATAAATTATTGAAATTATTTATTCTATTTGTAGTTGCACATATGAGAACACTACAAAACAAATAGTTCTTAGTTCTATTTTAGAAAAAAAATCAATTAATGTAAAATCGTTAATATGCAATTAGTATAAAATTTGTCAAAGAAAATAATTCGTCTTTGAAATTATCTATATTATGAATGTCTTAGTACATAGTATGCGACGTGGAACAATGAAAAGTGTGTGTACTCATATGCATTTGACACGGTGCATGCATTCATTTATGAAAATCTATAGATCTAAGAATTATATCGTAAAACTTGTTAAGAACTTCTTGATGATATATAGTGCAGTGCCCACAAAAAAAGCCAAGTGAGATAGTTAATTGCTTCTTTACAAATACGATTTAATTGAATCTCGATATTGATAATGTTTATAATATTACTGAAGTCATCTTTCGAATACTGATGTTCTACCTCAATAAGCCTGGATGTATCACTGAAAGTCACATATTAGCATTGCTTTAATTTGGATCACAAATTCAAAGAAAAGAAATCAAGAATTTGCTCATTAACTGCACTTACATTAATCCGGTTATAATTAATAGTCAGTTTATGGACTAAGCGCGGGATGATAGACGTAGTAACTCTCTCCGAATCGAGAAAGATGGTGAGGTCGTTGATACAAGTCATAATCAGGAAACTGAATGAGTCTATCAATGCCTAAACTACGTCAATATTTAAAGATCCAAAGATTGCAATACACTTATCCTACCTCCATGACAAATACGTTGTTGTCCCCGAAGCTAAAGCCCCAAACAACATCGTTTTTGTTTGTAAAACTCTTACATTAACTGCTTGATAAACGAATTAGGTATTGACACTTCACTTGGAAACTCAACATATACCCTCACGATACTTACCAAAGATGAAACCCTGGATAATAATAGGTCTGTTCTATGTTCGTTTGTTATTTCAACCAAAGATGAAGAATTGGATCTTCCAGTACTGTATTGGATACCTACACTACATAAAAGAGGGACGAAAGATACCAAAGGGACAGTCAAACTCATAAATCGAAAGTAAACTGGCCACGCCATGGCTAAAAATGAAAAAGACAAACAGACAAACAATAGTACAGATGACATAACATAGAAAACTAAATAATAATCAACACGAACTCCACCAAAAACAAGGGGTGATCTCAGGTGCTCCGGAAGGGTTGTGTTGCTAATGTGATAACAAATCCGGTAGATAGTCTAATGTTGTATGTCACATTCATGAAAGTGTCCTTACAAACAATGGTATATTGCTGGGTATTCCAAGTGCTCTTCCACGAAACCTTTTTCTAAATTATTAACATCCATTTAATCAGCAATCAAAGAGGGACTTTAAAGTTATTGTAAAACTGCCTATCCTAGAGGTGGCATGAATCAGAAAGATCCAAAGATCTTTTAGAGTATATATATACAATCTAACTCTCTGTTGTCTTACAATAGTATTAAAACTTTTGACTTTTCTACACTTTACACAAGTATTCCACATTCCAAACTAAAAGACAAATTGAAAGAGATGGTATTTCTCTGTTTCATGAATGGCCAACGTAGATACAAGTATCTTATCTTAGGGAGGGATAAATCCTTCTTTGTAAAGGATTAACCTGATTCAAACAAAAAATACTCTGAAACTGACATTATGAAGATGCTTGTTTTTTTATTGACAGCATAGTTGTTACGTTAGGAGGACATGTTTTTCAACAGACTGTCGGGATTCCAATGGGAACAAATTGTGTCTTTTTGTCGACTTGTTTCTTTATAATTATGAGGCTGCCTTCATACAGGAACTTCTTAGAAAGAAGGATGAGAAGTTAGCAATATCCTTTAACTCTACTTTCCGCTATATAGATGACGTTCTTTCACTAAATAATTCAAAATTTGGTGACTATTTTTAACGCATCTATCCGTTCGAACTAGAGATAAAGGATACACGAGATACAGATAAGTTGGCCTCATGTCTTGACTTACATCTAGAAATAGACAATGAGGGTCAGTTGAAAACAAAACTTTACGACAAAAGAGATGATTGCAGCTTTCCAATTGTGAACTTTCCATTTCTAAGTAGAAACATTTCAGCAGCACCTGCATACAGGGTATATATCTCCCAATTGATACGATATTCCCGTGCTTGCATTTCCTATCATAATTTTCTTAATAGAGGGTTGCTACTCACAAGGAAGCTATTAAACCAAGATTTCCTAATGAAATTGTGAAGTTAAAATCATCCCTTCGTGAAGTTTATGGACGCCACCACGAGTTGGTTGACCGTTATGGAATAACTGTTTCACAAATGATATCTGATGAAGTTTCCTTACGTCGTAACTACAATACCCTTCCCTTTCATGAAGGTAACCTAGCGACCTAACATAAGCAACACGACTTGTGCCACATATGGAGCAGGATCTGCTTACCCTTCAGGAACACTTGAGATTACCCCTAGTTTTTGGTGGGGTTTGTGTTGCTTATTCTTTAGTTTTCTATGTTGTGTCATGTGTTCTATTGTTTGTCTGTTTTGTCTTCTTTCATTTTTAGCCAGGCCTTGCCGATTTTATTTGACTGTCCCTTCGGTGTCTACCGTCCCTCTTTTATAATTGTGAAGAAAAACAACCAATCTTAAGCAAGAAAACTTGGGTAATTCTACAGACTATTGTCAAAAAAAAATTCAAAGAAGCCAGATCATTCAATTTCCAATTCAGATATATTAAGGATATTATTTTAAAACAATTCAAACTTTTCTGATTGGGTACCATTAGTATACCCCCCAGAACTAGACATTAAAGAAATTCCTTTCATTTTTAGACATCTTGAATGTGTCATAAGCGGTTATCTCAGTATTCGAATCAATGATAAATTTAAAGGATCCGATTTAAATTATGAAATTATCAATTTCCACATGCTTAGGAGCAATATACAAACTTCCTCTGCATATACCCCCATTCATTTTGGTATTAAAAGTCATACAGCTATTTCTCAGACTTTGTAAAACGTCACATTTATCTGAGCAGAAAGAAGATGAACCAGGGATATGTCAAAGAACGTCTCGCCCTTTTTCTAATAAAAATTCATTGGAAATTACCAGAACTTGGTTGATAAATATTCCGTATCAACTTCACAAATATATCGAAATCAATTTGACATCAAACGTTTTTTTCCAATATCCATCATGGAAATTCGCCGATGACTTAAAAAACATATTATAATATTCTATCCTAATATTTCACATTATTCGCATACACATTTGGAATCTTCATACGTTTTGGGAACCCGAACAGGTACGGAAATATAACTTTTCATATAAAAACGTTTATGATAGAAGAATAATATTTTTCTCCTCCGTTTAAAAGAAAACTTAACTAATTTATTAATGAGCGGTATACATCTGCACCATTATGAATATTGTGTTCGATCTTGATATCAATTTCAAAGGTTTTCATAACAAGGAACATATTAAGTCATGTATATGTATGGTAAAGTTATCATATTATCGATCTGTTATTATTTATTTTTTTTATATTTAAAAAGTAAAATCACAAAAATACTAAACTCAGAGGAAAATCAATTCGGAAAGTCTATAATCACATGGCAAAATCAAATAACAAAACGGATCAAAAACGAATGGTCCTCGCATTTAAGATAAAAGGAGATAAAATATACGCTATTTTTTCATTTTCAAAATAAGTTATATTGTGCAGTCAAAATTTGGAGAAAATGACGATTTTACATCTTCTACTGCTAAGAAAGAAGATCAACATTATTCCAAAATACTACATGGTTATAAGGTTATTTTAGTACGCAATATAGACGTTGTAGTATCTCCATTTACAAATAAACTATTTTTCTTATTGTCGCTTCTTTTATGATACCGTATAGTAAGATGTATCACTTAATATTTTTCGTACTTTTGGTTACTACTCAGAATGACCACTTGTTTGGTCCGGAGCCACGTCATATGCAATAGAGACATACAAAAAGGCACATAGACAAAGGACAATTGCGAAATCGAAAGACAAGAATACAGAAATTATCATAGAACAATAACACAATGACGGGATGATAAGTTTAGAGGCACGCCATATGTAACCAAGAAACACAAAAAGGCATACAGACATAGAATATTAGCAAAAATGAAAGACAAAAATACAAAAAATATAATAAAACAATAACACGTTGACGGGGTGCATAAGTACACTGCCAAATGGATACCACCAAAAGAACAGACTTAACAGTAAAATTAATATTAATAAAGACAAATAAAAGAGTACTATAACACGTTATTACGTTGAAAAATAATGTCAGTAACCAGATTCTTTACTTCAGGACAATCGTGTATTATTTGTAAAGTTGATACGGAACATATATATATGACACTTCGAATCTTTATCATGAAATCCATATCAATATTTGATGTCCTTTTTGTTGAGCTCTTCAACTGTTTAAATTATCATTTATCGTTGGTTTGGTCTCATCGTAAAAATGGCAAAACCTTTGTAATGGAACAAAGAATATGATCAATTTCGTTAATCAGAAGCCATCTCGCAGGCCTCGTTCTTTTCAAAATGCAATCCAAAGAACAAATATCCGTGTGTCTGATTCCTCGTGATTACAAGAACCACTCATAATCATTCAGTAAACTAATGTATATATAGTCGTAGTCAAGAAACGCAGTGACATCCTCGGACAGACTAAGTGGATTTGTTTTATTTACAGATATACCGGTTTCATATTCATCTAAGCAACAGGGAGTTCATGTAACTTTTAAATTGTTGGTCTACTTGTGTCTTATATTATCTGATCTAACGCCAACATTTTATTTCATTAGATGTTGATTCCAGTCCAATGAAATATGATTTTGATGTTGTTGAGCTGGAGTTGTGGGCTATGTTGTCAACTGCAGTTGTTGGTCAAAACTTTTCAATTAAGAAATGGTGGACAAACCACACTCTCATTCAAATGACCTACAACTCCAGCTTCTTTTTTAGTTTTTTTACAATGAGTAATAGTAAGATACACATAAATGGTGCCATAGGATCAGATTAATGTCTGTGTTTGTCATTTGTTAAGGGGTATAATTCTAGAACGGTGAATTGACGCCACCCAAGTTCAAACTGTATCTGAATTTTGTGATAACAATCTCTGTGTATACGTTTTATAATATTTTGTTGAGGCAAATTAAAGTTAAAAACTAATTGTTGTTAACCTCTATCTCATTTTGTCTCTGGTGGAGGGTTGGCTCGTTGTCAAATATACCACATTTTCTTATATATATATGATATTTGGCAAAAAGTATGAAGAAAAGAGCAACATAGTATTTAACAATAAAACATATTGAAATAAAGGAACTCCCCCCTCCACCATCTAGACCCTCAGAAGTCTGATATATTTGCTGAGTTTACTAATCATACTATGGATTCAGTTATTGTCAGGGGTAACAATTTTCGTGCATTGAGGACACTTCCGTGTATATTTGATTTCGTGGTTTAGCAAAACTCTGCATACGTTCTGATAGAAAATTTGTAATTCGTAGGACATTAAAATTCGTGGTTCATCAGGTAACAATGAAATCTAAGACAATTGGTATCCGACGAATACAAATGAATCCCCAATAATTGAACGGAATTTGCTATTATGTTTTAATCAGTGAATTTTATTTTGTATACACACTGTAGATTTCCTGGAAGTTGCTAGATATAAACCAACGAAACAGTCAAGTAATTCGGAACCATTTTACAGATTTTCTTCAAAAGCTGTGGATGGAGATTTCTCACAGCAGATGACATCGTCATTAGAATTCTGTTCAGAAACAAGTGTTGGTAGTGAACATTCGTGGTGGACAGTAAATCTTGGTGCACTTTATGAAATCAGCAACGTTGTTATCTATGGCAGAAATGACTGTTGCGGTATGTTTTAATAGTCGCGCCAAAAAAAAATACCGTTATATACAGATATGGATATAGGCATTTGAAAATAAGATAGCGTTACTATATTTGATTGTTGTTAAATTAATAATAGTTCAATCATGGTCCTCCAACTTCGCAAAAGGCTCACTCCTCCATGCATATCACAGTTAAAGCATACACAAAAAGTATAATTAGAATGAAAAGAACTAATGGACATTTGTAAAGATTATAAATACATGTATTACTTTATAAAGCAAATATATAGTGATTTACCTCAATATTGTCTTTAATAAATAAACAGATCCAATCACTATAAACCAAAAATTGTATAAAATGCTATAACGATTTTGAATGTTGTTGAATGGACATGTTGTATAAGGGGTTTCTGTAAAGATTGTTATAATTTACTTTATTTTTCTTTTTTTCTCGAATTCACTTCTGATTTAATTCTTTTTCAATTTAGAAGAGAGACTGTCGAATTTCATCATTGAGATAATTCAACCGTGCAGAGACAACATCGATTGGTTTGAAGACAGTCGAATTGGCGTCTGCTATCACCAACAAGAACCAACAACATTTCTGAATGCATCATGCCATAACAAGATGATTGGCAAGTTTGTCCGCATACGGCTCAGTAATTTAAATGATCGTTTAGCACTGTGTGAGGTTGAAGTGCATGGTATATTCATTGGTTTTCTACAAACATGTAAGTCTTCATGCAAAACAATTATTTCAGTCATTTTGGATAATATATCCATGTGCCAACTTAAATTGGTATTTCTTTCAATTTGTACATTGCACATTTTCATTGAAGAATACAATATTAGACTCTTAGAAGCTCGAGTCATCTACATGTGGAAAATGTGCCGCAGAGTCCTAGAACTTTGAATAAAATAGAGATGCATATCAACTTTTTATTCTGTGATATATAATATTTTTAACAAACTTCATTGTAAAAGTGGGACTGTTTTAGCTGTAAAAGGATTTCCTATTGAAAATTGCATTCGTATGTATGTGCCTGTCTCAAGTCAGGAGCCTGGAATTCAGTGGTTGTTGTTTGTTGATGTGTTACATATTTGATTTTCGTTCATTTTTTGTACATAAAGTAGGGCGTTAGTTTTCTCGTTTGACTTGTTTCATTTTGTCATTTCAGAGCCTTTTATAACTAATTATGCAGTATGGGCTTTTAGCATTGTTGGAGGCCGTGCGATCTCTTGTGACACCATACCACAACCTCTTTTTTATATTGTCAATATTTCCAGAAGGGCAATCTATAAATCATCTGAATTTATATTTTTGTTTCTTTGACAGTTGGAAAGTTTCTGTTACAACAAAAAGAAGATTAAAATTGGTGTATCGCGATCATGGCTATATTCATTTATTCTAATTTTTCTTTCGTTTAACAAAAGTTTTGAAATGGGAGAAAATGAAACAAAATTTTGTCTGCTGTTGACATAGGATTTCTTGTTGCCACGGATATGGAAACTATAAAATGATTAGGAAAAGCTAAGTTATTACAAGTTTGCGGTACTTCTTTTATATATTTTTTCATTGAAGGGTTCTTTAAATGATTTATTCTAACCAGACTTTGCATTATTATATGTAAAGTAAAAATTTAATTAGCAATTTTACTAATTGAAGTAAATAAACTCACTCATCCAAGATAACTGAAATTTTGCATTTACGCCAGACGTGCTTTTCGTTTACATTAGACTCATCAGTGACGCTCGATCACAAAAAGGTTAAAAGGTCAAATAAAGTACGAAGTTGAAGAGCAATGAGGACCACATGTATTCTTCATTTGAATGAATGAAGATGTACTTCAAGGTACTTTGCATATAGCATACTCTGTGTGTTTGTTACTTTGATTTTGTTAATTGTTCTTACTGTGACCTGAATTATGGCGACCAGTTTGTAAAACTGGCGGAAACGTAAGTACCCGGAGAATCCGATTGAATTTCGGCAGGAAAACTGATAATCATTCGCAATTAAATTCCGAACATACTTCGTAACGAGTGATGTTCGACCTCTGAACCCCGAGTTTTAGTTGCTAGATTAGATTATGGACTCATCATAGATACTGGGATTGAAATTTTATGTTAAGCAAGATGCACGTTCCACTTCAAAAGACTCATCAGTGACACTCGAATCAAAAAATATAAAAATGGCAAAAAAAAGTACGAAGTTAAAGAGCAATGAGGACCAAAGATTCCTAATTTTTTGCCAAATACATCTCAGAAAATCTATTCCTAGGTAGAAAAGTATTTCAAATCGTTTGAAATATAAAAAATCATCTACCAATATATCAGCATATAGATATAGGAAGATGTGGTATGAGTGCCTATGAGACACCTCTCAAACCATGACACAAAATGTAAAAAGTAAACAATTATAGGTCAAGGTGCGGTCTTCAACACGGAGCTTTGGTTCACACCGAATAGCAATCTATAAAGGACCCCAATACATTACTTGTGTAAAACTATCCAAACGGGAAAACCAAGTTAAAATTATAAAAAAAACTAAAAACGAGAAATACTTACGAACCACATAAACAAACGACATCTACTGTACATTTAGATTCCTGACTTAGTACAGGTGCAAATAATTAAAGCGGGATTAAACCTTTCAATGGTACAAAACCTTCTCCCTAATCTAAAACAATAGTGTAACATAACAACATAGAAAGACACACTATAAAATATCAATTGGAATAGACTTACTCCATCAAAACCCTTAGTAACACAAATTAACACACAATGAACAACATTATAATAGATGTCTTTATTTGGATTTTGTATTCGTTTATACTTTGATAAAATGTTTAGCATAAATTATTCACTATACATGTATTTTTTATTAATAGCAACTTTTCCGTATGCCTGTGGATTTCAAGGTCACAGTAGTGAAGAGAATGACGAGATCCTCAGTAGCGCCATTGTTCAAAGCGACATTCAATGTACCTTTATCTGTTCTTATATGAAATACTGTCACATGGCCGACTTTAACAAGAAGACCTCAACTTGTATCTTGATGAAAAAGAAAAGTGGATCCACTCTTGTGACTAATTCTGACAACAACGTTTTTATCGTCAATTGAACATATTAATCTGCAAAGCTGGTTTCAATATTGTTTTTTTCTTCCAATTCAAAAATCGAATACTTGCTAGCAAAACACAAAGACCTAAAAGTGTTCTTTCATACAGAAAATGAGTTTCAATTCTTCAAAGCTAACCTAATTACTTTGAGTGATACGTTTTTGTCAAACATTAATTGTATTTAGCAATACAAGTAATACATTTTATATATTCAAAATAATATGTCTGTACCTGACAGAGAAAGAGGCATATATTGTTAAAATAAAGCTTTACAAAGTATAATTAAAAACCAATTGTTCAGAGAACCATTGATGGTCTTTCCACCACTTTCAACATATTTTGATGTGAAAATATTAAAATTCAGTTATATGTCAGTTCCTATGACTTTATGATGTCTAAATATGAATTTGGAGCAAAGGTCAAAATCTAGAACGTCCAATTAACCTTTGACCTTGACCTCAATTTCAAGGTCATAGACTAAACATCTCGAATCAAAAGACACTAGTTCCTTAATATGTATGGTTCATGAGTAATATCACTTTACGCATAATTCTAAATATAAGAGGGGCGAAAACTTCCATTTATTGTCTACGCACCCTTGCAACCAAAATTTATAAGTTACGACATGTCGCAACTAACAATTTAATAAAATAATTTGTCGATAAGTTATACGGCTTTTAAAAATAAGTGAAAATAAGCCAAAATCAAAATTTAAAATATGACCTTCACCTTTGACCTTGACCTTATTTTCATTTTTTTGGACCAAGGATCTCAAATCAAAAGACCCTAGGTCTCTATCACTTATGGTTTACCAGTTAGAAATGCATATTCTTATATCAAACATAAAAGGGGGGATAACTCTCATATGGAATCTATATACGGCTTCGGTCAAAATAAAACAGAACATCCTGAAGATATAACGAGCAATTTGGAAAAATAAATTTGTCGGTTTCTTATACGGTTGCGAAGCCTTTGAGATAACAAGGAAAACAGTGTTCGGGGAGATAACTCTTATTTGGGAAAGAATTCGGTCCAGCAGAGTTGGTTTCAAAAGCGTATAAACTGTTCGATATCATATTCCAAAAATCTAAGCGACATCTTGCGAAACAAAAAAACAGCGAAGGAAAAAAGTTAGGCGGAAGAAAAAAAAATAAAAAAATAATAATAATTAAAAACCAATTGTTCAGAGAACCATTGATGGTCTTTCCACCACTTACAACCTATTTTGATGTAAAAATATTAAAAATTCAGTTGATATGTCAGTTCCTATGACTTTATGATGTCTAAATATGAATTTGGAGCAAAGGTCAAAATCTAGAACGTCCAATTAATCATGACCTTGACCTCAATTTCAAGGTCATAGACTAAGGATCTCAAACCTAAAGACACTAGTTCCTTAATATGTATGGTTCATGAGTAATGTCACTTTACACATAATTCTAAACATAAGAGGTGTGAAAACTTCCATTTATTGTCTACGCACCCTTTCAACCAAAATTTATAAGTTACGACATGTCGCAACTAGCAATTTAGTAAAAATAATTTGTCGATAAGTTATACGGCTTTTGAAAATAAGTGAAAATAAGCCAAAATCAAGATTTATAATTTGACCTTGACCTTTGACCTTGACCTTATTTTCATTTTTTTGGACCAAGGACCTCAAATCAAAAGACCCTAGGTCTCTATCACTTATGGTTTACCAGTTAGAAATGCAAATTCTTATATCAAGCATAAAAGGGGGGATAACTCTCATATGGAATCTATATACGGCTTCGGTCAAAATAAAACAGCACATCCTGAGGATATAACGAGCAATTTGGAAAAATAAATTTGTCGGTTTCTTATACGGTTGCGAAGCCTTAGAGATAACAAGAAAAACAGTGTTCGGGGAGATAACTCTTATTTGGGAAAGTATTTGGTTAAGCAGAGTTGGTTTCAAAAGCGTATAAACTGTTCGATATCATATTCCAAAAATCTAAGCGACATCTTGCGAAACAAAAAAACAGTGAAGGAAAAAAATTAGGCGGAAGAAAAAAAAAAAAAAAAAAATAATAATAATAATCAGAAGAAATCCAATAGGTCTTTCCACGGAAAAGTGGAAAGACCTAATAAATATAAATCAATTGCTTTAAAAAAGCAATTGTAGGGGGTCTTTCCCCCTTTAAAATTAATTGAATTGGGGCGGGGGGGGGGGGGTTTGTTTGTTTGTTTGTTTGTTTGTTTCTGTATGGGGTCTATATTATTGTTACCGGAGAAGTTTCATGTTTAGTTTGGAAAGTTTTTCTTTTATTTTAGGTACAGCGCGCGCGCCACATCACGTGACACGGGTTTATAATAACGAAAAGATAGTCTTTTTATTCCTTTTTAGGTGGGGACTTTGAACAGGCAACATGTATAGAGACGGAATGCACACAATGTAATTTCTTTTGTCATTGTAGGAAATTGACATTTTGATGACAGATCACAAGCAGTGCATGATTTGGATTTATTTGATCCGGTGTAACTTTAAAACACATTTATTGATTATTTTCTGATAATGTACATTTTTCAGCACCTGTTTGTAACACAGATTAGTATTTCAATCTCGGAGCGGACATTTCATTGTAGGCTTTTACTGAAATTTACGGACCTAGCAAGCAATTTTTACGGCATTGCAATTTCTTTTCTCTAGGAAAAGCTTTGAGAGATATCTGCACCAAGTTTTTTTATAAACTTTTAGTACATGTATGCCCTGCTGACTGCAAATTTTGAGGTCGATTGTATTTGTAGTTTCAGAGTACATGTGGATGTTTTTTTCAGAAGTGACGCAAGAACAATATTAAATTTCAATTTTTCATGAAACATGATTGATTGATCATGATCATGATTGATCATGATCATGATTGATTGATTGATTGATTGATTAGTTGGTTGGTTGGTTGGTTGGTTGGTTGGTTGGTAAAACACGTTGGATAGGGCCAATTGAAACAGCGAAAAAGAAACAAAAAAGATCTTGGACCCTATATTAAACACACGAGACGGAAACATGATTGATTGATTGATTGATTGATTGATTGGTTGGTTGGTTGGTTGGTTGGTTGGTTGGTTGGTTGGTTGGTTGGTTGGTTGGTTAAACACGTTGGATAGGGCCAATTGAAACAGCGAAAAAGAAACAAAGAAGATCTTGGACCCTATATTAAACACACGAGACGAGACGGAAACATGATTGATTGATTGATTGATTGATTGATTGATTGATTGATTGATTGATTGATTGATTGATTGATTGATTGGTTGGTTGGTTGGTTGGTTGGTTGGTTAAACACGTTGGAAAGGGTCAATTGAAACAGCGAAAAAGAAACAAAGGAGATCTTGAACCCTATATTAAACACATGAGACGGAAACATGATTGATTGATTGATTGATTAATCATGATCATGATTGGTTGATTGATCATGATTGGTTGATTGATCATGATCATGATTTGTTGATTGATCATTATTGATTGATCATGATTGGTTGGTTGGTTGGTTGGTTGGTTGGCAAACACACATAAAATTATTCAAGTCGTGCCCCAAATCACATATGTACATGACCTTGACCTTTGACCTTGTGACCTTTGTCAAGGTCATTGCTTCACAATGTCATTGCAAAAGACCCTATGGGTCAAGGACCTTTTGTTTAAGAGTTTTGCCTAATAATGGCTTTTTATAAACCATCAATGGGGGTTATGTCCCTTACATAATGGTAAAACCAATACAGTCATAATGTAACAAATTTGCCCCTTGAAGTACTGAACATTTTTCACTGCTTAAATTTTCTGTATCTATAACCATTCAAGAATTATAGGGAAATCAAAGACATATGAAAATCTAAAATATGACCTTGACCTTTGACCTTGACCTAATTTTCTAAGTTAGGACCCAGGGGACTCAAATAAAAACATTCCAGGGTTATACGGTTAACGGTTTATGAGTTAAAAAAACATACCGACAAATTTATTCCGTAAAGGTACATAACTCCTATAAAATTTCATCGAATCGCTTCGATCCAAATTAGACAAAAATTCCTGAGGATGTAACGAACAATTTGTAAAAAGAATTTTGTCGCTTTCTTATTTTGTTACGAAGGAGATGCACACACATGACAAACAGTGAATAGGGAGATAACTCTTACAAAGAAAATGGTTCGGCTTAGCAGGGTGAAATTTAAAAGCGCATAAACTATACGATACAATATGAAAAAAATCTAAGCGACATATTGCGAAACAAACATTTATCGCAAGAACAAAATTTGGCGGAAAAAAAAAAAAAATAATAATAATAATTAAAAACCAATTGTTCAGAGAACAATTGAAGGTCTTTCCATCAAAACAATGTATTTTGATATGAAAAGTTGTGAAACTAAGTTTAAAATGTCATTTCAATCGTCAAATGATAGCTCCTAGTAAGCTGATTCCAAAAATATATTGTTTCCATACATTGTTTTTTAAATTAGGGGGATAATTTGTTACTTCCGGTTTGAAAAATGTTACTTCCGATTATATTTGAATATTTACTTGACACTGATTCCAAAAATATCTGGTTCTATATACTTTTATATTAATAAGGAACAAAAAAATAGCTACTTCCGGTTTACAAAAGGTCACTTCCGGTTGGTTTTTTTCAAGGTTAAATGGTTTGATACCTTTTTCTAAAAGTTGTATATCTTTATCATGTATACATATAGAATAAAAGCAAAGGTCAAAATCTAGAACGTCAAATTAAGCTATGACCTTGAGATCAATTTCAAGGTCATAAACCAAGGACCTCAAATCAAAAGACCATAGGTCTTAATTATATTTAGTTAATGAGTTATATCACCAAACGCGTATTTTTAAATACAAGAGGGGAGAAAACTCCCTTTTACATTCAACGTACGCTTGCAATCAAAATTTACATCTTACGACATGTCGCAACTAACAATTTAGTAAAAATAATTTGTTGATATCTTATACAGTCTTTGGATATAAGTGAAAATAAGCCAAATTCAAATATTAGAATATGACCTTGACCTTTGACCTTGACCTTATTTTCATTTTTTGGGACCAAGGACCTCAAATCAAAAGATCCTAGGTCTCTATCACTTATGATTTATAAGAAAGAAATTCATATCACTTATATCAGATGCATAAGGGGAAATAACTCTCATATGGAGCGGTCATATCGCTTCGGTCAAAATAGGACAAATCATGCGAAGGATATAACGAGCAATTTTGTAAAATAAATTTGTCATAATCTTTTACGGTTGCGAAGGAGATGCGATAACAAGGAAAACAGTGTTTGGGGAGATAACTCCTACAAAGAAAAGTATTCGTTTACGCAGGGTAAATTTCAAAAGCGCATAAACTGTTCGATATCATATACAAAATATCTAAGCGACATATTGCGAAACAAATGTTTATCGCAAGAACAAAATTAGGCGGAAGAAAAAAAAAAATAATCAGAAGAAAAACAATAGGTCTTTCCACAGAAAAGTGGAAAGACCTAATAATATATGATTTAAACTGATTTAAAACGTGTTCTTATGTTATTTTGACTGTTGTACTAGAACTTTGTTTAAAAGTTTATAAATAATTATGTCGACTGAGCTAAGCAAAATCAATCACTTGTGAAATAACAATTCGCAAGGATTTGTATCAACCAAGTGATAATAAATAATAATGATACTGTATTATTTTTGTACGTTACATTTGTTGTACAATTATTAATTCATATGAAAAACATATAGTAATATAAAAGTAGTTATAGAAAGGAAAACAAAAGATACTATATGAGGACTTCGATATCCAAAAGACCGACACTGCCATACTCGGATAAAAATAAACATAATGTCACAGAAATAATCTTAAAAAATAACAGATCTGGAAAAAAGGCGCACTATAAAAACAAATGTTTGTAGTAAGGCACAATTATCAATGATCCAATATTTCTTTTTCAAACATGCTTCTTACTTTGCAAGATTAAAATGGGTATTTTATTTTTATCTAGTTTATTTAACGTGTGTTCACCTGTTTATAATATTTTTAATGTTAAATTTGTAATTCTCATCGGATTTTGTCAAATGAGTTGACGTCTTTTTTATTATATTCATGTGTTATGGTGAAGAAAATTAATCACCGCCTTCATTTATTAGATTTGATTTTGTTCAACGTTATATGAACGATGTTTAACGTGTGAAGTTAGATTCAAAACAAACCGGACATAGCTATATAATATAGTTAATTGCTACCTTAGTTTGCTATTAATAAGTATTGAAATGTGCATTGTTGTTAAATGTAATATCAGCATTTAGTTCAAACATAAGTTTAAATCAATCCTAATTCTAGCTTATTCATTCAAATGTGACGTCAATTTTCATTTTTTGATGATCTGTGTTACTTTTTACAATTTCAAATATGACGTCACTTGGCGTTGAGGTTTAACCTATTCGGATGTGCCTATTTTTTGTGTTGTATTTTGTCGGGTTATGTAATGTATTTCGCTTGTTTCTTGTAATTAGTTAACACTTCAGTTTCATCATGTATATCTTTTGCATAGTCATTTTATAAAATTTACTGCTTGAAAAGTATAAAATTATTCTGAATAATAGGGATGTTCTGTCTGGTACCTAACAGAAACCCCTGACCGTTTTTGGCACAACTTGTTTTGAACTTTCGGTCCTCGATGCTGTTCAACTTTGTACTTGTTTCGGCTTTCAAACTTTTGTTATCTGGGCGTCACTTGTACGTCTTGAGTGGAAAAAATGCACTTCTGGCGTATTAAAATTTTAAACTTGTTGCCTTTTGTTAGCTATTATTCGTGTGTTTCTTTGTCAATTGTGTTCTCCTATTTATTTATATTGTAGTCCTGTAATGTTGCGTTGTCATTTAAATGTTATATTTCACATGGCCATAAAAGAGGGAGGTTTGGCATGCCACAAAACAGGTTCAACCCACCATGTTTTCCTTTAAAAATGTCCTGTACCAAGTCAGGAATATGGCCATTGTTATATTATAGTTCGTTTCTGTGAGTGTTACATTTTAACGTTGTGTTTCTGTTGTGTTGTTTGTTTTCTCTTATTTTTGAGTGTGAATTCACATTAATATAAGACGTGTCACGGTACTAATCTATCCTAAAGTCATGTATTTGGTTTTTATGTTATATTTCTTATTCTCATAGGATTTTCTCTAATGCTTAGTTCGTTTCTGTGTGTATTACATTTTAATGTTGTGTGGTTGTTCTCCTCTTATATTTAATGCTTTTCCCTCAGTTTTAGTTTGTTACCCCGATTTGTTTTTGTCCACGGAAATATGAGTTTTTAACAGCGGTATACTACTGTTGCCTTTATTTTGTAACTATGGTTTTTTAACCCTTATTCACATTCAATACAACGCCTGTTAGACAATAGCAACTTTAAGAAGTTGAGGTGAATTTTATGTGATTACATGTGTGGTACATGCTGTGTATTTGTCAGTTTGTCATATGCTTTATAACTTTTAATTTTATCGCTGTATATGTTGACTAATGTATGTATGTGCTGGGAACAAAAAGTAGAATCACAAAAATACTGAACTCCATTGAAAATACAAAAGGGAAATTCCCTAATTAAATGGCCAACTCAACTGATAAAACACATCAAACGAATGAACAACATCTGTCATATTCCTGACTTGGTACAGGCATTTTCAAATGTAGAAAATGGTAGATTGAACCTGGTTTTATAGCGCTAAAATTCTCAATTGTATGACAGTCGAATCAATTGTATTTGTGTTTACAACGATGCGTGACCAAAACAGAAACTAAAGGCAAAATTGTTAAAACAGCAGTCAATACTGCGTCACAATCTCAATAATTGTGTGACCTTCCTAACTTAATGTGCCATTGCAGAAAATTTTCAACTCTTGGTAACAGGAAAAAACATTTATTTGTAAACGTTGTATTTGTACAACTAATTTTGAATGAATTGGACCTCTCTCGTTTGTTGAATCAATTAAAAAATGTTGCATTACAATGAATAATATAAATGCGACGAATGTGTGTTATTCTACCCCTTTGAAGTATAATTTTTTTATGTCGCTTCTGTGTTTTTTTCCCTATCAACCGTGCATTCATTATAAATCGTTGGATACTAATTTCCTTTGAAATCGTGGGTAAAGGTAAACTACGAAATCAAATTTTCAACGAATAACACATTATATATATATAAGCTTTTATGCTGACGTTGACAAAAAACACAACATGAAATATCTTTGAAAATAAAAGTTTTCCCCAATTCACGAAAATTGGTTATAACTTGATAGATTATCAAGTTCATTGATACATGTATAGATTTTTAAAATAACTCAGTTGAAAAACACTTTGTCCTACTTTTAAGGGGTTTTGTTGTTATATCAACAAACGAGTCAAGCATTTGTTGATACTTAGTAATTTTGTTTTGTGTTTTGTAATAGGAAAGTCCAAACAAAGCACATTTTCGTATTTAATAATTTCACAAAACTGTCACAATTACAAATTTTCTAAAAATAAAGGGAAATAATCAATGTAATTTGTAAATAAATACGTTCGTCAGTTGATACATTTAAGAATGCAGATTAGTAGTAAAAATTAATAATTAATCTACTAAGTACATTATTGCCAAAAATTACTGTTTATTAAAAATTACATATTTTCTGTAATGACCGTAATGGCCCTGTTTTTTTTCTGTAATGGCCCTGTTTTTCTCTAATGACCCAGCTTTTCTATAATGGCCATGTTTTTCTGTAATGGCCCTGTATTAATGCCCAATATGTCTGTATTAAGCACAGTTCGGGTTTTCAATAAAGTTAATAAAATTAAGATGTAAAGAGTATGATACTTTTTTGGATTTATTTTAATTTAGTAACCAGCAATAAACATTAAAGAACCATATAAAGGGATCACTGTTTGTCCTGTTTTTTAACACATAACTTTTTCTAACTTAATATCTTGGATATTTGGTATATTTAAAGCTTTATCATGTTGAAGTACAAATTATTTTTTTCAAACTAAACTGTCATTAAAAGAGTAGAGTAGAGTAATTCAAGTTGGCACCAACTCATACGCTTTTGTTCAGTTGGTTAATAAATGTATTAAGAAATGGATGCTTTATAATGGCCCTGTTATATGTCCTCGGTCAGTAATAGTGGCCTCGGAAGTCTGTATTGCCCCTCGGCGTTGCCTTGGGCCATTACAGACTTCCTCGACCATTATTACAGACCTTGGACATATAACAGGGCCATTTTAAAACACCCATTCATTAATACTATAGTCACAAATAAGATGGCAAAAGAGATGCATCGGTATGATATAGTAGAACTGTGATAATAAATATATGATTTACATAAAAAAAAAGACAAAAAGTAGAAATAGTAAAGCTTGTTTTTCTTCCCACTGCATGGAGACTCATATGACCAACATATAGCCACAAAAAACATATTGGCGAAGACAAGGGCAACCATACAATAACATTTCAAATAAACATGTTTACACATTTATGACAATAAGCAAGTGTTTCAAAATACTTGATAGTTATTAAAATACGACAGTATACATATATAATGCATTTGTATAAGATATGAAGAAAATAAATGTTTGAAAACGAAAGTTGAAAATCATTCCCCTGTTTTTTAACAGTCATCCATCAATGAACCACAAATCGAATCGTTAATATGTCAGAGGTAAAATTCGTTTTAATCTGTTTTATTAACCTTTTTTGTCTTTGTAGTTGTATATATTGTCTCATCTGCAGCCGAGTTTTGCAAGATTTGCTTAGGGGATCACCAATGTGGTACTATTGGAAGTAGTAAGTCGCAGGGTCTATCTACAGCTGGAATTTTGATTACATTTTCACCGAAATGCTTGGGATGAATGAAATTTTAGAAATGACCAGTGATAAAATTTCACCAAGGTCTAAAACTCGAATGGTTACAGACGAGTGTCCCCAAGAATTTTTTTATAAATATACCTGTAAAAGTAAAACAAAATTGGAAAAAAAAAAGATAATTTGCATGTAGACAATAAGACACACTCTGGATGCAGTAGTTGTTGTGTGTTTGACATATTCCCCATTCTCATTCGCAGTCTTATTCACTATGTAGTGTTAATGAAATGCCATAAAAAAAAAAATTTCAGTATCACAAGTTTTAAACATGATAATACATTTTATTCTATAAAATGATATCCGAAATTCAAAGTTCTAACATGACAATGCTATAAACAGATTTTCAGTAATTCAATGATAAGATTACAATAAAACGTATTTCAGTTATTCAATGATGAGAATGGAAAAAAATGGTACTCGATATTAAAGTTTTCGAACTGAGAGCTAAAGTATACACAAAGAAAAAAGTTTAGCTACTCCAAGTTTTTTCGAATTGACATATATTACGATAAGGGACATGGTATCCAGGTATAATTGGTGTCATTATTAGTAATGCAGACTGCAAGGACATAACATGAGCTTTAAGAAATACACAACAAATTAAAAAAAAATGAAAATTTAATTAATAGATTGTCATTAAACCACAAGTCCAGTTTGAATACTAAAACGTGTTCATTTTAAGTATGGCCCTTCTGAATTCGTAATGATATCAATGCCATTTAACTTAGTAAACGTCCATTATAAGTCTGTAAACGTTATCCATAATTTAGTTTTCAATATTTGGTAAAACCACCACGTGATTGGATGCAAACTCATCCCTGTGTCTCATCCCTCCAATTAGTCGTCGGATTTCCTGCTGTGGTATTTGCCGTCATTTCCGATGCAACGCTGATTTCAACGAATGTAATTTGTGTACAGGTGGTTCGGTTGCATGTATCCGACGGCTTACCATGTCCAAAATATGCTCTATCGGATTTCAATCAGGGCGCGTGGCAGGCCATGAGAGCAGTTACTGCTTCTCCTTGCAGAAATGTTGTAATCGCCATTGAACGATGCGGCCTACCGTTGTCATCCGTATACACAGGTCTTCCAGCTAACAGGTGGTTATCAAAATGAGGTAGAACTACTGGCCGAAGAATGTCTCTGATGTATAGATCACCATTAAGGTTTCCTCGTTTATCGACCAAGTCCAATCTGTAGACATGAGAGATGTATTCCCATACCATCACAGAACCTCCACCGTAAAGAACAGTTGATTTGATGTTGCTTTGTGTATATGCTGTATTTTCATGTCTCGAAACTCAATCTCTCATCTGTTACATGCAAAAAAAACAGCTCTCGTCTGACAAATGGATCTTGCGCCAGTTCGTCACGATCCAACCACGACGAGGTAGGCACCATGTCAAACGCAGTTATTGATGTCGGTCAGTAAACATGGGAAGTCTTATTACCCTTTTTTGACTTCAGTCCTTTTGATGTCAACCGGTTCCGCAATGTTCTGGTTGATAACTGTCTATGAGGTAACCATTCTCTTTTAAAAATAGGAATTGTTGTGAATGGTATTCGTCTAACCAGGCGTTGCAATGCCCTGTCTTCACGCTGCGATGTTACCAATGGTCTACCGGATCTTGGCAACTCTTTAACGTTATTGGTTTGGATGTGCTTCCGCACAAACCTGCTGACTGCAGTATAATGGTAGCCAATCTGACGCTCAATAGCTTTATAAGATAACCCGGATGACTTCATGTCGATTATTTACCATCTTGGAGACTTATATATTCGTCTTCGTACCATGTTCACAGCGTGTAAGTAAAATATTCAAATAGTCGGACTTAACTACTCAAATTTGAAGCGCGTGCATGATACGTCGATATCTTAATAACAGATCTAGCCTGTATGTTCAAATCTTTTTAAAGGAACATTGATCTTGTTAAAATCTGTATTTATATTCAAATTAACATTTTGGTAAAAAACAATGCAATATATCAGGGGGTGCTTAACTTCTTCTTTGTGATTCATATATTGTGAACATCATGAGTGATGAAGTCAGTTTTGTTATTCAGAAAGCAATAAGCTACCTGTATTTATGGCAATATGCCAGTTTTCGAATGTAGAGCAAGGAATATGGCTTGGTGTTTCATCTGTAGCTATTAGTGTCATAGGTCTGTATAGGGATAGCTCATATGCTAGTATATTATCAAAGGTATGTCATGACTGGTATTGAAATACGACATGATATATAAAAAAGCATAAATGTTGAAAATGTTTCTTAAATCTCACCTTTCAGATTGGATCTGCAAATTTCTTTCGGGTCTTAATTCAATTTCAGATGCCAATGACAAACACCTAGATAAGAAAATTTGTGTCTAGAGGTTTGATGGTATTGCTTTTGACAACAGTTGGTGCAGTAATATTATGGAATAGTAAACTGGTTCTTCGGGAATACTGTTTTGTTCCTCGACTCTTGTCTAGTTTTGATGTTAAACGAATTTATTTGCTGTTTTATTGTAAAGTTCAATATTTTTTAAAATGATTGTTTCTTTCTCTTTATTTAATGATAAGTAATTGAGGCTTGATACATTTATCAACAATTCTCGGAGGAATGATGGAGTCGAAAACCTCATTTTTTTAACGTAGCATCAACACCATTATGTAAAACATGAATAAAGTTTCATTTTCAATGAATTATACCATCTCTTCAGAACTGTCATGTTCCGAAAGAATACAGCCACTGGAAAATGAATTAAGGATTGCTGTTCTTGCTACCTTTTCAATTAGTGCATATATTGAGATTAGTTAGCGGGACTTCTAGATGGTTTGATTTGTTTACCACTATGCTTTGATGTATTTCTAAAGTAGTCAGATCATAGTTTGATTGTTATTGTTGTTAATGTTTTTCTTTCGTTACCTGTTCAGCCATTTTTAGTTTTGTTAACTCAAATTCAAAATCAATTTCGAAAATCTTTGCAAAAGTCTTTACAATTGATCACCTAATATTTTATTATACTCAAAACAGCTTTACACTTACACATCTTCAGAAAACACCTCAACATTATACATAGGAAAATATACATTTACCCAAAATTTTATTACCCAAAATTTGTACACCTACATACTCATAATTTATTCAATTAAAATATGTTCTAAATAAAATAAAACAATTTGAATCCGACCGTTGAGCATGGATTTGACAGCTAATGCCTCTATAACATGACACAGCGAAATTATGTTTTAAGCGGTAAGAAATAGATCTGATGTAAATAATAGGGATGCATTATCGATGCATAACATCGAAAGTATACTATTTCGTATTTAAATATTCTTATGTAGGATATAGTTTTCATAAAATCATGACACGTTGCATAAATAGCACAGTACACATCAACGAGGTAAGCAGAATATCTTGTAATTTGTTTTTAAGCTTTTTAAGGTATTGTAATTATTTGTATAGTAATATTGTAATAGTAATAATAATAAAGAATTCAGTGTTTGAAGCGATGACAAATTAAACTGTATTGAATTGATAAATTTGTTTGACTTTATCATTAGGAAAAGAATTATTGCAAGTAATTCCCAGTTGATATTTGACTGTTTTCTGAATATCCTAGCATTCACGCAATATATGTCGTGTTAAAAAATATATATCCGGTTTGATCGACATGATGCTCCAAAACTCTGTTTATACATGTTATATGTCTGCGTTGCTGCAATAATATGTTAAAAAGACACTTCGAATCAATAATTACCAGTGAATTATAAGTTTTTATATTGATGGGAATAAACCCATGAACTTATAACGACGGCCTCTATTATACGATCGACAAGATTGATATATCTTAAAATTTGAGTTCGTAGTAGTTTGTTTCTTTCATATTTGTTCTTGTATATTTTCAGAAAATTTGTAAGTAAAAATTTAGATTGGAGTTATGGAAAGCTAATCATTTTGAAGCTATTTTGAACTTCATTATATATTTCTTGTTATAAAATTCAAAATACTTTTAAATTGAATGCATCAAGCGGATGATCCAGAAAAGACGGCAACTGCTGCTTGCAAAGGTTTAGAAATGTACGTCCAATACTATATGCATATTTGTCATTGAAAATAAATCAATACCTCCATAAGGAATTCTGTTAGAAAATAATAATCCTGTTGTTGTACTGAAGTAAGTTTATTTTCCGAATATTGATTATTGAATCAGTATTAAAAATGAAACGCTTTTGTCATATGTTGCATTTCGTCAATGAGTGTTTTTACTCTTGAGGAATTCTGATACATCAACCAACATTTGGTTGGATATGGTGAGCGGATTTCAAGTGTTATATCTAGTTGTTAAGTTTGTACTGAGATAACTTTTTGTTGGTACTAGTTTTTGACAAAAATGAACCTCTGTTTATTTCCACTATTTGAAACTATTCAATGTTTTTATATATGTCGTGTACAATTTATTATTCTGTACAGGTTATTACTTGTACAAAAAAAAATGTAACAGTAATTACTTGTATGATGCCATCATACAAGTTATTACCTGTACAAATATAATTGTACCAGTAGAAAAAGATAATAATTTGTACAACACAACATCTTTATGATGAACAGAATTAAGAAAATGTAAAGGAATAATAGAAATAATAGTATCATCTATTTTGACAATGAAAAGAACAAAATTACCAAAGCATGATATTGATACTAATGAGGGCTACACGAGGTTCCTTAAAAAAGGCGATTTGAATGAAACCAAAGAATGTTTCAACCGTTCGAGGTCAATTAACTGTTTTGAAATTTGCAACATGCTTTCCGTTTGTCGCATATGTTTAGTTTTACAATAAAACTCATAGTGTTCGTATATATATATATATATATGTTTAATGAATAGTCATGTACTGGAGTTGTCAGTCTTTCCATGTCATAATTGGTAACATGGTTTCCGTTTGTCGCATATGTATAGTTTTACATTAAAACTCATAGTGTTCGTATATATATATATATATGTTTAATGAATAGTCATGTACTGGAGTTGTCAGTCTTTCCATGCCATAATCGGTAACATGGTTTCCGTTTGTTGCATAAGTATAGTTTTACAATAAAACTCATAGTGTTCGTATATACATGTTTAATGAATTGTCATGTACTGGACATGCTGGAGTTGTCAGTCTTTCAATGCCATAATTGAATGACCGCTTTAATGAGGATGAGACCTCCCTAGTCTTTTAATGTCCATATAATTCAACTTAATCACCGACTCTGTATATATAAAGGTTGTTTTAGAAAGATTTCCAAAAAAAATGTCATCTTCGATATCTACGACTATTTTTGAAAAACCAACTGGCTTTTGGGCCCTCCGGAAACATAGAAGACAGGAAGTGTCTGCTTAATATTAGAAAGATTGAGAGATCAGGGGGCTCTCACCATTGCCCTGTGACCTTTGTTCTGAAATTTTGACAATGTTTAGCTGTAAAATGACAATATAGGCCTTCTGTAGATACTGAAAATGACATTATTCTCGGAATTTTTTTTGTTACAATCTTGATATATACACAGAGTCTATGAATTCGTCCAATTTTATGTACATTTCGTTATTTAAGCGGTCTTGTGTAGGTTTACACTATATATTTATGTTTTTTTGCTTTCCATATTTATTTATTTTTATATTTCTAAATGTTTCTTGAGGGATTGGTTTTTGTTTAAGAATTAATTCATGGAAGCCATAGATTGTTGGAAATTTACAAATGGCCTGGGCCGTGATAATCGAATTTTATCCCTGAGCGTTAGTGAGGGATAAAGTTAACGAATATCACGGCCCAGGCCATGTGTAAATTTCCAACAATCTATGGCTTCCATGAATTATTTCGATTCTAATAGGACAAATACGGTCATTAAAATACTGAAGCGATGGTTGGTTTGGTGTGTTTGTGGCTGATCTTTTTTACTCCCTGTTAGATAAAGCTCAAATATCTTAATAAATCCGTAGCTTGCATGGGTTATTTCGTGAATATCGGTTAGAAAAAAAAACTGTTTAATTCTTCTAATTCTCAAACCCAACGTTTGCCATTTTTAATTTACATCATTTTCTCGTAAGCTTCCGTCAAATCCAAAGTTGACATTTCGTAACTAAGGAGCCGCCATGTTGACTTGCTCAAATTAGTAAATATGCAAATAACTGCAATAGAATAGAAAACAAAACAAAACCTACCTCAAAAATCAGTTTAAATACAATATCATACGAATTTCGATGGTTCACGTAACAGAAAACTTTCAACTTTAGCGGTTTCATTTGTATGACGTCATGTTTTGAAATTTTTTTTTTTTTTTTTTTTTTGATTTCTTTGAGCTCTTGTGCATTACTTCTTTTTATTATGCATCCGAATAAGAATAACAGTTATTTTGTCTTTTTTTTTAATTGCACTTTTTAAATCAATAAAATTGTCAAATAGGTTCCAATACATGTAGTTTAACGTGGGAAGTATATTGCAACAGCCATTATTATGTATATCTCTAAGTATAGACATATCGAGAATTGTATCACAGTGTTGTTCACTAAGCGAAAGAAGCACGTCATATTAGAATTATGTTTTAAAAAAATATTAGATTTAAAATAACATTTTGGTGTCGTTTTATTGATAAAAACATATATATCCTGGTAGTTTGGTATTTTTGGTATTTTAGTGTTTTGTTATCAGGTAAGGTGGTTTCGATCATACAGTGACCAATGCAAACATCTACGTAATTTGGTCTCTTGATTTTGCCATTTGCTTACTAGGTTCTTTCCGTTTAGAATTTTCCACGGTGTTCAGTACTTTCGTTATTTTACTTTTTCCAGTTACAGCACTTCTTCTCATTTCAATTGATTTGCTACTGAGGATAAGCGTTTCTTCTACATGCGAACCGTGTCACAACATCAGAGTTAATAATATACTATGGTGCAGAACTATGAAAACGGAAAAGCTTCAAAAAATTATGCAAAATACGACGACAGCTATTTACTAATAGGAGTAACAACAATCTGAATGTTTCAATTATTTTAAATTTTATTAACAGAAATGTTGCAAAGCATAATCGTTAAATTATGATACTCGAAATTCATGAGTTTAAATTTTTATATAAACTGCTGATTTCATTTTTGTTATGATCGTATTTCATCTATTAGATAAAAAGATAAACAAACAATTTATAATCCATATGTTCTACTTTTTTTTTGTCATTTAATGTCATGTTTATTAATTGATATGAAATTGGATTAGTTGAAATAATAGTATAAGAAACTAAATTACTCAAGTTAAGTTTTATCAGTTCAATATATCAAAACATCGTCTCCTTATGTTTCTTTTGTCTTTTTATATGTATTCCAAAATCGTTGAAGCATGTCAATAATTCGGTTTTCGTAATTTTTTCTTCGCAATTTTATAGTGTAATAGCCTTCATCTAAAGTGCTTTGAAAGCAATTGCCTTCTTTGACCTCTTAGAAAAGAAACAATTCTTAAAATCCTAAGTGAAGATTATTTTAAGACGGAACCAGTCCTAAATTGTTGACATTAACATGATTAAAAAGAGGGACGAAAAAAGTGGATTAACATTGTTGAAATATAATCTTTCAGAATATATATTTCAATTCTATCTTGTGTACTTTTAAGCCAAATCCATTTCAAGAAAAACTCCCTCGTCTAAAGAGCGCCTAATTCAACATTAAGACCTTCCGACAACACTACATCATTTTGTTATCCTCCAAATACAGGTTAAAGATATGCAGGTATGAAATTGTTGAATTACAAGCACATTTAAACTGACAAAAAATCTGATATATGTTTACCTTGAATATGCTTAGGCACTTTCGAACATTTTTAAAAATGACATTTTCTGCTTTACGTTTCACAGTTTCAATGATATTTATTTTGATGTTAAATGCGAATAGCGAATAACTATAACAATATCAATATCCTTGTGAAGTTTTTCGATGGTCGATGTAAAAATATAATACGATAGTAACAGAACTCCGATCTTTTTTACGCAAAACGTCACGTTGAAAACGGAAAAATGAATCATTAAGTGTTTGAATTTTGAATTTAAAATCCCATTTTTTTCTTTATTTTAAGTCTATGTATTAATTTGTATGATAATCATAAATAGAATGGGATTCATACTAAAATCGTTCGTAAGGCGTAAAAGAAAACTTTTAATATTCCAAATAATTGTTAAAAAATATTGCATTCAAATTGGTTTTAAGCAAGTTTTAACAATCAAAAAGTTTAAATGTAATAAATAGAAATAAATGATTCCATTTTTATATAATTTTGCACAAAATCATATTATTCCTAACTGTGTATGCCACCTTGACACTAAATCTATTTGATAGGTACTGATTGATATTTTTAAACTTTCATCACTATTTTGTTAATTTTCAGTAGTATCAGCTCGCTTTCAGGAATTATCTGAAATTTAGTTTTATGTATTAATCTGAAAAGGACACTTGTCTTTTTAAACGGAACTTAATAGTTCTCTTATGATTTACTGTGACAAATGTCTCCGTTAAGGAAACGATTGAGTATCATCAAACATGTTTACGCTCGCCACATTTCTATGTTTGTCCAAAGTCAGTAGCTTGCAATCAGATATTCAGATATATTGAGTATTTTCTTTACATTAACAATCCAAACTTTTTCTGACTTGGTTCTATTATTATTTTCTTCAGGAACTGGGGATAAATAACACACTTGGAAATCCTACATATATAAGTATGCTTTCGAAGTAGGAGATCCTGGAAAATCACAAATCGGTTATAATCTTCCTTGGTGTTAATCCAAAGGATGAAGACCAGGATATTCCATCCTTATATTGGATTCCTAAGCTTCATAAGAATCCTTATAAGGAAAGGGATATTGCAGGTTCTTTCAAGTGTTCCACTAAACCCCTTTCTAAAGTTCTAACTGCCATACTCACTGCAGTCAAAGAAGGACTTCAGAAATATTCCGAAACGGCATTTTCAAAAAGTGGTGTTTATCAGATGTGAATACTGAAAAAATTCAAAAGAGTTATTGGTGAATTTACAAATTCAATCATTAAAACATTGCACCAACATTAAAACCTTTCATTTTGCAACTCTTTATACCCAGTGTATGTAAAGTGCGGATCCTAAAATATCATTTTTACTGTATATGCCATAAATGTCTAATGTAGAATGATAAATAAACAGACGAACTTTTTTTGAAGAAAATGAAGAAAAATAGTTAAAATGTATATGTTCAGAAATACATATTACTAATAAAACAAAGTAAGAGATGCGAGTGGGATGTATCGCGCCTAAAGCCATCCAACTGTGAAATATATACCAAAATAGGTGAATTTTTAGGACATTTCACGAACAGATCGTGCAGGTGCTTTATAACTAACAGGTGAGATGTTGTTGCAGTAAAAAATATTCATTTTAATACAATTATTAAAGTTGTATAACGTAGAATATGTTTTGTCATTCAGTTTCTTAATATTTAACTAAATTCCACTATGATGATTTCGTAATGCTAGTCATGTTTACTATCGAATAATGATACTATTCTTTCATTTTAACTGTGGAGCGAATCATTAGTATTGTATATGCGGTGCATTTTCACTGTATAATTATTATTTTTTTTATCTATTACAGCTCATTTCTTTAAGCATGTAGAGCAAGACTTTAGTTGATTTGCTTGCTTTTTTTAATGGATAATCATTATGATAACACCCAATTTAATTCAAATATTAAAAATACAGGTTAAACTATGCCTATTCATATTGTTTAAAAATGTCAATCTTATTTACAAAGTTTGTATAAACAATTATACAAACAAAGCAAGCAAGCCAACCAAAGTTTTGCTTTACATGCATTAGGAAATTAGCTGTAAAGCCTTAATTTAGCCGACTTGCTCAAATAATAGATAAAGTAAGAGAAAGATTTGATAAAATTTAACTTACGGATAAAAGTTTGGTTTTAAAACACTCTACTAAATTCAATAGAAATAACATTTATTTCAAATGTATTCCATTTAGTTTCTTATAAAGCGTATAGAGATCTTTATCCTTATTTTTTTTATCCATTTCCATGACACTTCACCACTAATTACGTACATCTTGATATAGATTGCACCTTTGTTTTCCCGTTTAAAAGGTTTTACACTGGAGCCCTTTATAACTTGCTGTTCGGTGTGAGCCAAGACTCCATGTTGAAGACCGTATTTTGACGTATAATGGTCTACTTTTATAAATTGTGACTCGGATGGAGAGTTGTCTCATTGTCACATACGACATCTATATGGCTCAAAAACGAAACGAGACGGGATAAAAAGGGATGAAAAAATCTACGCTACTTTTTTAATATATTTATAATGGGCTTTATATGAGTCAAAATAGAGTAAAATAGTGGGTCGTATTTGGGTATAAGCGTCACGCCGGATTGCCGATCTTTTGCAAGCGTGACAGGTGAAAGTCAAATGATTGTGTAGAGAAAAACGGGAAATGAAGTCTAGCAGGACACGGATAATTATAAAAAATTAGAACTGCATAGTATAAGCGGGATACGGGAATCTGACAAAACAATAAGCGGAATACGGGAATCTGCCAAAACAGTAAGCGGGATCCGGGATCAGAACCCCCCAATGAGACCCCAGAAAAAGAAATTGTTGTATATTCATCCTATTGTTACAGTCATGCCTTCAATAACAAAAGTATCCGATGCATGCATTTTTTCATATTTTTGGTCCCTTTTTCAATTTTGTGGGGTCCAAATTTATAGACAAAAGTCCTTTAATATAGATATTTGGAATTCGTTGACATGCTGAATCTGACCATGTATCAAGTTTGGGGATTTTTTGCCTAGTTGCTGAAATAGCCCACATAGAGTTCCAAAGGGTCTAAAATCAACAAAAATGAATTGTAGCATGCATTTCGTGTACAATAACCCAAATGTGCATGGTTTTACCTCTGTGGTAGTATCCATTCGCGGATCTAGAATTTTTCATAAGTAGGGGCCCACTGACTGCTTAAGAGGGCCCGCTGCTGTCACGCTCCAGCGATTCACTATATAAGTTAAAATCAAGGAGAAACGTAATCTGAAGAATACAATATGACATTTTGAGAATCGCTTTTGTTACAAGTTTGAAAAGCTATATATTTGATGAAGAATGAATGAGGAGTTTGTATTTCAATTGGAAAATACATGTATCATAAATCCTAAAGTCATCAACTAAGTTTTTTTTTTTCATTTGTTGCAAGTGCATTTATCACATAATTCTACAATAAAAATTCCTCGCAATTTTTGAAAATTCTACATTAATAATGACTGCACTAACATTGATAATTCATCGCATCTATAGTTAAAATGGATCGCTTTCAATAATCGATATGCTATATTATGATGCTTTTATAACACTTATTTGAAGTTTAATGCTATGTTTGTATATTATAAAGACATATCACAATGAAAATATGTTAAAACTTAACTTAAAATCCTTTAACTTGATATTTTCAAAACGTAAACAAATACAGTTTTCCCATGATCCTTTATTCTACAATAGACATACCCGCATATAACAGTAAAAATGAACTAGCTGGATTCGCACTTTATATACACTGATACCACTATTCCACATACTAGATAAAGGCAACAGTAGTATACGGCTGTTCAAAACAAATAAATACATGGACATAAAACTAAATCGGGGTAACAAACTAAAACTGAGGGAAACGATTTAAATATAAATGGAGAACAACGACACAACATTAAGATGTAACACACACACACACACACTCAGAAACGGACTAAGCATTAGACAAAATCCTATGAGAATAACAAATATAACATCAAAACCAAATACATGAATTTGGGATAGATAAGTACCGTGACACGTCTTATAGTAATGTGAATTCACACTCAAAAATTAGAGAAAACAAACGACACAACGGAAACACAACGTTAAAATGTAACACACACAGAAACGAACTATAATATAACAATGGCCATATTCCTGACTTGGTATATGACATTTTTAAAGGAAAAAATGGTGGGTAGAACCTGGCTTTGTGGCATGTCAAACCTTCCTCGCTTATGGCCATGTGAAATATAACATTAAAATGACAACACAACATTACAGGATGACACAATTGACAAAGAAACACACGAATAATAGCTAACAAAAGGCAACAAGTTTAAAAATTTTAATACGCCAGAAGTGCAATTTGTCCACACAAGACTTACTAGTGACGCCCAGATACAAAAGTTTGAAAGCCGAAACAAGTACAAAGTTGAACAGCATCGAGGACCAAAAATTCAAAAAAGTTGTGTCAAAAACGGCCAGGGTTTTCTGTTAGGTACCAGAACATCCCTATTATTTAGAATAATTTATACTTTTGCAAACAGTAAATTTTATAAAATGACTATACAAAAGATTACATGATAAAACTGAAGTATTAGCTAATTACAGGAAACATCCGAAATACATTACATAACCTGACAAAATGCAACATATCCGAATAAGTTCAAACCTCAAATGACTACTGCTGGTAGGTGAAATTTAAACTTAAAGCTCGACTGAAAGAACTCATCAGCTTATGTTTCTTTCACAAAAATGGCACTAGACGTTTCAAATATCTATTTTTGGGCTGGAATTCAGCTTTGTGAAAAATTATACAGAGTCAAGGAGAAAATATACCGACGAGGAAATCACTGCCATGCTGGACTTTTTAATTGACAACATATTTGTTGAATTTGAAGGTTTGGTCTTCCAACAGACTATTGGAATCTCAATGGGTACCAATTGCACTCCTCTACTTGCAGATTTGTTTTATATTCCTATGAAGCAGAATTTATCCATGCGCTTGTACAGAAAGGAGAAAAGAAATTAGCCAAGTCTTTTAATTTTACCTTTCGGTATATTGATGATGTACTATCTCTTGATAATAAAAGATTAAGTGATCACTAACATTTAATATCTCCAAGTGAACTTGAAATTAAAGATACTGCCGACACAGATAAATCAGCTTCGTATTTAGACCTTTTTGTCGAAATGACTACTGATGGTAGGTTGAATACCAAACTTTATGACAAACGCGTTGATTTTAATTTTCCTATAGTCAACTTTCCATTTCTATGTAGCAACATCCCAGCGGCTCCAACATATGGAGTTTATGTGTCTCAATTGATACGTTACTCTAGCACTAGCTCAGATGACGTTGATTTTGTTGAACGAGGAGTACATATTTCTCAAAAGTTGCTAAGACAGGGCTATGAATCAATCAAATTAAGGTCTTCACTCAAAAAATTGTACGGTCGCCATCATGAGCTGATTGGCCATTATGACAAAAGTGTCATATCTGATATTCCTCCTAAGTCATAGTTACCTTACATCATTACCGTGCTGAACAAAGAAATAACACGACGGGTGCCGTTTACGATGCAGGAAATGCTTACCCTTCCGAAGCACCTGATTTCACTCCCGGTTTTTAGTGGAGTTCGTGTTGTTTCTTAATTATTATTTATCTGTTGATGTAAATGTCCTTTGATTGTTTTAGTCTTTGTTTACTCCTTGGTTTTAATTGTTATTGTCTTCAAGTGAAGAAATTAAAGAAACCACAGACACGACTTCTTCTGTTTTATTTCAAGACTCATTTCTCGAATTTACTTAGAGTGTCATCCAAGTACCAGAATCTATGAAAAACGAGACAATTTTTTTTTTGACATAATCAATTTCTCACCTTCGTACCAATTTATGTGACGTATAAAATTTTCTGACGTCAGACACTCAATAAATGTGTTCGTAGATAGTAGATGTTTTTGTGTTCCTTTTAAAATTGTTGTACGATGATGACTGATGTACCCATATTTTGACTATTATATTTATTGTGTCTGTTTATTTAACGCATCAATGTAAAAATATCGGAAATTGATGAGACTGTCTTTAAAGTGAAAGGGTTAGCGCTATAGAACCAGGTTTAAGCCACCATTTTCTACATTTGAAAATGCCTGTACCAAGTCAGGAATATGACAGTTTTTGTCCATTCGTTTTTGATGCGTTTTGTTATTTGATTTTGCCATGTGATTATGGACTTTCCCAATTGATCTTCCTCTAAGTTCAGTATTTTTGTGATTTTACTTTTTAACCAACGTCACATGCATATGGGGTAAATATTCCCTACTCAAAGCTTGTTTCTGCTATTCAGTCGATACAAAACGTTTCCAGTGTATTTTTGATCCTGATTTATGTAATTTTCATTAAGGATTTTCCTCGGAGTTCGGTACTTTTGTTGTTTTACCTTTGGTAGTTCTTCCTGTCATTTCATTTCATTTGTCGATTGGCTAAGGCAGATATGCGTTACGAATCATGCTAAAACAGAAGGGTAAATATTGCAAAACATGTGACACTTAAAAGTAATACGTTTAAATAGTTATATAAACTGCTGATGTCATTTATGTTTTGATCATATTTCATCTATTGGACAAAAAGATTAACTCTTGGCATTTACTTTGGACATTGTAGAGAGGAATGTGAAAAACTAAATTGTGAAAATAAGATTGAAAAGATGAATAAATTATTTTGTTCTTGGCAAAAAAGAAATCTTACTATTTTGCGGGAAAATATTGATAATTAAAACATTAGTTGTGCCAATTTTTACCTTGTGGGATCTGCTTGCAGAGTTCAAGAGGAATTTTACAAAAAAAATAGAAAAAAGTTGTTTTAAATTTGTTTGGAATAATAAACCAGATAAAGTTAAAAAAAAAAAAAAAAAAAAAATCAATTATTGGTCCTTATGAAAAGGGGGGATTGGATATGATAGATATAAAAAGTTATTTCGCTGCTTTTAAAGCTATGTGGGTAAAAAGACAGTAACAAAAAGTGGGGATAAGACAATCGAAAGCATTAAAAATATCCCAGATTTTTATAAAGATATCATTAAATTTGGAAATTAACTGGCGGAGGTCTAACAAAAAAAAGGAAATATTTACAGATATAAGAAAATAAATACTATGGAACAATAAATTATTAAATTTGAAAATAAAGCTATATTTTAAAATAAAATTGATTAAAAGCGATCTTATTTATGTAATAACATTAACGGTACCAATTTTTCTGCACCAGATGTAAATGATATCTTAGATGAAAAAGGCTGTATTTTTCAAGACATCTAATAAACATAAAAAAAATAATTCAAACTGAATAGCTGAAATTAATTTAGTAAAGAAATCTATACCAAAAGATTGGACAGTAATTTTAAAATCGGAAAATTCTATAAAAAGTATTGTTATTATATAAAAAGAAACCAATTGATATTGGATGGTTTACCTATAAAATTAGAATCATTTACAAATAATTTAATTTTGGATGTAACGCGTCTTCTATTGGCTGGCGTTATTTTGTTATCAGCCTATAGACATAATTTAGTCATGTGACCGTGACTTCATCAACATTTTTTCATTGTTTTATACAGTTTAAAATGGAATTTAGAATTAAATTATAAGAAATGACTGTAATATTTTTTCTGTCTATTCGAAATAACATACAAAAAAGTGGTGCACACTGGTAAATAACCCGCTACGCGCGTTATTCAGTGTCCACCTTTTTTTTTTATGTTATTTCTTCATAGACAGAAAAAAACATTACAGTCATTCCTTTAGTAAACTTTCATATAAGTCTCTGATAAATAAAAAAAAAATGAACCAGCTATTGGACCCCATAAATGGCTGCGAGTATTTGATATAGATGATTTGTTATATCAAAACTATTTATATAAATTTTTATTCAGATATTTAAAAAAAAATAAACTTAGAATTTTTAGATGGAAATTACTACAACATAATCTACCTACAAAGAAACTTGTATGCAGGTGGAAAATTGTAAACAATAGTTCATGTAATTTTTGTCTTTTTTTACTGTGTTCGTATTTAACACTTTTTTGGAATAAAATATATGAAGTTTTAATGAACGGTAAAATAACTTTTAAGATAAAACTAAGACACTTAGTATTTTGATATAAAACTTCTGAAGAAGAATATATCGACTTTAAGTATTTTTTAACAACTGTGGGTTTTTCAATTTACAAAGCTTACTACGTATCTGATCAAAAGACAAAAAATGCCAATGTTTTCTCAATTTTTCTCAATGAGTTCAATAGAAGAGTATGTTTGAAAATTAAAAGTAATGTTTTAGCAACTATTAGAAAACACATGAATAGTCATATTACATGTATTAAGTGATTAAGTGATATTATTTAATGTATATTGATGTACAGAATGTAATATGTATTTTACAACTAATCACTACCCTGAGTGATTAGTGGATTGTAACATGGAACATCAAGAGGAGCTTGGACTCCTGAAGGATATTGTAACAAGCCAATATTTGAAGTAAACATTTATTTATGATAAAGCCAGTGCATAACATCGGTACCGAGATAACAAATACAGCATATATGTACAATTAGGACAAAACAAGCAAGTTAGGTTATATTAGTTACAAGCAAAAAGCACAAACACAAGAGTACATATTTTTTATGAAAGAAACATAACTTAATGCTTTATGCTTTGACTCACCAAACATTTGTATTGACAAGTAGTAACTGTTCTCTAAATAACATTGTTTTTGTAAACCTAGGGACGTATGAGGATTTCAATACAGCATGTTTCTTAATGTAACAAAACATTTCTTTAAATGTTAAATATTGAGCAATACGAACCAAAAGAAAAACATGGGGTAAACTGAGGTTCCCCATTCGCGGTATTTATCTTATTATCATGGTTCTTCCACAAACTTATTGAAAAGTCACGTTAGATGATGTCTTTATCATAAATATACAATATATTTTTTTAGCATTTTTTGTTCTTAAACAGTTCTCAGTTTGTTTATATATCAATCCTCTCTTTTGGAAATGTTTTCTTTCATTTTAAGAATTTAGTAATCATATTTGTCATTTTATCTAGCTTTTGTCTTATAAAAATTTCAGTTATATTTTCAATTTCACCAATGATATCATCTCTGTATATTACATGCCCACCTCAACAAATCCACAACAAACGCTGGTCTAAGCCATCTTTCTTTGGTACTTAAGGAAATATGTTATAAAAGTAAAGCATAACAAACATATAATATGATATCGTGAAATTTTTACTTACAAAATAAAATAGCCAAAACATGAATTTTTTTCACAACTTCACGCTATGTACAACATATAAAAGATAAATAAAAAATGTCATAAATTAACATCAGTAAATTACTTGAAATTGTAACATAACATCATGAAATATAAATTCTTAGCCTAGAATGGAGTCACGTGTACCCTAGCCAAAGCAGAGTACTCGAAACGATTGGCTATATACATTTTTTTCTACATAAAACAAACACTGATACAATAAAGACATAAAAACAGCTACTATGGAAACGTATGCTAAGATGAAACTTTACACAATTTATAAAAATAAGAACATGGATTCTTTACTAAGTTACAATAGGTGATGATGGGGAGGAGGACGAAAATATCGAAAAATCTAAAATATCTGAATGATATGGAGTGTTTTAAATTTTCCGTTTTGTTATTCCAAACAAATTCATAAATTGTTTATGACTTTATTAAAACCACAACTCTATATCTTTGGTCGAGACAAACGGCAAAAATGTAATAAAGAATGCATTTATAACTAAATAACTATCATGTGACAATTGTCTCTTTTTCCAATTAAGAAAAACAAATTTTGTGTTTTTTTTTTGTTTTTTTTTAAGTTTTTATCATTTAAATTGGTCATAACCAAAATATATACCTACACTTTTTACAATGACGTTTGTCTAGTTGATGTATTAATATGTACATTTACAAGATTCGCTTCCCAAAGCCAAACACCCACAGTTTTAGCTCTGTTTAATTTAAATTCTGACAATGTTCTAAATGTTTTAAATGTACACAGAGCTTTCAAAATAATTGGTTTTGTTTTAGAAAAAAGAGTGAAATCATCTGCTTTGTGTCTTATTTTTAATGTGTGAGATTGTCATAAAGTTGAAGGACTTTGATGTTATGCTCTCGTCTGATCCTAGACGCCATAATTTCAATTGCAATAACATATTGCAAAAAGTAAGATCAGAAAAATACGTGTCTGTCAAATTTCAATTTCGTCAATGATATCATTCTAAACGTTTTGTACTCTCTCATGCTATTCAAAATAAATCTAAACTAATTTAACTTCTTTAAGGAATATAAAACTGTAAAAATATAAAGTATTACAAAACGTTACACTAGTATGTACAATATTTAAAGGATAAGTGAAAAACGTTCTTAATTAACATTAATTGAATTACTAATCAATTAAATTATTACATACCATTAGGTAACATAAACTATTAGCTTAAAATGGGGTCACACATGCCCCAGCCAAAGCAGAGTTTGTCATCAAGTTTAATTTCGAAAATTGTTATGTCCTGCTCTCGTCGGATTCTAGACGCAATAATTCTAATTGAAATAAGTAAAAGCACCCAAAAAAATACGTTACTTATTCTATTTGCTAATGACTGAGCTTCTATTTTTGTATCTACATTTAACAAGGTTATTTACGTATAATTATCTACAGAGAAAGAAAACAATATTTATATGTAGTATGGAAATAGCCAATATATTTTTGTGGATTAGTTAACAAATGAGACAATGCAAATCATTTAGATCTTCTAAAAAGATTCTGTGAAGGAAGTTCGCTAATCAGTTTCAAAATAACAAGCTTTTCATAAAACTAGTATTATTGGTAGAGAATAAAAAAGGAATTACAAAAAAGCCCAAAACAATCAAAGGTCAATCTGCTTGTTTTCAAGATATAAACCATTGAAATTGTGGCGGGGGGAAAATGTTCTCTCTTAATTTTCCATAGCTTTGTCATTAACAAGTTTAAGTTCTCAAAAACTACTAAAAAATAACAAAGATTTTATAAGACTTTTACAGATGGTTTATAATTATATCATATACAACACTGATAAAAAGAAAAATGGAGGTCAATGTGCAAAAAATGTAAAAGCATTCAAACCAATAAAACCAGAGGATTCGGAAAATCTGACAAAAATTCAAAAACATGACAAGCGAACTTAACCAATCAATCCACATTATTTTTTATTAAGTTATTAGGTTAAATACTACGTTCTTAAATACTTAATAAATCTTCCTTGCTATCACTATATAAGTTCAATAAATTGTTAAGTTTATTTTATAATCTGCTGATTTTATCATAAAAATAAATCATAACGTATTCTAAGCATTTTGTACTTCGATTAAATTTTTAATAAGTTTATTTCCTAAAATATGTGTATGTCTTGTACATTATTTGTGCATTCCTTTTACATAAGTTAAGTACTACAGTGTTGTGTCGCACGTCTGTTAAAAACAAAAACATTGTAACCCAATAACAATGATAAGAAATACATTACATTCATATTGATTAGAATGCTGTCAAACTCTCTTTTCATATTCTTAGTAAAATAATGCATGTACCTTGTATGTGTAATTTGATTAATGACAATCGTGATGAATCAACCATCGATCTGTGATAATATCGATATCAGTCAAGTTTTCAAAAGCTTTACCCTTCCGGAACACTTGATAACCCGAGTTTCGGTTGAGGTTCGTGCTGATTAGTCTATAGTTTTCTATGTTGTGTCTTCTGTATTATGTGTCTGTTTGTCTTTTATTTTATTTAATTGATTTTTTTTATTTTTACCCATAGCGTTGTCAGTTTATTTTCAATCTATGAGTTTGACTGTCCCTCTGGTATCTTTCGTTTCTCTTTTATCAAACCCCCGAGAATCTATGACGTCACGTCATCGATATAAGTCATGGTTGTAAAGTTAATATCAAATCCTTAATCTAAATTGCATCATATATATAAACATCTTTTTTTGAAGTATATTATAAAGTGTATATGAAATGGGTTTTTAAAACAATATCACATCCCGTATATCAATCCTCAGCTTATATAATATAGTGTCTCGAGTTGTTACAGGTGTGATATTAAAAAAGCCATATGCTATTCTAAAATACTATCATTTAACTTAATATATCCCTTTCCTTTTATTGTGATCTGTATCATTTTAATAAGTCATTTTGCTTGATGGTCTAATTTGGTTATGATGTATGGTCATGGTTGATTCTTTTTGAGTTCGTACTTCAGAATAGGATTAAAATCAAACTATTTCTTGATGTTACATAAGTGGGTTTTTTTCCGTCTCCAAATTAGTTTAACTTGTCTACCATGTAGTTATCGCCATATATCACATACATTAGGTAATTTTATTAATTTCTAAACTGGGGACAGATTTGTTTTGGTAAAAGAATAAAATATAATTTATTTGGCTTGTTTTAACACAGATGGCATACTTTTATAAAATTCACTTCTTTTCTTTTGAATACTGCAAACTAACTGATGTTTGCTGCTACGTTATTTCGCGTTTAGCACTTACTAGCTCATTTCGCTTCAATTCTCACAGGAGGAGGTCCAGTAAGACCTCTTTTTGTCCCCAAAACATAGAGGTTTTACAAAATTGTTACAATGTAAACTTTTAGCTATTTTATGGAAAGTAAAATGCTTCCGTTACATAAATATGGCCAGTTGTGACAATACAATACACATGTATCAGGTAATAGCAACATCAGGTCAAGCACAATTGCTGAATCTTCACAATTATATTATTTGAGCTAATTGTCAGGTTAGTCGGTTCCCGTTTAAAATGGAAGTGGCCTCATTTGTGTTCAATCTTGATATTTATATGTCTGTTGTATTTGATGATTATGCATACCATATATACATGTAAAGGTTTAAACAGATCAAGAAATCGGCCAGTTTCATTTTTGACAAAATCCATCCATCTATCAAAATTTCAAAATATGCACTATTTACTGTTTATAAAATTTGGTCCACATAATCTCCCTGCAAAACGAAACAAAATGTCGTTTTAAAAAATAGGGGTCCATGCATTCGTTTTGGAGTTAAGGATGTTCGCTACTCTGTAAAACAAATTACAAGCTTTTTAAAAGATTATTATGAATTGATAGTATATAAATAAATAAACTAAAATGGTAGAAAAAATGGAGGGTCTTGTGTGTTTGTTTTCGAGATATAAGCCATTAAAAATTTGGCAGGAAATTATTTTCTCTAGATCTTTCATATATTTAACATTGGCACCTTATTTGTTTCAAACAATATGAAAAAAAAAGAATTTTATAAAATTTTAAAATATGGTTTTTTAAACTTTATGTAATAAAATGATAAAAAGTAAAGTAGGGGTTAGTGGGCAAAATATTTTAATGACAATACATGGATAAAACCCGAGGATTCCGAAAATCTGGCAAAACGTAACAAAATGGAGGAGCAAACATCATTAAATCAGTTTGAATGATAAAAAATCAGTCGAAAAATGCATCTTTTCCCGATATGTCACAGTTTGACGTGGCGAAAATAACATTTTACTTTAGCAACGTCATTACCTCCCCTGTAACTGTATCGTATGCCCTTAATGACAATATCAGTTCCAATCTTCCATATTACCTAATTGACTGAATTAAGTGTTTAGAAAGTGTTCAAAATACCTAAAGTTTTAGGCCAAAATTGGCCCTTATCGGACCGGACCTACTTCTTTGCTTGGTGTAATGAATTGAGGAAAGATCCAATTTACTATGCATTCGCCACGATTTATATTTGCTTTATTTTTTCGCTCGGAAGATAAATTATTTTGTAGTATGTTAAAAGAGTTAGTATCGTTTAATCATCATTTTAGTAGACTTCAATGAATAGTAATATCCTTTCCATGTATACCATATAATTCCATTAGCGAAAGAAGAAATTTGTCCTCCCAAATATGCTCCATTTAAATTCGCCTTATGACATACATTGTACCACCATGCCCCCTTAAACTTGTTTGCACAGTTGCCTGATGTATCTCTGTCGTTATCCTTATCTGTGGTAGAAAACATCATACCGTTGTGGTTTTGGTGGCTACTCATAAGGCTATCTCCTATAAAGAGGAAAATAAAATATAAAATGGGAGGTGTCACAAAGTGTACCGAGGTGGCAAACACAGAGGAAATGATAAGGCTATCTCATTTTAGGAGAAAAATATAATAACAATGGGAGGTGTCACAAAGTGTATCGAGGTGGCAAACACAGAGGAAATGATAAGGTTATCTCATTTTAGGAGAAAAATATAATAACAATGTGAGGTGCTAAAAAGTGTACCGACGTGTCAAACACAGGAGAAATGATCATGCTAACTTCTACAAAGGGAAAATAAGATAACAATAGGAAGTTCAAAAAGTGTATCAAGGTCATTAAAATGTAGAAAAGATAAGATCACGTGTTTGGTCATTCTATATTCAAAATAGCAAAGATGGTCAATCTTTAAAGCACTATCCGATTTTTTTTAATTTAGATGCCAGTAGTACTATGCTTAATTAGGGCGTCAATATTTGCTCCTTGCTTTCCAAACTTCTTGCATTTCAATAATAGAACAGTAAAAGCCAAATATACTATTTTATAATCAAAGGGACTCATTAGTAGTATCTATAACAAGACCTGATTTTTTTTCTAAAATGGGTTTTATGTGTTAATGTAATGAATTCAAAGTCTTTTTAGACAATTGGTATAATTGATTATAAATTAGGTAAAAATGTCAAAAATAGGAGAACATCAGTCAATATATAATTCCATCAGCAAAAGAAGAAAGTTGTCCTCCCTAATCATGCAAATATGCTCCATTTACATTAGCCTTATGATATACATTGTGCCACCATGCTCCCTTAAACCTTTTTGAATAGTTGCGTGATGTTTCTCTGTCGTTATCCCTATCTATAAAAACTAACAAATACTCAACAAAGAAGCAAAAAAAAAGACATGCAGACAAAGCACATAATTTTATGAGTGATTACAGGTTGGGATACAGTAAACAAAAAATGCATGGTAACATATATTGATGACACACAGATTTCAGGAATCTTTTTACCAGAATCAAAAAACATCAGTACGATTCCTATTCCTGATTTGGTTTTAATGCCCCGCCTACGATAGTAGAGGTGCATTATAGTTTTTTTGGGTTGTGGGTCCCTTTGTCCGTTCGTCCGTCTGTCCCGCCTAAGGTTATCGTTTTTAGTCAAGGTAGATTATATAAAGTTGACCTGACGCTTTGTACACATGTTCCCTATGATATGATCTTTCTAATTGTAATGCCAAATTAGATATTAACCCCTATTTCACGGTCCATTGAACATAGGAGATAATTGTGCGAGTAGGCCATTCGTGTACTATGAACATATTCTTGTTTATACCTGCATTCCCACTATATCCATCAACATTAAAAATATAATTTGTGGCAGCATCTCCAATACCGAATTCGCTGTACTCTGCATATCTCGAATTTCCATCGAAATCTTCAAGATGAATGTAAAGCTTGTACCGGGCAGTTGATGTAAGGAGATGGATAAACTTGTTCCCTGTTCATAAGAAAAGTTCTATTATACGAAATCCTAGACGATTAGACAGATATGCCCATTATGACAAATTCATCTTGCTTGTAACAAATAAAACAACAGGTAACACATTTCATGCGACAGAGGCTTTTCTCTGGATTTACCTTAATCAGAGTCGAATATTTGAAAGGCAAAAATGTATGAAAACATATATATCTGAAGAGCCGCATCATCAAAATTAAATGACACAGTGCAAATCTGTCTATTCTTGATATTACAATTCGTGGAATACCTTACCAATTTATTCTTATTTTTTTAATTAATAAAATATAAATACAAAAATCAGAAAGAATCTGCTTACCCTTCCGGTGCATCTGCGAGCACCTAAATGTTTTCTTTGTATATATCTTCATCTCCTATTAGTTAATTTGAAAAATTCTTTTACAAACAAATGTCAAACTCAGATTTCTAAACTTTTTAAGAGAATGTCTGGAATCATTATTGCATTTTTTTTTTAAATAAAACCTACCTAACCAAAACTCAGACTTTAAATTTCCAAATCCAACCTCATAATCAGACCATTCTCTGTAAAAATTGATAGTTCCATCTATCCTTGTTTGAAAAACCTATTACATGTATAAACATTGAATAATATAGGTACAAAAGAAGTGTATTTTAAATGACGGTGTTGATAAAAGTTAATTCCTTGCAGTACATTTTATAATCCGAAACATTACCAAAGCAAACGGCTTAATTCGTAGAAATGAAAAAATTATAACTTTCGATGAATAGTAAAATAAATACTTAATTGATATAGGAAGATGTGGTGTGAGTGATGTTTGTTTGGCATGAGTAATTTATTTATATATTATTTTTTTCTGTCTATGAAGAAATAACATAAAAAAAATGTGGTGCACACTGAATAACGCGCGTAGCGGGTTATTTTAAGTGTGCAACACATTTTTATGTTATTTCGAATAGGCAGAAAAAATGTTAAAGTCATTTCTTATAATTTAATTCCTAATTCCATTTTAAAAGCGTAGTAAATCATTAAAAAACGTTGATCACGTCATGGTCACATGACAAAATTATGTATATGGGCTGATAAACTAAACGACGTCAACCAATCAGAAGACACGTTACATCTAAAATTAAATTATTTGATAATAATAATAATAATAATAGTAATAATAATAATAATAATAATAATAATAATAATAATAATAATAATAATAATAATAATAATAATAATAATAATAATAATAATAATAATAATAATAATAATAATAATAATAATAATAACAATAATAACAATAATAAGAATAAGTATAATAATAATAATAATAATTATAATAATAATAATGACAAAAATGTATAATGATTATGATTATAAAAAATAATTTTGAATTTGGTGACAATTTGAAATCTCCCGAATCACATGAACTTAAAACGAAATATGATCTATCCATGCGTGGACAATCCACGAATTATCTATTTCACGTATAAAGCATACAGTACTGTAACACGCTTTAAAAGTCAAATCAAAAGTCGAATACAAATGTAGTAAACTTGCTGAAACGGATCAATGGTAGATATGTATAAAAAATACTTGTCAATAGGAAGGGAGATAGTGCAACGCCAAGAAATATGTATCGACAGATCCATGAATAAGCATATGTATGTAGAAATTATATTAAGTTTGATTTGAATTTTCTGATAACAAAATCAATATGAATACCAATAAAGCAGGTCTTTAAACCCAGAAAAAGATTATTACACTACATCAACAAACGGAACAAATGATAAAACATCTATTCCTGACTTGGTAAGGCATGCTCAGGACATATCTTGGTTTTCCAATGTTCTTGAGCATGGGAAAAAGTATATAATTTTAACTACACTTACAGTCCATCCAAATCCGGCTGTGTCCATATCACAGTACACATCAAACTGTTGATCTTCTAGAGAAATTGTATATATACCGGATCCACTTCCATGAGGTATGTCACTGCAGTCACGTGGTAGAATATCTGTTAAAAACTACATTTTTTATTTTAAGACATTTCTCATTCTTACTTATTTGTTATTGCATTTTTATTTCCTTTACTCTTTTTATTTTGAGACATGAAACTATTAGTCCAATTTCTAAATTGAAGCTCTTCTGTTGATTTTCTTTTTAATACTTTTCAAAATTTGTCTATTTTTTTTAATTATTTTAAATAATAATTTTAAATTTTCATATCTTGAGTTGTAATTTTTACGGTTTATATTTTGATTCTATTGAAACTTTGACAAATCGATTTTTTTTTTATTAAAAATGTAAACAAAACAGGATTTTTTTTTTGTTAACACTTTATTCTCTCTGCAATTCGTTTAGTGTTTTGAAAAGACAATACAAAAATTCTGTGGGTCATATTTTAGATTGATTGATTGGTGTATTGATGTTTAACTACTTTGTCAAAACTATTTGCTATTTCATGGCTGTCAGTTGTTATTGGTAGAAAAAGCTGGACTACCCGGAGTGAACAATCGACAGTCGGCAGGGCAACTTACAATCCTAGTAAATTGAAATTGTAGTCCTGCGCACCTACCACATGCGTGGTTCATCTCACAACCTCAGTGTTGGCAGGCTCGTGATACAGTTGTTGAATTACTTAACACACTTCATCACTGATGCCTATCTTTTTTGTAAATAATATTTCTAATGCATACATTTAAATGTGTTATTCTATCTCGAAATCATCTGAAATATACCTTGTATACTAACAGTCAAATGCATTTTTAAGACATATGATTCAAATTGCAAACGATTTCAGTTGACGCCTTTCTTTTATTCAATTTGATTTAATCTGACACAAGTTAACTAACAGATGTAAGTTTAACACTCTTGTTCGCCAGATGCATGTTTCGTATACAAAGGACACATACCTGATGCTTTAATAACAAAATATATTGCTAAACACAGATAAAGAAATCGAACGTAATTCACAATGGAACCGATCTTATGTCTAGTTAAAATATAAATGCTGTATTTTCAAATAAGATCTATTAAAAAAGAAAGGGGCGAAAGATACCAAAGGGATAGTGAAACTCATAATAGATTGAAAATAAACTGACAACGCCATGGCTAAAAAATATAAAGATAAACAGACAAATTATAGTACACAAGACACATGATAGAAAATCAAAGACTATTATTAACTTACCCATGTCTCTGCAGTAGAACATCTTATTCCATTCTCCATTCTCATTACATATCAAGAAAGGACGTCCTATCATCAAAAACCCTGCTTTACATTTGAATTGATTTCCAGCTTTCAGATTTTTATATAAGCCAAACGTTTCGATACAAGTAGCATTATACGCTTCTTGAACAGGATCCTTACAATCTACAAATGATGAAGTGTAAGAAACTGTTATTCTAAATGTGTAAACAGGAGCATTTGGGATCCCTTTTTCCCCTTTTAAATTCATCTTTAAATTTCTTGATTTTTTGCCCATGAATTAATCTTATTTATTGTGTAAGGCAATTCATATTGATATTATTAACAAATATTTTACTATTCAGTATTCAATAGTTGCGTTTATAAATACTTTATCGTCATCTTTAAAACTGTCTATTTCAGGAAAACGTTTGGGTTCAAAATATAAGTGTCTGAGAGTATCATATCTGTTATAACTTACAAACGTATGCAGAGCGAATCCCACCAGTTTCAAGTTCTACACATTTATCTCCGGCAAAACAGGTGTAGTCTGCACATGATCCAGCTAAAGTCTAAACAAAGATGTACATGAAAATAAAAACATCTCAACAAAAAAGATAATATAATTTTACATGAGAAAAGAGATTCTGGAATGCAACTTGAAATTTGAAAGCCAAAACAATTGTATTTTAATTTATCAAGATGTTTGGAAATCGTTTAAAAGATTCAAATTAGTTCGATAATTTTCAACCATATAACCGAATGTATATGATGTCAGCGATATGTTCGTTGTTTCTTTGTCATTCAGTTCTCTTTGCTAATAGTAATACAACATTAAAATATTCCATTATAGTCATATTTCAATAGGAGCTACAAAAGAAATCGATCCCTACAATTCTTTGTATTGTTGTCTTCAAATTTTAATCCTTATGAAAGTTAAAATTGCTCATGTAAAGTTTGAAGATTGTAGTCAATAAGATAAAAATGCAGATTTACTTTAACTGTACTGTAATTCCAATATAAGAAAAACAAAACGGGTTTTCTAGTATCGATATATCTAAAGAAACATAAATAAATGGTTTTCCGAATTTTGTATCTTTGATAAATAATTATATACATTTAAATATCCAAAGTTTTAAATTATACTGAGACGGTATAAATGCATCTTCTGGTCTTCTAATGCAATTAAAAATTAATAACAAGTAACAGTCGATTAGACAAGGTTAAAATACAACACTATAAAAACATGTCACCTATATCATTTCATCTTCGATATATAACAAATGCACAGAGCAATTCATTAACCAAGCAGATCTTTCAAAATCTTCAAAGAATTATATACATAGATAGTTTACAAATAGGTAAAAAATGATATATAGAAGAATTCAATGAATTTGTCAAGATCAGCTGAATCAATTTAACGCTCTCGACTCTGTTCCGATGATTTTCATCTTTTGGTTAACAAAGTAATGTTTCAATTCCTGTGCATATCGAAAATGAACATTTTTAAAATGTATCAAAAATTATAAAGACATAAAAAAAACAGACCAAACCTTACTGTCATTCTAGCGGACCTGGTATTCTGTTGCAATACGTGATTCATATCAAACTGGAACTTTAAGCTCTCTGATAAATTGAAGTTCAACAATTACCACATGTTCCTTGTATTGCTGTGAGGTTTTAGATATTAACTTACTCTGTTCTAAATGTCATGACTATTGAAAGATCAGGGATGCAAAGAAAACTCGTTCGACCTTTTTCTTTGTTTTTCGATGATTTTCAGGTGAACAACGAATTCAAATAGTCAACGAATTGAAGTCTTCTATATGTTTGTATTCAGACTTTTGAGATTATTGATATATATGCAAAGACTAACATCATTTTGAGATTATTAATATATATGCAAAACCTAACATCCGGTTAGGATTCAGAGGTGGATTTAGAGGGTTTACAATCCACCACTTTTTTTTAGGGGAAAATTATTTGGTTAATTATATAGGGAATCACTGAAGCATGACAAGAGCGGGCCCCCTCTTAGGCAATCCGTGGGCCCCCACTTATGAACATTTCTGGATCCGCCACTGAACTTATTATTTTATATATATGCAAAGCCTAACATCCTTTTGAGATTATTAATAGTAGTCAGCACTTCTGTTTATAATTGTAAATTAACTGTTAACAAAACTTCGATTTTTATGAAATACTGAGGCTTTTCAACATCAGGAATAGATTACCATGATTACCTTAGCTGTATTTGGCAAAACTTTTAGGAATTTTTTGGTTCTCAATGTTCTTCAGTAATTTCGTACTTTATTTGGCTTTTTTAATTTTTTTTTATTCGAGCCTTACTGATGAGTATTTTGTAAACAAAACGGGCGACTGACGTAAATTTAAAATTTAAATCCTGGTATCTATGATGAGTTTATATATGAAAAGCCTAACATGCTTTTGAGATAATAAATATATATGAAAAGCCCAGAACTTAACTTTGAAACATCGGAAAAATCTCACCAGCATTTAAGCGGCCCCTGGTAGTTTGCTTTGTAAATGTCTAATCATGCTTAATTAAGTTAGATATTTTTAACACGTTAATAAACTTTTCCTGTTTTTATATTTAAGTTTTGGTATGGTGATGTGAAAAATGGTATTTCTATTTATTCTTACCGTAGTAGATTAATTAATTAAAAAGATAAAATCACGTCCCTTTTAAGGGGTTATAATCAATCGGCAATTCTCGGGTTATTCCGCTACTCTCGTTCTCGATGAAGGCGAGGAATCTGCCGAGTTGTGACGAATTGGGTTATAATATGAAACAAGAACTAACGGTTATCTATTGGCGTCAGAAAACTATGTTTCTCTAATTGTCTTTCTTTTCATATTTTCTCTTTTAAACTGGTTATAATTTCCATACTTCTTTCCGTAATCCATTTTATTTATAATTTTTTATTGAGAAATTTTGACTATCAACCGGTAGCTTACAATTGATTTGATACTGAACAAGACATGAAAATTCGTCTTTTAAAATTAAGTATTTGAACAATATGCACTAATGTCAAATTGGCGAATAAATTCAAGATGACCGCCGTGAAAAATTCGAAAATGTGTTTGCTACCCCTCTAACACGTTAAAGTACATCCAAAAGAAGGTATGTGCAACATCATATGCTTGTATCACCATTTACATGATTTTGTAAAATTTCGATACTAAGCCGCCCCACTAGAAAGAAAGAATGTATGCAAAACTCGGTATATGGCAATATAATCATTAATACAAAAACCAGTAAAAGAATGTACAGATTGCAAGGAGAAAGCATTTTCCAGATTATGAGGTTATTACCTTAGACCAGATTGAATTTTTAGCATAGATACTTCCAGCCTCTACTCTCAGATTTTCTCCAACATCTAATTCGTCAAGTACATCGCATATTTTCCGATCCTTTCTATACTTCACAGCGACGCACCCGGATATCATAAAACATGTCGTTACACATTCTATTAAACTGAGCTGTTGTAATCGACGGAGTATATTAGTTTGCTGAATCCTGTCATGGTGAAGATATCTATTACCATATATATTGTCAGGATGCTGGCACTCGATGTCATGTTGGTCACAAAATTCCACCGATAAACATTTATTTAGCATGTACAAAGTCAGGAAAAGTATGAACACCAAGCCTTTCTTTATAATTTCCATCGTCTCTTTAATGAAGACGAAACGCGCGTCTGGCGTATTATATTATCAGCCTGGTACCTTTGATAACTATTATGACAGACAATTCTCCTATGAAATAGTTATATTTTTTATAATCAGGCATGACAGACAATTCTCCTATGAAATAGTTATATTTTTTATAATCATGCATGGTTTATAACATTTTCAAATACATACTTTTCGTTTTAATAATTTAGATCCAATTATGTAAAGGCATTTGTTAATAGTAATGCCTAGTACTAAATTATCAATTGGTATATGCATCGAATAAGATATTCCCTTGCTTAAGCTAAAAGTAAAAGGCTTATTATCATAATTTGATTGCCATTCAGCATGCATCTCCAACCACAAACAATTTGAAATTATAACTGTTTTCAATATAGATAAACAATTGTATCCTATATGAGTTCTGAAAACTTGACGACGAGAAAAGTATAATTTCGTTTTGTTGTTTATTATATTTTACAATTATAAGTTTTAATGAATATGTGAAATTCTGTGGGAGCAATTTAGGCTGCACTATTTGTACATCTAGATTCAAGCTTCCAAACTGGATTCTTGCATAAAATAAATAGAAAATAGGTGTCAGACATTGAAGAATATTTCGAAATTAACGGTATTGAATAGTTCGAAATGATTGACGATATTACAAATGATGCATTTGATACATACTTAATAATTGTTATGTTTTTATATGTTGACGACTGTCATAATATAAAAAAAAACTGCTTAAGGTTTGCAAAGAATGTTAGACATTTTTTTTGGAATATACTGTTAACCCTGGAGGTTAGAAGTTTATATTTTTCAAAGTAAAGGCATACACTGAGTGGTGAATTCATGTTGAACGGCAATGAGATCAATGTATGTGAATCATATAATTGTTTAAGTTCTATTTCAACAGCAGATTAGTTAATGCAAGGAAACTATAAGAAGAGCAAGCACAGAAGGCAGTATATTCTGTATATACAAAGACGAGAAACAAACACAGATTTGCCAGATTTACAATACCGTAGAAGATGTTTGACACACTTGTCTCACATATTTTGCTTCATACTTGTGAAATCATTGCTTTTGAGAAAAAAGATAATAATGAAAAGGTGTATTTACGTTTCATAAAGAAAATACTTGAAATACGAAGCCCCTCACAAAATTATTTTGTTTATGAAAAATTTGGTAATTTTTCCTTTGACAATTACCATGAAATATAGAATACTAACATACTAGTGATTTTGGTGACATTTGACACAGGCAAGATTTGATGAATAAATATAATTATGTTGTTAAAAAAAAACATAGTGGAGTTTTTTGTACCGTGAAAGAGCATTTGTGAAATTCGTGTAATATTTAGTATCGTTTTAAATAACTGATAGCAAAATCAATATTTATACTATCAAAAAACAATATTTAAAGATTTCATTACAGTGTTGAATTGGTAACCTTAGAATAAGTGTATTTTAAGAATAATTTATTGATAAGTTTATTCGTATTTTATTTAATTATTCGTTCTCAGTTAATAACATTGCCATAACACTTATGATGTCCAATTCCATTTCGCAGCATCAATCCCCCCTCTTTGGCTGCCGTTTTCCATTTTTCAATGCTGATATTAATAGTTATGATTAAGTTTAAGATATCATGCATAAATACAGATTCCTGATTGAATTGTTTTGCACTAGCGATTTTAAGGCCCTTTATAGCATGCTGTTCTGTGTAAGTTAAGGCTCCGTGATGAAAGCCCTACTTTGACATATAATTTTTTACCTTTGATACAATGTGACTTGGATGGAGTTTTGTCTCATTGAAACTCATACCACGTCTTCTTATTTATATCAAATCAGTTGAATTGTTCACTAATGAGTCGTTTGTAGACGAAACGCATGTCTGGCGCAAATACAAAGTTTCAATCCTAGAATGTATGATGAGTTTATTTTCAACCACTAGGTCAATGCCACTGCTAATTGAGTTTTATTACCCGAGGGTTTGACCAGCCCAGTAGTCAGCACTTCTTTGTTGACATAAATTATCATGGATACGGTCGTAATTATAAACTTTGTATAGATAGACCAACCCTTATCTCTCATTTTAAGCGTTATAAGGATTGAACACATTGTTTAACGGACTTATTGTTGTATAAACTGGACCAAATCACTCACAAATATCTATATAAAAAGTCCTCACGTGTTTGTGAGAGAATTTATCGATTTTTTACAACAATAAATTCCAGTGTAATTGTGACATCAGTTCTGCTTTTTAATAATGCAGCGTGTTCTTTGAAATAACGAACGACACATATATTGATTTTGACTAAAAGGCGTTTATAATTATTATGTATATGTATAAAAGACTATTAGTATTAGTTGAAGCAATAAAGTAATAAGAGTGGAGTAGAGCAAGCAGTGAATGAACATGTTATGTAAAATGTTTTTTATTGTATGGATCGTTTTCTGCTTTTTTGTTGCTGAAAGTGGTACGTATTTTCTTTATTCAGTTCATGTTGTATTCTGTCTGAGTGTTTAAATACAAATGCATCATCTTGTTAATGGAAGAATATGAACTGTTTATTTATGTTAAATTATGGTGAACGTCCAGGGTCATATGTACTGCGATGAATATTTAAATATATTTCCGATATAACCAGGGATGTGCACGATTACTGACAAATGTAATCGATTATTAATCGATTACATGAAGGTATTTTGTGCAATCGATTAATAATCGATTACTCAGATTTGTGTATGTAATCGATTGCAATCGATTACTTTATCAAAAGTAATTACATTACTTTTAGATTACTGTCAATTACATGCTTCAAAATTCAAAAAAAAAAGTAAGTTTAACACATTTATGTTGATCAATGTTTGTATAGTGGAAATTTAGAACTTTACCAAAAAAACAGCATTTAAAGCATTGTTTCCAAATTTTAAGTTGACAGTGTAATCTCTTAATGAGGAGCAGAAGTATTAAAAAAAATTAAAATTTGGACTTTTAACACGAATTAGAGATGACATCGCATTCCATCAATCACTTAGTATATACACTGTATATGTTTAAGGTTTTTTCAATAATTTTGCTTTCGTACTAACTTAAATTAACTGTTTTGTTTTTATCCATTAAAATCAGGTATATTTTAGCATAGTTATTTACAAATTTGGAAGTTTTCTCTGAAGAAAATATGAAAAAAGTAGACTTATTAATTAGTTCAACTAATTTTATTGATCAAAATTTATAATTATGACAGGCATGATTTAATCCTTTTGTAGGAACACCACCCTGAGTATAGGTTATAAAACTGCCAATGGAGTACAATTTATAACCTGGGGCAAAATAATGTAAATCTCCTTCTTAAGTCGACCAACAGTAATTGTAATAAATGCAAAGTATGTGTTGTATATAGTGATTAAAAGACTTTGATCATCTAATTAGTAAAGACATGAAGTTTGTTAAGATTTTTTTCATTATAAACAGTATATATGTATAGTGTCAAAGAGGGATACTTGTATCTTTTTCTGAAAAGAATTTCAATGCATAGGCATTGGTTCATTGTTAAAAGGATTTTGTGTACATTCTTATTTTTTACATACATTTGTAAATGTATATCATAACATTATAAGAAATCAACTGTTTATCTATTCTAAACATAAATCTTATTGACAATTATGCTTTTAGGAAATGCAATACAAATAAGTTTACAACTTTAAGAAAGTACAGAACTTAAATTAAGACACATTTCTAATATAAATCTATTTTCTTATTTCAAATCTGTTTTCTAATTTCAAATTTATTTTCTTATTTTAATAAAAAAAAAGTTTTGATTGGGTTTGTGTTGCTTACTCTGAAGTATTTTTAAGTTGTGTGTCGGTCTTTAACCGTGTTTTCGTCGTTGTAAATTTTTCTTCAACTGATGAGATTTGAATATCCCACATGATATCTACGACTCGATGAGTTTACATGGATCGTATCTGAATTTGCGGGATTTTAATGTACAATTTTTATGTAATAATTAACCATTTTAATAAGAAAGAGACGACAAATACAGATAAGGGAGTTCCTCGAGGAAATTACATTGTCTATATTTAGACAATGTAATTTCCCCGAGGAACTCCCTTTGCGGCTAAAACGGTGACTTTTTTACAATGAAGTTTCGTGAAAAATAGTATCACAGAACAGAAAGTGTATATGCACTAATATTTTGTTCAAAGGTCAAAATATAGGGTTTTGCGGCATATTTTCAACATTGATATGCCCTGAAACTTGTACTAAAATTCTATACTCCCCTTATCGCCATGTTTTGGACTTCCTAAGAATTTAAATCTAGGCGCTATGAGGTGAAACACAGAGACCATATATGGGAACCAGTACGTTTTTAAATTAACATAATTATAAATATTATATACCTCCCCAAAAAGAGGCGTGGTTTGAGAAACAGCTGTATTTACAAAAGTGAATACTTACACTGCGGAATAGGTCCAACTAGTAATGTCTTTAGATACCCCATACCGTTAATAATAGTCCACTTCATATCCTCCTGAAAACAAAAACCATTCTAATGCAACAACGTTTGTAACGTTCATTTTGATTGGATAACGTCACTTTCTTACATGGCATCAATTGACAATTGATGCTATGGGACGTACGTGCAAGCGCAGACGGCATATGACAGATTTTAAATACATGTTTTAACGTTGTTTTCTGTCAGTTTCATTAGAATGGAGATAACATTATTGTATTTTAAGCTCCGACGGCATCAATTTGGGATTTGATGGTCGCAAATACCCGTTTACTGTCTCCGCTAACGCGTCGCCAGTAAACTTAATTTGCGACCATCAAATCCCCAATTGATGCCGTCGGAGCTTAAAATACAATACAGTTATTTCCTAATAACAACACTAATATTAAATAATAATAATAATAAAAAAAAATAATAATAATAATAATTAATTTGACCTCAATTTCAAGGTCATAGACTAAGGATCTCAAATCAAAAGACACTAGTTCCTTAATATGTATGGTTCATGAGTAATATCACTTTACGCATAATTCTAAATATAAGAGGGGCGAAAACTCCCATTTATTGTCTACGCACCCTTTCAACATGTCGCAACTAACAATTTAGTAAAAAATAATTTGTCGATATCTTATAAGTTTAATGAAAATGAGTGAAAATGAGCCAAAATCAAAATTTATAATATGACCTTGACCTTTGACCTTGACCTAATTTTCATTTTTTTTGGACCAAGGATCTTTAATATCAAAAGACCCTAGATCTCTATCACTTATGGTTTACCAGTTAGAAATGCATATCACTTATATCATATACAAAAAGGGGAATAACTTTTATATGGAGTCTCCGGATAGCTTCGACTAAAATTACTTTATTCATCCTGAGTATATAACGAGCAATTTGGTAAAATAGATTTGTCGGTTTCTTATACGGTTGCAACATATAAGTGATAACAAGAAAAACAGTGTTCGGAGAGATAACTCTTACATGGAAAAGATTATCGTTACGCGGTGTCAGTTTCAAAAGCGTATTAACTCTTTGATATCATATACAATATATCTAAGCGACATTTTGTGAAACAAAAAAAACAGCGAAGGAAAGAAAATTAGGGGGGAAAAAAATAATAATTAAAAAAAATACAATTGTTCAGAGAACATTTGAAGGTCTTTCAACCAGTAAGGATCTACTTTGATATGGAAATATTAAAATTTGGTTTTAAATTAATTTCAGCTTCAAATGACAGCTAAATGAACGCTGATTCCAAAAATATAAGGTTTTTATACAAAAAGATATAAATAAGGGAGATAATTTTCTACTTCCGGTTCAAAATATGTTACTTCCGGTATTGTCTTATAGTTTACTTGACGCTGATTCCAAAAATATATTGTTTAACATACTTTTACAATAATCTATTACAAAAATTAGCTTCTTCCGGTTTACAAAAGGTCACTTCCGGTTAGCTTTTTCAACGTCATATTGCTTGCAACCTAATGCAAAAAGTCCAATAGCTTTAACATGAATACACATGAGGTAAAAGCAAAGGTCAAAATCTAGAACGTTTAATTAACATATGACCTTGAGCTCAATTTCAAGTTAATAAACCAAAGACCTCAAATCAAAAGACTCTAGGTCTCTACTTTATATTGTTAATGAGTTATATTATCATACGACTGATATTAGATATAAAAGGGGGAAAAACTTGCATCAAATGTTTACATACCCTTTCGACTAAAATTAATGTGTAATGACATGTCGCAACTAATAATTGTGTGAACATATTTTGTCGATATCTTACAAGATTTCTGAAAATGAGAGAAAACAACATTTTGAACATGACCTTGACCTTTGACCTTGACCTCATTTTAATTTTTTGAACCAAGGACCTCAAATCAAAAGACCCTAGGCCTCTATCACTTACGGTTTTCCAGTTGAAAGTACATTTCACTTATATCAAATACAAAAGGGGAAATAACTCTCATATGGAATCTCTATACGGTTTCGGTCAAAATTAAACAGAACATCCTTAGGATATAACAAGCAATTTTGAAAAAATAAACTTGTCGGTTTCTTATATGGTTGCGAAGCCTTAGAGATAACAAGAAAAACAGTGTTCGGGGAGATAACTATTATATTGGAAAGTATTCGGTTCAGCAGGGTCAGTTTATCAACGTATAAACTGTTTGATATAATATTCTTAATATCTAAGCGACATTTTGCGAAACAAAAAAACAGCGAAGGAAAAAAATTAGGCGGAAGAATAACAAAATAATAATCAGAAGAAACCAATAGGTCTTTCCACGGAAAAGTGGAAAGACCTAATAATAATAATAATAATTAAAAACCAATTGTTCAGAGAACAATTGAAGGTCTTTCCACCAGTAAATGTCTATTTTGATATTAAAATATTAAAAATCAGTCTAAAATGTCAGTTCCTATGGCTTTATGATGTATAGATATGAATTGAAACAAAGGTCATAATCTAGAACGTCAAATTTACCTCTGACCTTGACCTCAATTTCAAGGTCACAAACTGAGGATCTCAAATCAAAAGACCCTAGGTCTCTAATATGTATGGTAAATAAGTTATATCACTTTACGCATAATTTTAGATATGATAGGGGCTAAAACTCCTGTTTATTGACTACGCACCCTTTCAACCAAAATTATTAAGTAACGACATGTCGCAACTAACAATTTAGTAAAAATAATTTGTTGATATCTTATAAGGTTAATGAAAATCAGTGAAAATAAGCCAAAATCAAAATTTTAGAATATGACCTTGACCTTTGGCCTTGACCTAATTTTCATTTTTTTGGACCAATGATCTCTAATCGAAAGACCCTAGGTCTCTAATATGTATGGTTAATAAGTTATATCACTTTACGCATAATTTTAGATGTGATAGGGGCTAAAACTCCCATTTATTGTCTACGCACCCTTTCAACCAAAATTATTATGTTACGACATGTCGCAACTAACAATTTAGTAAAAATAATTTGTCGATATCTTATAAAGTTAATGAAAATGAGTGAAAATAAGCCAAAATCAAAATTTAGAATATGACCTTGACCTTTGACCTTGACCTAATTTTCATTTTTTTGGACCAAGGATCCCAAATCAAAAGACCCTAGGTCTCTATCACTTATGGTTTTCCAGTTTAAAATACATTTCAAAATTTCAAATACAAAAGGGGAACTAACTCTCATATGGAATCTCTATACGGCTTCGGTTTAAATAAAACAGAACATCCTGAGGATATAACGAGCAATTTGGTAAAATAAATTTGTCGTAATCTTTTACGGTTGCGAAGGAGAAGTGGCCACAAGAAAAACAGTGTTCTGGGAGATAACTCTTATATTGGAAAGTATTCAGTTAAGCAGAGTTGGTTTCAAAAGCGTATTACCTGTTCGATATCATATTCCAAATATCAAAGCGACATCTTGCGAAACAAAAAAACAGCGAAGGAAAAAAATTAGGCGGAAGAAAAAAAAATTAATAATAATCAGAAGAAATCCAATAGGTCTTTCCACGGAAAAGTGGAAAGACCTAATAATAGTATTGTTTGAATATAATAACAGAAGAAACCAATAGGTCTTTCCACGGAAAAGTGGAAAGACCTAATAATAATAATAATAATAATAGTATTGTTTGAATATGTGTAATATTTAGTGTTTTTTTAGTTAACTGATTGTAAATTAATATGTATACTATAAAAAAAAAAAAAATATTCAAAGATTTAATTACAGAGTTGTTTTGGAAACCTTTTAGAATAAGTGTATTTTAACAATTGATAAGTTTACCCGGATTGTATCTCATTTTCGGTCTCAGTTAACAGCATTACCATATATCTTATGATGTCCTATTCCATTTTTTGTACAGGAAAAGCCAAACATGCAGACCACATCATTGTATCTATGGACGAATTTGTTAAAGGTTCAAGGGTTTTTTGTCAAATGTACGGACTCCTTAGTGTTTTTTCTTCCTTTTGGTTATTAACCAAAATTTAAAATATTAAAGCAGGTTGTTGATACTTTTGTTTCGATTTGAGACCCAAATAATACCAAGGCAAATAAAAAGTAAAAGTCCAAGTTAGCTTTTACAAGCCATTATTAGAAAATTAAATATCTCGAAAAGGAATTCCATAACCCCAATGTGACTTGGATGGAGTTTTGGCACATTGAAACTCATACCACATCGTCTTAATTATATCCAATGAGTTGAATTATACACTAATGATCCTTAAAAAGACGAAACGCGCGTCTGGCGCAATACAAAGTTTCAATCCTGGAATATATGATGAGCTTATTAACAACCACTGGGTCGATGCTGGTTGAGTGTTATTCCCCGAGGGTTTCACCAGCCCAGTAGTCAGCACTACTGTGTTGACATAAATTATCATGGATACGGTAATAATTATACATTTTTTATAGATAGACAAACCATTATTTCTCATTTTAAGAATTATAAGGATTGAACACATTGTTTCAGGGACTTATTGGTGTATTAACTGGAACTCACTCACAAATATAAAAAAAAAAGTCCTCCTTCATACTTGTTTGTGAGAGAATTTAACGATTTTATACACAATAAATTCCAGAGTATTTGTGACATCAGTTCTGCTTTTCAATATGCAGCGTTTTTATATACCACATATATAACACATATATTGATTTTGACTAAAAGGCGTTTATAATTATTAAGTATATGTATAACAGACTATCAGTATCAGTTGAAACAGTTGTAATAAAAGTGCAGTAGAGCAAGCAGTCAATGAACATGCTATGTAAAATGGTTTTTGTCGTATGGATTTTTTTCTGCTTTTTGTTTGCTGAAAATGGTAAGTATTTTTTCATTCGGTTCGTGTTATATACAGTCTGTGTAAATACAAAGGCATCATCTTATTAATGAAAGAATATGAACTGTTTATTGTTGTTAAACTAAGGTGAACTATATCAAATATTATTGACTTGGATTGTTGAAAACCCACGGAACACATGTACTGTGATGAAATAGTCAAATATATTACCAATTTTACTAGATCAGACACTTGCTCCTTAGAGAGGTAAACAAAAAATTAAGAACCTCGAAAGTACAATACTAAATATTTTAAACCATCCGAACAAGATTATCTTTATGTAAGCAACAAAACCGCAAATCGGGTTGTATCCTCGAGTGTAAAATGTCGCGATTTTTATTGAATAAGGTATACGAAATATTTTTGCGGTTATTATTTTGGGCGAATTCAAGACTTTTAGCAATACTTTTGAGTGTGCACTTTTAAATTGGCGGAATTTATTTTTTGCGATTTTTTTCTATCCGTAAAAATAAACGAAATTAACCCTCTATACGGTATGTTTAAGTACCATTAATTATCCATATACTAATTGTTTGATATGAGATTTATCATTGCAATCTTTCTTTGCTAAAATTGCATTATGACCTTTTATAAAACACTTTGTGTTTTTTTATGTTTAGGGCTATAACACTATCATTCGTATGTCCATAACGTTTGAATAGTACATTTGTTATAAAGCATAGATCAGTAACTCGGGTTGATAAATCAAAATTTGCTGAGCATTTGTTACAAAACGGAAAGTCCCTAATCAAATGGAAAATCAAAAGATGAAACACATCAAACGAATGGACAACAACTGTCATATTCCTGGCTTGTTAAAGGCATTTTCTTATTTAGAAACTGGTGGATTGACCTGAAATAAGTATATTGACTGAGGCCGTTTTCTCTCTACCTTCGAAAATAAAGTTCAACATGTGACTATCCCTAAACTAATCAAATTTGTTAAAATGTACGAATTAATAATATTATTAAACATCATATATAGCTCCTGGAACCCATTTATCTAAATAAATTTCTGTGTATTTTAGTAACTATGATCTTTTCCTTTGACATGTTGACCTCAAAATCAATAGGGACCCTACTCTCATTACATGTGACATACATACCCAGTGAGGCTGATTTCTGATATAAATAATTTGAGTGTATATAAGTTCTTTAGAGAGTTTAAATTATTGAGATTATAACCCTGTTTCATTTGAAAGTGTCTTGCAAGAAGCAAGTTCACTTCACTCTCTGATGTCGCCCCTGCATATGTTTCGTAATCCATGTTTCTATTTTACTTTTGGTTCTCAGAGTTCGTGGTCTATTGTTTGTACTTCTGTGTCCCGGGTTTGTCTTTTGTTCTTTATTGTCTTACATAATGACTAGTCTGAGTGTTGATTTTCATTTGTAAACGTGTCACACTGTGTAATGTTGCCTGTCCATCGATGTCCAGGCATTATGCGAGAATATTTTAAGAATATACGATGCTCTTGGACACAGAAATAAGAGGTCGTTTCTGCATGGAGAATTGAACTTGATATCAAAGAATACGAAACTGCCTTTCTCGTATATAAAACCATACCCAATTTTTCTTATATAAAAAAGAGGATGTGATATGATTACCAATGAGACAACAATCCACAAAAGACCAAAATGACACAGACATTAACAACTATAGGTCACCGTACGGCCTTCAACAATGAGCAAAGCCCATGTCGCATAGTCAGCTATAAAAGGCCCCGATAAGACAATGTAAAACAATTCAAACGAGAAAACTGACGGCCTTATTTATGTAAAAAATTTATGAAAAACAAATATGTCACACATACACAAACGACAACCACTGAATTACAGGCTCCTGACTTGGGACAGGCACATACATACATAATGTGGCGGGGTTAAACATGTTAGCGGGATCCCAGCCCTCCCCTAACCTGGGACAGTGGTATAACAGTACAACATAAGAACGAACTATAAAAATAAGTTGAAAAAGGCTTAACTCATCAGATGGACAAAAATACAAGTGGACGTGGCCGGGTACTTATACATCCCGACACAAAAAGACACAATGAACAGATCTGAGAGTACTTGCAGTTATCTGACAGCTAGTTCAAAGCCACTAACAACTAATAAAAAAATCATGCAACTAAGACTAAACTATCAATCCGTACACATCCAACATCCAATGGATTTAGTATGCATTGCAAAATTAGGTATTTTCTGTAGGTGAGATATGCACAGAAGTGATAGATATGTATTATAAATATAGAAAATTGAATATCTTAATCAACAAAAAAATTAAAAAAAAGTAACTGTATCATATACCCAAGCGCCTGTGGATAAAACTAGATAGCTGACATGGTTTAAATTAAAGTAAAACCACCAATTTCCCGGTATCAAATCATTTGTTGAAAAAAAACATCAATGTATTGCCATATGACTTTTACATTCAAGGATTAAATTTGCATTAAGTCGTGTTCCGACTTTAACAGAAAATAAAGGAATATGAAGTACACGTGCACGGGAGCTAATCGCACACAATGTCAATGTATAGAAAAGAATACAAATGATTAATGGTCAAAGTTTTTATTCTTGTTCTTCATCTTGATAGTTGCTGGAGGGTCTTCAATAATGAAAGAATCATAAAAACCGCAAAACAAGGTCATGATATGGTCCCTATAGTGTCGACTAGAGAAGTACTAGTATTTAACGTATATTACTGCACTAATGACTGTCACTATATTTAAATATAGTTATAAAAAGTCAGCACAATACAAGACAATAACAGACAGACAGATCCGGTATTAATGATTATGAGAATTACGATTTTTGCTTTATCCTACATATCGGTCTTTTAATGTTTTGAATTTCCCTAAAACTTTAAAGTCTTAAATAACAATGAATCTATGTTTTTGCTTTGAGACCAGAATATTGTCGGAAAAAAAGCTAAAAATGATTTGCGTTTCTATGTATAAAGAAAGAGTCCGGGAAACGCTCAGAATGCACGATTTTGCGTTATTTTTCTCAGAGCTTCTGGGGCCTTAAGCGGCCCCCAGACCCCTCGCCAAAAATTTTTCGCCTCGCTACGCTCGGCGAATATATTTTGCCTCAGTATTACAAGGGGCTAGTTACGGCCCTGACTTACATAAACTGCATTGGACTGCCAATTGAAAATAATGGATACTAGATAGAGACAAAAAAATGCCCCTAACGTTAACATTATCCAATTAAAGAATTGTTTATATATTATGTAGCTTAAAGTGTAATCACCAAACATAATGCCCGAGAAGAGCATTTGATGACATAATTAACTTCCTTTTAGAAATAAGCCCTCTCCATTTATTTGTAAAACACTTTTTTGGTCACTACATTTGTATTGAATTTCGACTGAATTGTGTGATATTGCATTATTGAGAAAGCGGTAAAAGACTTAGAAAGAAATTCATATAATGTCATATAATTAGTTCATCATGAATATAATTTACTTATATATACACATGGAAAAAAGTATTGCAACACCAAATTGAAATTGAAATACAAAAAAAAAACACTCTTTATTTTTTTGTGATATAATTGTTAAAATAGAACTAGTTAAACATTATTTAAATATCACCTGAGTTTAATCAATAAATATCGACTCGATAAGTTCTTATCTGCACATGCAGCTACTGTAACCGTAAACAGCAAAACAGATGTTTTTATCTTCATTGCTTTCAACACTTTAAAGAACCAAGTTTATAAAGTTATGTGATTGACACCTTGTAATGGGTCCTCCACAACTCTTAACTGCAGCAAGATGGCAGATTATCAGCATGAGAGAAGCAGGAATGTCGCTGTGACAACCGTACGTATTAATGTTGGTCATCACCATTCCACTATAAGTCGTTTTGAGAATAAAAATCAGGCAATAAACGATGTTAAAGACCTTCCGCGATCAAGAAGACCCCCTATACCATCTGCTAGGGAAAATCAAGCATAAAGAAGGTTGGTCAGAAGGAAACCCATTGCATACAATACAATCATAAAACGAAAGTGGTGGGCATACAGGAGCCTTTTAACAAGAACTGTTCGAGATCGAGTTATCGCTACCGGTTATCGTGCGATAAGACCATTTCGGGGACCTTTGCTTACAAACAGACACACAGTTGTCCGTATCCAATGTAGTGCAGAGCTCGCCAAAAATGGAACTTAGCATCGTGGAGGAAGATCCATTGTTCCAATGGAATTCGGTTCATCTTTCCTGGCCCAATCGTAGCCGAATTTGAACCATATCGAGCATATATGGGACACAATTGGGCGTAAAGTGCGCGAAAGGACATCCCAGTTCAAACACGTCATGAAATAAACAATGTCCTTCATCAAAAATGGTTGCTGCTACCTTAGCAACAAATTAGTCGATTTATGGCAGGAATCAGAAGACGTTAAAAGGCGGTTATCCGTTTGAATGGAGGCTGCGCCACAAAGTACTAATTCTTTGGCGTATAACGATCAACCATGATGTGAACAATCATCTTAAGATTAATTTTGAAATGTCTGACATTGTAAACAATTTTAGCTATAGGGTCCACATGAACCTTAAAACAGGAGCCATTCAATTTGTTATTTGTTGTATCTAGTGTTGATTTAAAATGTTTGGTGGGAAGTTAACATCTAGCTATAAAAGTGTCAAAATAAAAGTTGGAACATCAAAGTAATGCTTTATTTTTTATTGACACATAAAATAACTAACACATTTGCATTTCATTTACACAATACCAAAAACAGTAAAAGGAATTTCAGACATAAACAATTTATATATACACATACAAAAATATATACACAATACACGAACAATAAACCACTTCATCTTTTTTTAAGCACTTTTGACTTTGTTGATGTTTAAATATTTTTGAACGACTGAACACAGGAGTGAATGAATGCAACAATTATATACTGAAGACTTGGGCTGTACAATGATAGTGTACGTATATCATACTGATAATGGTAAAGTTCCACTACAGTAAAAGTTGTAAAATGCATTTTTTTGTACAAAAAACACTTCATTTTGTTATTAAAATTGTGGTTAGATAAATCATTTTTTTTTTCAAACATTTTTTTGTTCGTTTTAAGGCCAGTGTTATCATATACTATGTTTCAATATTATTTTACAAATAATTTATAATATTCCATCCAAAATAAGAGGCTGATTTTTCAAGTTTTAAAAAATCAAGGTGTTGCAATACTTTTTTCCTTGTGTATATAAACCAATGAATCAAGAAGAGTATAAAGACAAAAATCAAACTTTTTATTTATTTCTGCATACTCCACTTAATACTCTTTCAATATTCATTATATTTATGTACACTATAAGTTTTCATAAAGAACAAAAATGTTCTATTCTTCATTGAATCAAAATAACATACTGTATGTTTCCTAGAAAATATTTTACTTTTGCATATCTTTATGAGGTGTCTCGTCTCAAAAAATTATAAATTATTGAAATTATTTATTCTATTTGTAGTTGCACATATGAGAACACTACAAAACAAATTAGTTCTATTTTAGAAAAAAATCAATTAATGTAAAATCGTTAATATGCCATTAGTATAAAATTTGTCAAAGAAAATTATTCGTCTTTGAAATTATCTATATTATGAATGTCTTAGTACATAGTATGCGACGTGGAACAATGAAAAGTGTGTGTACTCATATGCATTTGACACGGTGCATGCATTATGGATATACGTTAGACTCCATTTATGAAAATCTATAGATCTAAGAATTATATCGTAAATCTTGTTAAGAACTTCTTGATGATATATAGTGCAGTGCCCACAAAAAAAGCCAAGTGAGCTAGTTAATTGCTTCTTTACAAATACAATTTAATTGAATCTCGATATTGATAATGTTTATATTACTGAAGTCGTCTTTCGAATACTGATGTTCTACCTCAACAAGCCTGGATATATCATTGAAAGTCACATATTAGCATTGCTTTAATTTGGATCACAAATTCAAAGAAAAGAAATCAAGAATTTGTTCATTAACTGCACTTACATTAATCCGGTTATAATTAATAGTCAGTTTATGGACTAAGCGCGAGATGATAGACGTAGTAACTCTCTCTGAATCGAGAAAGATGGTGAGGTCGTTGATACAAGTCATAATCAGGAAACTGAATGAGTCTATCAATGCCTAAACTACGTCAATATTTAAAGACCCAAAGATTGCAATCGTTTATCCTACCTCCAAGACAAATATGTTGTTGTCCCCGAAGTTAAAGCCCCAAACAACATCGTTTTTGTTTGTAAAACTCTTACATTAACTGCTTGATAAACGAATTAGGTATTGACCCTTCACTTGGAAACTCAACATATACCCTCACGACACTTACCAAAGATGAAACCCTGGATAATAATAGGTCTGTTTTATGTTCCTTTGTTATTTCAACCAAAGATGAAGAACTGGATCTTCCAGTACTGTATTGGATACCTACACTACATCAAAGAGGGACGTGAGATACCAAAGGGACAGTCAAACTAATAAATCGAACGTAAACTGGCCACGCCATGGCTAAAAATGAAAAAGACAAACAGACAAACAATAGTACAGATGAAATAACATAGAAAACTAAATAATAATCAACACGAACTCCACCAAAAACAAGGGATGATCTCAGGTGCTCCGGAAGGGTTGTGTTGCTAATGTGATAACAAATCCGGTAGATAGTCTAATTTGGTATGTCACATTCTTGAAAGTGTCCTTACAAACAATGGTATATTGCTGGTTCTTCCAAGTGCTCTTCCACGAAACCGTTTTCTAAATTATTAACATCCATTTAATCAGCAATCAAAGACGGACTTTAAAGTTATTGTGACACTGTCTATCCTAGAGGTGGCGTGAATCAGATGTGGATACTTAAAAATTCCAAAGATCTTTTAGAGTATATACAATCTAACTCTCTTTCGTCTTACAATAGTATTAAAACTTTTGACTTTTCTACACTTTACACAAGTATTCCACATTCCAAACTAAAAGACAAATTGAAAGTGTTGGTATTTCTCTGTTTCATGGATGGACAACGTAGATACAAGTATCTTATCTTAGGGAGGGATAAATCCTTCTTTGTAAAGGATTAACCTGATTCAAACAAAAAATACTCTGAAACTGACATTATGAAGATGCTTGTTTTTTTTATTGACAGCATAGTTGTTACGTTCAGAGGACATGTTTTTCAACAGACTGTCGGGATTTCAATGGGAACTAATTGTGTCTTCTTGTCGACTTGTTTCTTTAATTATGAGGCTGCCTTCATACAGGAACTTCTTAGAAAGAAGGATGAGAAGTTAGCAATATCCTTTTACTCTACTTTCAACTATATAGATGACGTTCTTTCACTAAATAATTCAAAATTTGGTGACTATTTTTAACGCATCTATCCGTTTGAACTAGAGATAAAAGATACACGAGATACAGATAAGTTGGCCTCATATCTTGACTTACATCTAGAAATTGACAATGAGGGTCAGTTGAAAACAAAACTTTACGACAAAAGAGATGATTGCAGCTTTCCAATTGCGAACTTTCCATTTCTAAGTAGAAACATTTCAGCAGCACCTGCATACAGGGTATATCTATCCCAATTGATACCATATTCCCGTGCTTGCATTTCCTATCATAATTTTCTTAATAGAGGGTTGCTACTCACAAGGAAGCTATTAAACCAAGAGTTCCAAATGAAATTGTGAAGTTAAAATCATCCCTTCGTGAATTTTATGGACGCCACCACGAGTTGGTTGACCGTTATGGAATAACTATTTCACAGATGATATCTTATGAAGTTTCCTTACGTCGTAACTACAATACCCTTCCCTTTCATGAAGGTAACCTATCGACCTAACATAAGCAACACGACTTGTGCCACATGTGGAGAAGGATCTGCTTACCCTTCAGGAGCACCTGAGATTACCCCTAGTTTTTGGTGGGATTTGTGTTGCTTATTCTTTAGTTTTCTATGTTGTGTCATGTGCTCTATTGTTTGTCTGTTTTGTCTTCTTTCATTTTTAGCCAGGCCTTGTTTTTATTTGACTGTCCCTTCGGTGTCTACCGTCCCTCTTTTATAATTGTGAAGAAAAACAACCAATCTTAAGCAAGAAAACTTAGGTAATTCTACAGAGTATTGTCAAAAACAAAAATATCAAAGAAGCCAGATCATTCAATTTCCAATTCAAATATATTTAGGATATTATTTTAAAACAATTCAAACTTTTCTGATTGGGTACCATTAGTATACCCTCCAGAACTAGACATTAAAGAAATATCTCGAATGTGTCATAAGTGGTAATCTCAGTATTCGAATCAATGATAAATTTAAAGGATCCGATTTAAATTATGAAATTATGAAATTCCACATGCTTAGGAGCAATATACAAACTTCCTCTGCATTTACCCCCATTCATTTTGGTATTAAAAGTCATACAGCTGTTTCTCAGACTTTGTAAAACGTCACATTTATCTGAGCAGAAAGAAGATCAACCAGGGATATGCCAAAGAACGTCTCGCCCTTTTTCTAATAAAAATTCATTGGAAATTACCAGAACTTGGTTGATAAATATTCCGTATCAACTTCACAAATATATCGAAATCAATTTGACATCAAACGTGTTTCCAATATCTATCATGGAAATTCGCCGATGACTTAAAAAACATATTATAATATTCTATCCTAATATTTCACATTATTCGTATACACATTTGGAATCTTCGTACGTTTTGGGAACCCATACAGGTACGGAAATATAACTTTTCATATAAAAACGTTTATGATAGAAGAATAATATTCTTCTCCTCCGTTTAAAAGGAAACTTAACTAATTTATTAATGAGCGGTATACATCTGCACCATTATGAATATTGTGTTCGATCTTGATATCAATTTCAAAGGTTTTCATAACAAGGAACATATTTAGTCATTTATATGTATGGTAAAGTTATCATATTATCGATCTGTTATTATTTTTTTATATTTAAAAAGTAAAATCACAAAAATACTAAACTCAGAGGAAAATCAATTCGGAAAGTCTATAATCACATGGCAAAATCAAATAACAAAACGGATCAAAAACGAATGGTCCTCGCATTTAAGATAAAATGAGATAAAATATACGCTATTTTTCTCATTTTCAAAATAAGTTATATTGTGCAGTCAAAATTTGGAGAAAATGACGATTTTACATCTTCTACTGCTAAGAAAGAAGATCAACATTATTCCAAAATACTACATGGTTATGAGGTTATTTTAGTACGCAATATAGACGTTGTAGTACCTCCATTTACAAATAAACTATTTTTCTTATTGTCGCTTCTTTTATGATACCGTATAGTAAGATATATCACTTAATATTTTTTGTACTTTTGGTTACTACTCAGAATGACCACTTGTTTGGACCGGAGCCACGTCATATGCAATAGAGACATACAAAAAGGCACATAGACAAAGGACAATTGAAAAATCGAAAGACAAGAATACAGAAATTTTCATAGAACAATAACACAATGACGGGATGATAAGTTTAGAGCCACGCCATATGTAACCAAGAAACACAAAAAGGCATACAGACATAGCATATTAGCAAAAATGAAAGACAAAAACACAAAAATTATAATAAAACAATAACACGTTAACGGGGTGTATAAGTACACTGCCAAATGGATACCACCAAAAGAACAGACTTAACAGTAAAATTAATATTAATTAAGACAAATAAAAGAGTACTATAACACGTTATTACGTTGATAAACAATGTCAGTAACCAGATTCTTTACTGCAGGACTACCGTGTATTATTTGTAAAGTTGATACGGAACATATATATATATATGACACTTCGAATCTTTATCATGAAATCCATATCAATATTTGATGTCCTTTTTGTTGAGCTCTTTAACTGTTTAGATTATCATTTATCGTTGGTTTGGTCTCATTGTAAAAATGGCAAAACCTTTGTAATGGAACAAAGAATATGATCAATTTCGTTAATCAGAAGCCATCTCGCAGGCCTCGTCCTTTTCAAAATGCAATCCAAAGAACAAATATCCGTGTGTCTGACTCCTCGTGATTACAAGAACGACTCATAATTATTCAGTAAACTCATGTATATATAATCGTAGTCAAAAAACGCAGTGACATCCTCGGACAGACTAAGTGGATTTGTTTTATTTAAAGATATACCGGTTTTATATTCATGTAAGCAACAGGGAGTTCATGTAACTTTTAAATTGTTGGTCTACTTGTGTCTTATATTATCTAATCTAATGCCAACAATTTATTTCATTAGATGTTGATTCCAGTCCAATGAAATAAAATTTTAACGTTGTAGAGCTGGAGTTGTGGGCTATGTTGTCAACTGCAGTTGTTGGTCAAAACTTTTCAATTTAATAATGGTGGACAAACCACACTCTCATTCAAATGACCTACAACTCCAGCTTCCTTTTTAGTTTTTATACAATGAGTAATAGTAAGATAAACACAAATGGTGCCATAGGATCAGATTAATGTCTGTGTTTGTCATTTGTTAAGGGGTATAATTCTAGAACGGTGAATTGACGCCACCCAAGTTCAAACTGTATCTGAGTTTTGTGATAACAATCTCTGTGTATACGTTTCATAATATTTTGTTAGGCAAATTAAAGTTAGAAACTAATTATTGTTAAACTTTATCTCATTTTGTCTCTGGTGGAGGGATGGCTCGTTGTCAAATATACCTCATTTTCTTATATATATATGATATTCGGCAAAAAGTATGAAGAAAAGAGCAACATAGTATTAAACAATAAAACATATTGAAATAAAGGAACTCCCTCCTCCGCCATCTAGACCCTCAGAAGTCTGATATATTTGCTTAGTTTACTAATCATACTATGCATTCAGTTACTGTCAGGGGTAACAATTTTCGTGCATTGAGGACACTTCCGTGTATATTCGATTTCGTGGTTTAGCAAAACTCTGCATACGTTCTGATAGAAAATTTGTTATTCGTAGGACATTAAAAGTCGTGGTTCATCAGGTAACAATGAAATCTAAGAAAATTGGTATCCGACGAATAAAAAATGAATCCCCAATAATTGAACGGAATTTGCTATTATGTTTTAATCAGTGAATTTTATTCTGTATACACACCGTAGATTCACTGGAAGTTGCTAGATATAAACCAACGAAACAGTCAAGTAACTCGGAACCATTTTACAGATTTTCTTCAAAAGCTGTGGATGGAGATTACTCACAGCAGATGACATCGTCATTAGAATTCTGTTCAGAAACAAGTGTTGGTAGTGAACCTTCGTGGTGAGCAGTAAATCTTGGTGCACTTTATGAAATCAGCAACGTTGTTATTTATGGCAGAAATGACTGTTGTGGTATGTTTTAATAGTCGCGCCAAAAAAAAACCGTTATATACAGATATGGATATAGGCATTTGAAAATAAGATAGCGTTACTATATTTGATTGTTGTTAAATTAATAATAGTTCAATCATGGTCCTCCAACTACGCAAAAGGCTCACTGCTCCATGCATATCACAGTTAACGCATACACAAAAAGTATAATTAGAATGAACAGAACTAATGGACATTTGTAAAGATTATAAATACATGTATTACTTTATAAAGCAAATATATAGTGATTTACCTCAATATTGTCTTTAATAAATAAACAGATCCAATCACTATAAACCAAAAATTGTATAAAATGCTATGACGATTTTGAATGTTGTTGAATGGACATGTTGTATAAGGGTTTTCTGTAAAGATTGTTATAATTTACTTTATTTTTCTTTTTTCTCGAATTCACTTCTGATTTAATTCTTATTCAATTTAGAAGAGAGACTGTCGAATTTCATCATTGAGATAATTCAACCGTGCAGAGACAACATCGAATGGTTGGAAGACAGTCGAATTGACGTCTGCTATCACCAACAAGAACCAACAACATTTCTGAATGCATCATGCCATAACAAGATGATTGGCAAGTTTGTCCGCATACGGCTCAGTAATTTAAATGATCGTTTAGCACTGTGTGAGGTTGAAGTACATGGTATATTCATTGGTTTTCTACAAACATGTAAGTCTTCATGCAAAACAATTATTTCAGTCATTTTAGATAATATACCCATGTGCCAACTTAAATTGGTATTTCTTTCAATTTGTACATTGCACATTTTCATTAAAGAATACAATATTAAACTCTTAGAAGCTCGAGTCATCTACATGTGGAAAATGTGCCGCAGAGTCCTAGAACTTTGAATAAAATAGAGGTGCATATCAACTTTTTATTCCGTGATATATAATATTTTCAACAAACTTCATTGTAAAAGTGGGACTGTTTTAGCTGTAAAAGGATTTTCTATTGAAAATTGCATTCTGTATGTATGTGCCTGTCTCAAGTCAGGAGCCTGGAATTCAGTGGTTGTTGTTTGTTGATGTGTTACATATTTGATTTTCATTCATTTTTTGTACATAAAGTAGGGCGTTAGTTTTCTCGTTTGACTTGTTTCATTTTGTCATTTCAGAGCCTTTTATAACTAATTATGCAGTATGGGCTTTTTGCATTGTTGAAGGCCGTTCGATCTCTTGTGTCATCATACCACAACCTCTTTTTTATATTGTCAATATTTCTAGAAGGGCAATCTATAAATCAATTGAATTTCTATTTTTTTTTGCTTTGACAGTTGGAAAGTTTCTGTAACAACAAAAAGAAGATTAAAATTGGTGTATCGCGATCATGGCTATATTCATTTCTTCTAATTTTTCTTTCGTTTAACAAAAGTTTTGAAATGGGAGAAAATGAAACAAAATTTTGTTTGCTGTTGACATAGGATTTCTTGTTTCCACGGATATGGAAACTGTAAAATGATTAGGAAAAGCTAGGTTATTACAAGTTTGCGGTACTTCTTTTATATATTTTTTTCATTGAAGGGTTCTATAAATGATTCATTCTTACCAGAATTTGCATTATTATATCATGTATATGTAAAGCAAAAATTTAATCAGCCATTTTCTTATTGAAGTAAACAAACTCACTCATCCAAGATAACTGAAATTTTGCATTTACGCCAGACGTGCTTTTCGTTTACAATAGACTCATCAGTGACGCTCGATCACAAAAAGGTTAAAAAGTCAAATAAAGTACGAAGTTGAAAAGCAATGAGGACCACATGTATTCTTCATATGAATGAATGAAGAGGTACTTCAGGGTACTTTGCATATAGCATACTCTGATTGTTTGTTACTTTGATTTTGTTAATTGTTCTTGCTGTGACCTGAATTATGGTGACCAGTTTGTAAAACTGGCGGAAACTTAAGTACCCGGAGAATCCGATTGAATTTAGGCAGGAAAACTGACAATCATTCGCAATTAAATTGCGAACATACTTCGTAACGAGTGATGTTCGACCTCTTAACCCCGAGTTTTAGTTGCTAGATTAGATAATAGACTCATCATAGATACTAGGATTGAAATTTTATAGTAAAGCAAGATGCACGTTCCACTACAAAAGACTCATCAGTGATACTCGAATCAAAAAATATAAAAATGGCAAAAAAAAGTACGAAGTTAAAGAGCAATGAGGACCAAATATTCCTAAATTTTTGCCAAATACATCTAAGAAAATCTATTCCTTAGGTAGAAAAGTATTTCAAATCATTTGAAATATAAATAATCATCTACCAATATATCAGCATATAGATATAGGAAGATGTGGTATGAGTGCCAATGAGACACCTCTCAAACCATGACACAAAGTGTAAAAAGTAAACAATTATAGGTCAAGGTGCGGTCTTCAACACGAAGCTTTGGTTCACACCGAATAGCAATCTATAAAGGACCCCAATACATTACTTGTGTAAAACTATCCAAACGGGAAAACCAAGTTAAAATTATAAAAAAAAATAGAAACGAGAAATACTTATGAACCACATAAATAAACGACATCTACTGTACATTTAGATTCCTGACTTAGTACAGGTGCAAATAATTAAAGCGGGATTAAACCTTTTAATGGTACCAAACCTTCTCCCTAATCTAACATCACAACATAGAAAGACACACTATAAAATATAAATTGGAATGGACTAACTCAATCAAAACACTTAGTAACACGAATTAACACACAATGAACAACATTATAATAGATGTCTTTATTTGGATTTTGTATTCGTTTATACTTTGATAAAATGTTTAGCATAAATTATTCATTACACATGTTTTTTTTCCAATAGCAACTTTTCCATATGCCTGTGGATTTCAAGGTCACAGCAGTGAAAGACATGACGAGATCCTTAGTAGCGCCATTGTTCACAGCGACATTCAATGTACCTTCATCTGTTCTTATATGAAATACTGTCACATGGCCGACTTCAACAAGAAGACCTCAACTTGTATCTTGATGAAAAAGAAAAGTGGATCCACTCTTGTGACTAATTTTGACAACAACGTTTTTATCGTCAATTGAACATAATAATCTGCAAAGCTGGTTTCAATATTATTTTTTCTTCCAATTCAAAAATCGAATACTTTCTAGCAAAAAACAAAGACCTAAAAGTGTTCTTTCATACAGGAAATGAGTTTCAATTCTTCAAAGCTAATCTAATTACTTTGAGTGATACGTTTTTGTTCTAGTCAATCAAACATTAATTTTATTTAGCAATACAAGTAATACATTTTATATATTCAAAATAATATGGGTGTACCTGACAGAGAAAGAGGTATATATTGTTAAAATAAAGCTTTACAAAATATAATAATATATGATTTAAACTGATTTACAACGTGTTCTTATGTTATGTTGACTGTTGTACTAGAACTTTGTTTAAAAGTTTATAAATAATAATGTCGACTGAGCTAAGCAAAATCAACTGTGAAATAACATTTAGCAAGGATTTGTATCAACCAAGTGATAATAAATTATATGATACCGTATTATTTTCGTACGTTACATTTGTTGTACAATTAATAATACATATGAAAAACATATAGTAATACAAAAGTCGCTATGGAATGGAAAACAAAAGATACTTTCGATATCCAAAAGACAGACAATGCCATACTCGGATACAAATAAACATAATGTCAAAGAAAAAATCTTAAAAGATAACAGATCTGGAAAAAAGGCGCACTATAAAAACAAATGTTTGTAGTAAGCTATAATTATCAATGATCCAATATTTCTTTAGACATGCTTCTTCCTTTGCAAGATTAAAATGGGTGTTTTATGTTTATCTACTTTATTTAACGTGTGTTTACCTGTTTATAATATTTTTAATGTTAAATTTGTAATTCTCATCGGATTTTGTCAAATGAGTTGACGTCTTTTTATTATATTTCATGTGTTATGGTGAGGAAAATTAATCACCGCCTTCATTTAATAAATTTTATTTTGTTCAACGTTATATGAACGATGTTTAACGTTTGAAGTTAGATTCAAAACAAACCGGACATAGCTATATAATATAGTTAATTGCTACCTTAGTTTGCTATTAATAAGTTTTGAAATGTCCATTGTTGTTAAATGCAATATCAGCATTTAGTTCATATATAATTTTAAATCAATCCTGATTCTAGATTATTCATTCAACTGTGACGTCAATTTTCATTTTTTGATGATCTGTTTTACAAATTCTAATGTGACGTCATTTTTTTGTCATTTTTTACAATTTTAAATATGACGTCACTTGGCGTTGAGGTTTTAACCTATTCGGATGTGTCTATTTTTTGTGTTGTATTTTGTCGGGTTATGTATGGTATTTCGGTTGTTTCCTGTAATTAGTTAATACTTCAGGTTCATCACGTATATCTTTTGCATAGTCATTTTATAAAATTTACTGTTTGAAAAGTATAAATTATTCTAAATAATAGGAATGTTCTGCCTGGTACCAAACAGAAACCCCTGGCCGTTTTTGGCACAACTTGTTTTGAACTTTCGGTCCTCGATGCTGTTTAACTTTGTACTTGTTTCGGCTTTCAAACTTTTGTATCTAGGCGTCACTAGTAAGTCTTGTGTGGAAAAAATGCACTTCTGGCGTATTAAAATTTTAAATTTGTTGCCTTTTGTTAGCTATTATTCGTGTGTTTCTTAGTCAATTGTGTTCTCCTATTTATTTATATTGTAGTCCTGTAATGTTGTGTTGTCATTTTAATGTTATATTTCACATGGCCATAAAAGAGGGAGGTTTGGCATGCCACAAAACCAGGTTCAACCCACCATTTTTTCCTTTACAAATGTCCTGTACCAAGTCAGGAATATGACCATTGTTATATTATAGTTCTTTTCTGTGTGTGTTACATTTTAAGGTTGTGTTTCCGTTGTGTTGTTTGTTTTCTCTTATTTTTTAGTGTGAATTCACATTACTATAAGACGTGACACGATACTAATCTATCCCAAAGTCATGTATTTGGATTTTATGTTATATTTCTAATTCTCATAGGATTTTCTCTAATGCTTAGTCCGTTTCTGTGTGTATTACATTTAAATGTTGTGTGGTTGTTTTTCTCTTATATTTAATGCGTTTCCCTAAGTTTTAGTTTGTTACCCCGATTTTTTTGTTTGTCCATGGATATATGAGTTTTTAACAGCGGTATACTATTGTTGCCTTTATTTTGTAACTATGGTATTTTAACCCTTATTCACATTCAATACAACGCCTGTTAGACAATAGCAACTTTAAGAAGTTGAGGTGAATTTTATGTAATTAAATGTGTGGTGCATGCTGTGTACTTGTCAGTTTGTCATATGCTTTATAACTTTTAATTTTATCGCTGTATATGTTGACAAATGTACTTATGTGCTGGGAACAAAAAGTAGAATCACAAAAATACTGAACTACATGGAATATACAAAACGGAAATTCCATAATTAAATGGCAAACTCAACTGATAAAACACATCAAACGAATGAATAACATCTGTCATATTCCTGACTTGGTACAGGCATTTTCAAATGTAGAAAATGGTAGATTAAACCTGGTTTTATAGCGCTAAACCTCTCAATTGTATGACAGTTGAATCAAATTTAATTGTGTTTTCAACGATGCGTGACCAAAACAGAAACTTAAGGCAAAACTGTTAAAACAGCAGTCAATACTGTGTCACAATCTCAATAATTGTGTGACCTTCCTAACTTAGTGTGCCAATGCAGAAAATTTTCAACGCTTGGTAACAGGAAAAAACATTCATTGGTAAACGTTGTATTTGTACAACTAATTTTGAATGAATTGGGCCTCTCTCGTTTGTTGAATCAATTAAAAATGTTGCATTACAATGAATAATATAAATGCGACGAATGTAAGATATCTGAAAGTCTAAATTTGATTACATTTTCACCGAAATGCTTGGGATGAATGAAATTTTAGAAATGACCAGTGATAAAATTTCACCAAGGTCAACTCTGATGGCTACAAACAAATTTCCCCAAGAATTTTTGATAAATATACCTGTAATAGTGTTATGAAAGTAAAACAAAATTGGGGAAAAATAATAAAAAGATAATTTGCGTGTAGACAATAAGAAATATTCTGGATGCAGTAGTTTCTCTCTGTAATGAAGACCCATTGGTGGCCTTTGACTGTTGTCTGCTCTTTGGTCGGGTTGTTGTGTGTTTGACATATTCCCCATTCTCATTCGCAGTCTTAATTACTATGTAGTGTTAATGAAATGCCATAAAAAAACAAATTCAATATCAAAAGTTTTAAACATGATGATACATTTTATTCTATAAAATGATATCCGAAATTCAAAGTTCTAACATGACAATGCTATAAACAGATATTCAGTAATTCAATGATAAGATTACAATAAAACATATTTCAGTAATTCAATGATGAGAATGGAAAAAAAATGGTACTCGATATCAAAGTTTTCGAACTGAGAGCTAAAGTATACACAAAGAAAAAAAAGTTTAGCTACTCCAAGTTTTTTCGAATTGACATATATTACGATAAGGGACATGGTATCCTGGTACAATTGGTGTCATATTATTAGTAATGCAGACTGCAAGGATATAACATTAGCTTTCAGAAATACACAACAACTTTTAAAAAAATGGAAATTTAATGAATAGATTGTCATTAAACCACAAGTCCAGTTTAAATACTAAAACGTGTTCATTTTAAGTATGGACCTTCTGAGTTCGTAATGCATGATATCAATGCCATTTAACTTAGTAAACGTCCATTATAAGTCTGTAAACGTTATCCATAGTTTAGAATTCAATATTTGGTAAAACCACCACGTGATTGGATGCAAACTCATCCCTGCGTCTCATCCCTCCAATTAGTCGTTGGATTTCCTGCTGTGGTATTTGCCGTCATTTCCGGTGCAACGCTGATTTCAAGGAATGTAATTTTTGTACAGGTGGTTCGGTTGCATGTATCCGACGGCCTAGCATGTCCCAAAAATGCTCTATCGGATTTCAATCAGGGCTCATGGCAGGCCACGAGAGCAGTTACTGCTTCTCCTTGCAGAAATGTTGAAATCGCCATTGAACGATGCGGCCTACCGTTGTCATCCGTAAACACAGGTCTTCCAGCTAACAGGTGGTTATCAAAATGAGGTAAAACTACTGGCCGAAGAACGTATCTGATGTATAGATCACCATTAAGGTTTCCTCATTTATCGACCAAGTGCAATCTGCAGACATGAGAGATGCCTCCCCATACCATCACAGAGCCTCAACCGTAAAGAACAGTTGATTTGATGTTGCTTTGTGTATATGCTGTATTCTCATGTCTCCAAACTCAATCTCTCGTCTGTTACATGCAAAAAAAGGGTAAGAGGTAAGCACCATGTCAAACGCAGTTATTGATGTCGGTCAGTAAACATGGGAAGTCTTATTACCCTTTTTTGACTTCAGTCCTTTTGATATCAACCGGTTCCGCAGTGTTCTGGTTGATAGCTGTCTATGAGGTAACCATTCTCGTTTAAAAACAGGAATTGTTGTAAAAGAAGAGAGGGACGAAAGATACCAAAGGGAAAGTCAAACTCATAAATCTAAAACAAACTGACAACGCCATGGCTAAAAATGAAAAAGACAAACAGAAAAACAATAGAACACATGACACAACATAGAAAACTAAAGAATAAACAACACGAACCCCACAAAAAACTAGGGGTGATCTCAGGTGCTTCGGAAGGGTAACAGATCCTGCTCCACATGTGGCACCCGTCGTGTTGCCTATGTAATTACAAATCCGGTAAATAGTCTAATTCGGTAGGTCACATTCATGAAAGGGAAGGGGGTTGTAGTTACGACGTAAGGAACATATCCGATATCATTTGTGAAACGGTTATTCCATAACGGTCAACCAACTCGTGTAAATGGTATTCGTCTAACCAGGCGTTGCAATGCCCTGTCTTCACGCTGCGATGTTACCAATGGTCTACCGGATCTTGGCAACTCTTTAACGTTATTGGTTTGGATGTGCTTCCGCACAAACCTACTGACTGCAGTATAATGGTATCCAATCTGACGCTCAATAGCTTATAAGATAACCCGGATGACTTCATGTCGATTATTTACCATCTTGGAGACTAATGTATTCGTCTTCGTACCATGTTCACAGCGTGTGAATAAAAAAATTCAAATAGTCGGACTTAAATACTCAAATTTGAAGCGTGTGCATGATACGTCGATATCTGAATAACAGATCAAATCTGTTTTCTTTTTAAAGGAACATCGTTTCGTTGTCACCTTCAAAGAGAAAAATTCTCCAAACCCCTGGTGTTCTACCAGAACGAACAACTTTCCGTCTAGAACAAGAACCTTGCCTTTGTCTTGTCACAGCTGGCATTACAAATTATTCATTTAGTAAACATTAAATACAACGTCTACTCTTGAATACTGGCCTTGAATTAACCAATGCTGCCCCATTAACGATAAATACGTCAGAATTTGGATCAGCAAATCACAAAATGTTTCAAGTATACCCTTTTTCAACGATTTAATACCACTGTTTAAAGTGACATCCTGAGACAAAAACGGAGGAGCAGTTTATTTTTTATGGATAAAGAAATATTCCATGTCAATTTGTCTATTGTGACAAGAAATTAAAGTCTAGAAAAGATATCGCAATCACTTTTAATGTTTTCTAGCTTTGTTCTTGACCAAAACGTTTACCTTTTTTTTTACGGACATAATAGGAAGTTGTTCTTTTTGATCTGGTTATAAAAAGTATGTTCTCCTTCGTTTTGCATTTGCTTCAAAAGATCTTCGCATTGTTTGCCTTTGATCTTTTCAAAGATATCCTTTTGTATTTTCGTAGAGTGTTCATTAAGTCGTTCGTCTGTTATAGAATGCTTCAAACCACTAGATTTTTCAAATTCATCTGATAGTCTATTGACTTTTGGTCCAGCTACCATCCATATGTCTAAAAGGGCTCTTCGGTTAAACATATGACAACAGCATCGCCCTTCACAATTGCATTATTCTGGGGGTTTTTTGCCTGATCAATTGTGCTATAAGAAAAATATTTTGCTGGTCTTACGTACAGTGAAATTATCATTTTTAAAATCAATTGATTCCCACCTGTGGGTGATGTTAGAGAAAGGAAGTCATATCTCGGAGAAGGTCGGTAACGATCGAGAATAATTTACACGATCAAGACCTAGATTATTACGGTATCATGCTTTATATGGACTGTTTGTACAAAATCTTAGCATACTACCAAATGCATAAGAAGTTTTTAATTGAACGCCAGGAATTAAACTATGATCGGCTGACTATGTTTCCTTACACCAGTCTATCAAATCATTGAACGTCACAGCGTCATGACATGATTATAATTTCTGTGTTTAGCTTTTTTTAAGCCGATTTATACAATTCAAGCAAAACGCATACTGATGCGCGTGTTATGTCCTCGGTACATTTGAACATACATAAAAAGAATCTTTCGTTCTAGGTGTTGCAATATTGGTTTTAGTGAGGACACATGTTCATCCACTATCACGTAATATATCACCCAGAATTTTATAACAAGTCATTTCAATGTGCAATCCACCTCACATGACGATAAACTTATCTTCTTCGTACAAACCAGGCCATTCCCACTGAATAGTCATTACCAAAAGTGACTGATCTGCAGTTACTTTTTATGTTTCTCTCGTATTAACCACAATTTTTACCTTATCCATCGAATACCTGATCCTTGTAACTGAATGGGCTCTGTTGTCGCTTTGACACATTCCCCATTTCCTTTTTTCAATGTTATTGTTTTTAAAAATTGGCATTATAGATGTTTCACCTACTTAAACAGCTGTACAAGAGCCTCGATTTTTAGAGTAATGAGATGAACTACGATTTATACCAATGTGCCCTGGTTGTGCATACAAATCGCTCTTTATGTCTATAAATAGTTTGTGCATGCGCAAAATTGTTATATCATGTGTATCATAACCTTGAAAAATGTTATCAAGTCAACTCATATCATTAAAAATCCCAAAACCCTAATTTTATAGTAAATAGTTCATATGTTTTAATGAATTTTGTTACATTTTCGCGCATGCGAAAAACCCTGAATATGTCAAATATTTATTTCTAGTAAATACTTCACATATAAGGAAGGTAGCTACCAAACCTGATAACTGCTTTTCACTTTTTAAAGAAGGTAAACGAAAAGTTTTCCAGAAAAAATCAGTATTTTCAAACTGAAAAAAACAGCCATTTTAGAAAAAGGCCGTGGCCATCTTGAAAAAATGATTTTTTTTAATGGCCATCAGTTATTTCTTAGAAAGTATATAATAATGATGCTTTGTGGTAATTTTCATGCTTGTATCATCATTTGCACAATTCCCTCGATTTTGCATGCTAATATCTTCCACTTAAAGGGATACAATTAACATCAATAGCAAATAGCATTCAACTTTTTCGATTAATTTTGTAGAAAAGAAGATTGATGCTTCGCAAATTATAAATATCTGATCCAAACTGTTTCTCAAATCAAAGAAACAGTGATACTGTAGAAATTTCTGGCTTACTTTTTGATGTAATGATATAACTGTTAAGCCACAGTCCCATCTTACCGTATAGCTCAAACGGTCACCGAACGGATAACTTTTTTCAAGACGTTCATGTTCGTTCGACATCCTTTTTATCCGTGTTTATCCGTTTCATGTTCGCTCAACGTCCACTATATCTGTCGACGTCCGTTTTGTCCGGTGAAAAATTTTGAGCATATTCAAAACATTTAGCGACGTTTAAGATTTGGTATTCGTCCGGTTTTTACGGTACTCGTCTGTTCCTTTATAGTTTTGTATCCGTTAATTGTCCGTTATACATCTGTTGTATATGTCCATTTCATTTGATCTATACACCATCGGATAATATTTTTGTCGACCTTTGTCCACAAAAAACTTATTTTAATACGTTCGGCGTCAGTTCGAGCTGTCCGGTTTCACATGATACCAACATAATATGTTTAGTTGAACTGACTCTGTGAAAGCAGAATATTTTTATCTAGTTATTTTTTAAGTTTTGAATTTAAAGAAATATATTACCCCGATTTCTCGAGTTTAGATGTGATAATAATTCAATTATCACTCGCAGATAGATAGATATAGACAAAGAAAGGTTAGTAGTTTATCGAGTTGATGATGCAAACGTGCAACCGATTTCAACTCCTTAAAGTTATCGTAGATAAACCTGAACTTTAGGAATAAAAAAAGAACTATTTGTAGAAAAATTGTTTTTTTTCAGTATTATGCTGATTAGCAACCTAATAGTGCGTACATACAGTTTCCCTAAAGGTACTTTATCGATGAATAATTAAAAATCATGCAAAAAGAATATCAAAATCGAAATTCAATTTAGAAAAATTCGGTAAATAGTGCAATATATATTATTATATTTTAATTTGCGTATATACCAGTTGTGTGTAACTGGTATTCATTTTAGTTATGATTGATTGGACCAGACACGCAGGTATGTATTGAGATAAGACATGAATGTTGAAATTTTAATTCCTTTCTAAATGAGTTGATTGGCTAAACTAAAACTTACTTATCCTTTCTTATTCTTAATATTTTGTTTGAACTTCGGTTCACCAATTTTTCAAGAAATTATTTATTTGCTTTCAATGCAGAGGATAATCTTAAATCAAGACAGAATAACATTGTTAGATATTAGTTAGTCCAAATAGCCGCTTTTCCGTCTAAAATTTTACCAATTGTGCTCCTAAATCGGTATTAGAAATATTCAAAATGTTATTGGTATCATATATATATATATATAACATAATGGGATTGTATTTGTAAATATCCCATCCATGTGGAAGGGTAATCTAGCAATAAAACCATGCTTACAATGCCATTTTCGACGTTAAATTCCCTGCACGCATTCAATAATGTGACGGTTGTTTATAATTTCTTCCATTGGTTCATAAAGAATAACGTTTGATTTTTTTAGTTTTACTGGACGTTCTATTTTTAATCTACCATAGAGTGCGGTACAAATAATACAAAGTTTTGAAGGTAAATATTGAAAGGCGCTTCCTTCGCATTTATTTAAAAGATCTAATTTCACTTCATAAAGTATTGTTGATGAAATCCATTTTTAAAACAAACATCTGTAAATTTAAGATTTGCTTCATGTAATTTTTACATCCAATCCGTGACCGTAAAACATATGTCGTCAATTTTGCGGTTTTCCCTTTAACTTTGTTTGATCACACCCTTTTTATTAAAGTTCGCATCTAGTAATCATGCTAAAATATAGTGTACTAAATGATGACGGGGGTGAAATATGATACTGCTGCAAAATATGAGATTTCTTTTAGTTTTTTCTTTTAACTCGATACGTTTACAATGAAGTCTTTCATCTGTATCAATATTTTGACATGTTTTTTAATCATTTCATAACGTGATTTAAGCAAGACTGAAACGTCAGAAAATATGTCTTAAGTATTCGCTTTTAGTTAGCGTCCTGATGAAGATTAATCTAGTAAACTGATTCGGACGCAAAACATTTCTTACGTGTGCTTTTGAATTTTCCCACTTTCAAATAATGTAGTGATAAAGCTCAGAACCAGGAAAGAAAGTGGCCGATATTTCAATTCAACATGGGTATAAAATTAATATAGAATGTAGGGAAATGAAAGGTTTTGATATTACTGTTCTATTTCAAAATTTTAATGAAGAAATTTTACGAATTCTCGTCTGATTTATCACTTCCTGATGGATAAATTTCTTCACATTTCTTGAACCATCAATTCTGGAAACAAAAAGCAGTAAAACTTAATAAAACAATTTAGACTGATACTTTTCATAGACATGTTTGTGAGGTTTAAATATTGAAATAAGGACGGCAGAACTGTATCTTCTTCGTTTATTTTATTGATAAAGATCAGAAAAAGGCCTTGTGAATTTCCTAACCCTCCCCTTTTATAATAAATTATGGGGTATTTGCAATGACTTCAAGGTTTCTAAGCATGGTGAGTCACAAATAATAATGAATTTTGTGTATATGTATATATTTATTCTCATAAAGCCAGTGTATAACATCGGTACCGAGATAACAAATACAGCAATAGATATTTACAATTAGCAAAAAACAAGCAAGATAGGTTATATTAGTTACAAGCAAGGAGCTCAAACACAAGAATACATATTTTTCATAAAAGAAACATAACTTAATGCTTTAGGCTTTGACTCACCAAACATTTGTATTGACAAGTAGTAACTGCTCTCTAAATAACATTGTTTTCGTAAACCTAGGGACGTATGAGGATTTTAATACAGCATGTTTCTTAATGTAACAAAATATTTCTTTAAATGCTAAATATTGAGCAATACGAACCAAAAGAAAAACATGGGGTAAACTGAGGTTCCCCATTCGCGGTATTTATCTTATATCATCATGGTTCTTCCAAAAACTTATTGAAATGTCACGTTAGGTGATGTCTTTATCATAAATATACAAATATATTTTTAAGCATTTTTTGTTCTTAAACAGTTCTCAGTTTGTTTATATATCAATCCTCTCTTTTGGAAATGTTTTCTTTCATTTTAAGAATTTAGTAATCATATTTGTCATTTTATCTAGCTTTTGTCTTATAAAAATTTCCGTTATACTTTCAATTTCACCAATGATATCATCTCTGTATATTGCCTGCCCACCTCCACCAATCCACAACAAACGCTAAGTTTGGCCATCTTTCTTTGGTACTTAAGGAAATTTGTTATAAAAGTAAGGCATAACAAACACATAATATGATATCGTGAAATTTTTACCTACAAAATAAAATCGCCAAAAGATGATTTTTTTTCACAACTTCACGCTCTGTACAACATATAAAAGATAAATAAAAAATGTCATAAATTAACATAAGTAAGTTACTTGAAATTGTTACATAACATTATGAAATATAAAATCTTAGCCTAGAATGGGGTCACGTGTACCCTAGCTAAAGCAGAGTACTCGAAACGATTGGCTATATACATTTTTTTCTACATAAAACAAACACTGATACAATAAAGACATAGAAACAGCTACTATGGAAACGTATGCTAAGATTTAATGAAACTTTACACAATTTATAAAAATAAGAACATGGATTCTTTACTAAGTTTAACAATAGGTGAGGATGGGGAGGAGGACGAAAATATCGAAAAATCTAAAATATCTGAATTATATGGAGTGTTTTACATTTTCTGTTTTGTTATTCCAAACAAACTCATAAATTGTTTATGACTTCATTAAAAACACAACTCTATATCTTTGGTCGAGACAAACGGCAAAAATGTAATATAGAATGCATTTATAACTAAATAAAACTATCATGTGACAATTGTCTCTTTTTTCAATTAAGAAAAACAAATTTTGTGTTTTTTGGTTTTTTTTTTAAGTTTTTATCATTTAAATTTGTCATAACCAAAATATATACCTACACATTTTACAAGGACATTTGTCTAGTTGATATATTCATATGTACATTTACAAGATTTGTTTATTTTTTGTTTCCCAAGCCAAACACCTACAGTTTTAGCTCTAAATCCTGACAATGTTCTAATTGTTTTAAATGTATTAAGAGCGTTCAAAAAAATGTGTTTAGTATTAGAAAAAAGAGTGGTATCATCTGATTTGTGACTGCTTTTAAATGTATGAAGTTGTCATCAAATTGAGGATTTTTGATGTTATGCTTTCGTCTGATCCTAAACGCCATAATTTCAATTGCAGTAACATAATGCAAAAAGTAAAATAAGAAAATACGTGTCTGTCATATTTCCATTTCGTCAATGATAACTTTCTGGAAGTTTTGTACCCTCTCATGCTATTCAAAACAAATCTAAACTAAACTACCTTCTTGAGGAATTAAGGAATTAAGTTATAAAAGTGAAGCATAATAAGCACATAATATAAAACTGTCAAAATATAAGGTATTACAAAACGTTATAATATGTACAATATGTAAAGGATAAGTGAAAAACGTTTTTAATTAACATAAGTGAATTACTAATCAATTAAACTATTATATACCATTATGTAACATAGACTCTTAGCTTAGAATGGGGTCACATATGCCCCAGCTAAAGCAGAGTTTGCCATCAAGCTTAATTTCTAAAAAATTTATGTCATGCTCTCGTCGGGTTCTAGACGCAATAATTCCAATTGAAATAAGTAAAAGCACAACAAAAAAATACTTTACTAATTCTTTATGCTAATGACTGAGCTTCTATTTTTGTATCTACATTTAATAAGGTTATTTACCTATAGTTATCTACAGAGAGAGAACAATATTTATATGTAGTAACACTAGCATTCATTGATAGCGTATAAAAAAAGAGCTAAAAAAATAATAATTAAAGGTCAATCTGTTTGTTTTCAAGATATAAACCATTATCATTGTGGCGGATGGAAAATGTTCTCTCTTGATTTTCCATAAGTTCTCAAAAACTACTAAAAAATAACAAAGATTTTATTAGACTTTTACAGATGGTTTATAATTATATAATGTAAAACACTGATAAAAAGAAAAATGGGAGTCAATGCGCAAAAATTGTACAAGCATTCATACCAATAAAACCAGAGGATTCGGAAAATCTGACAAAAATTCAAACACATGACAAGCGATCTTAACCAATGAATACACATTATTTTGTATTAAGTTATCAGGTTAAATACTACGTTCTTGGAAACTTAATAAATCTTTGCTATCACTATATAAGTTTAATAAATTGTTAAGTTTATTTTCTAATCTGCTGATTTTATCATAAAAATACATCATAACGTTTTCTAAGCATTTCGTACTTCGATTAAATTTTTACATTTTTTTGTGCATTTCTTTTACATAAGTGTATTACTACAGTCTTGACTTGTACGTCTGTTTTAAACAAAAACATTGAATCCCAATAACAATGATCAGAAATATATTACATGAATATTCATTAGGATGTTGTTAAACTCTTTTTCATATACTTAGTAAAAATATGCATGTACCTTACATGTTTATCCCCGCCACATTATTTATGTATGTGCCTGTCCCAAGTCAGGAGCCTGTAATTCAGTGGTTGTCGTTTGTTTATGTGTTACACATATGTTTTTCGTTCATTTTTTTTATATAAATAAGGCCGTTATTTTTTTTTGTTTGAATTGTTTTTCATTTTCGTATCGGGGCTTTTTATAGCTGACTATGCGGTATGGGCTTTGTTCATTGTTGAAGGCCGTACGGTGACCTATAGTTGTAAATGTCTGAGTCATTTTGGTCTCTTGTGGACAGTTGTCTCATTGGCAATCATACCACATTTTCTTTTTTTATATCTTGTATGTGTAATTTGATCAATGACAATCGTGCTAAATAAACCATCGATCTGTGATGATATCAATATCAGTCAAGTGTTCAAAAGTTTTATCAAAACTCGAAAATCTGTGACGTCACGTCATCGATATCAGTCATAGTTGTAAAGGTAATATCAAATCCCTAATCTGGATTACATCATATCACGTGAAGAAAAACATCTTCTTAAAGTATATTATAAAGTGTATATGATATGGGTTATATTAACAATATCACATCCTGTATATTAACCCTCGGCTGATATAATATAGTGTCTTGAGTTGTTACCGGTGTGATATTAAAAAAACCATATGATATTCAAAAATACTATTATTTATCGTAAAAGAGGGACGAAAGATACCAGAGGGACAGTCAAATATATATCCCTTTCCTTTTCTGTATTTTTATCATATTGCTTGATGGTCTAGTTGGGTTATGATGTATGGTCATGGTTGATTCTTTTTGAGTTCGTACTTCAGAATAGGATAAAAATCAAACTATTTCTTGATGTTGATCCAAATTAGTTTAACTTGTCTACATAACATTTAGGTAATTTTATTAATTTTTAAACTGGGGACAGATTTGTTTTTGTTAAAGGATAAAATATAATTTATTGGGCTTGTTTTAACACAGATGGTACACTTTAAAAAAATTCACTTCTTTTCTTTTAAATACTACACACTAATTGATGTTGGCTGCTACGTTATTTCGCGTTTAGCACTTACTAGCTCGTTTCGCTTCAATTCTCAAAGGAGGAGGTCCAGTAAGACCTCTTTTTGTCCCCAAAACATAGAGGTTTTCCAAAATTGTTACAATGTAAACTTTCAGCTATTCAATAGAACGTAAAATGCTTCCGGTACATAAATATGGACAGTTGTGACAATACAATACACATGTATTGGATAATAGCAATATCAGGTCAAGCACAATTGCTGAGATCTTCACAATTATATTATTTGAGCTAGTTGTTAGGTTAGTCGGTTCCAGTCTAAATAGAAGTGGCCGCATTTGTGTTCAATCTTAATATTTAAATGTCTGTTGTATTTGATGATTATGCATAACACATATACAAGTAAAGGTTTACACAGATCCCGAATTCGGACAGTTTCATTTTTGACAAAATCCATCTTAAAAGGGACATTTTATGGCATGTTTAAAAGATTTTTAATACTTAAGCTTGAATTTGAGCGCCTTAAATGACTATATCAGTTCAAATCTGTCGTATTACCTTATTGCCTGAATTAGACACTGAAGTGTTTAGAAAGTGTTCAAAATACTTCAAGTTTGAGGCCTAAATTGTCCCCTAGCGGACTTACTTCTTTGCTTGGTGTAGTCAAATTAGGAAAGATCCAAATTACTATGTATTCGCAACGATTTATATTTGCGGGTTTTTTTTCGCTCGCAAGATTTATTATTTTGTAGTATGTAAAAAGTGTTAGTATCGTTTAATCATCATTTTAGTAGATTTCAGTGAATAGTAATTCCCTTTCCATGTATACCATATAATTCCATCAGCGAAAGAAGAAACTTGTCCTCCCAAATATGCTCCATTTATATTCGCCCGATGACATGCATTGTACCACCATGCTCCCTTAAACATTTTTGCACAGCTGATTGATGTTTCTCTGTCGTTATCCCTATCTGTGGTAGAAAACATCATACCGTTGTGGTTTACGTGGCCAGAAATCAAAAGGCTATCTCCTATAAAGAGGAAAATAAAATACAAAATGGGAAGTGTCACAAAGTGTACCGAGGTGGCAAACACAGAGGAAATGATAAGGCTATTTCATTATAGGAGAAAATTATAATAACAATGGGAGGTGCTAAAAAGTGTACCGACGTGGTAAACACAGGAAAAATTATAAGGCTGGTCAAAAAGTGTATCGAGGTGGTAAACACAGGAGAAATGATAAGGCTATCTCATTTTATAATATAAAAAAATATAATAGCAATGGGGAGTGCTGCAAAAAAGTGTACCGACGTGTGAAGCACGTGAGAAATGATCAGGCGGTCTCCTATAAACAGGAAAATATAATAACAATTGGATGTGCCAAAAAGTGTACCAAGGTAATAAAAATGTAGAAAAAAATAAGGTCACGTGTTTGGTCATTGTATATTCAAAATAGCAAAGATTGTCATTCTCAAAGCACTATCCGATGTTTCTAAAATTTCAGATGCAAGTAATACTATGCCTAATTAGGGCGTCAATATATGCTCCATGCTTTCCAAACTTTTTAAATTTCAGTAATAGAACAGTAAAAGCCAAAATATCCTATTTTATAATCAAAGGTACTCATTAGCAGTATCCATAACAAGACCTGATTTTTTTCTAAAATGGGTTTTATGTGTAGTTGTTAATGTCATGAATTCAAAGTCTTTTTGGACAATTGGTAACAGATTATATAATAGGTAAAATTGTCAAAAATAGGAGAACATCAGTCAACATATAATTCCATCAGCGAAAGAAGAAAGTTGTCCTCCTGAATATGCTCCATTTATATTCGCCTTATGACATGCATTGTGCTACAATGCTCCCTTAATCCTTTTTCCACAGTTACGTGATGTTTCTCTGTCGTTATCCCTATCTAAGAAAACTAACAAATATTTAACAAAGATACACAAAAAGACATGCAGGCAAAGCACATAATTTTGTGAGTGATTACAGGTTGGTATACAGTAAAAACGTACAAACTGCATGGTATCATATATTGATGACACACAGATTCCAGGAACTGTCCTTTTACCAGAATCAAAAAACACCAGTACGATTGTTTGACGCTACATTTAAATGTGGTTCTATTGAAAGTTTCATGTATGAAATCTGACCAGACAAATCCTTGCACGTGTTTATAGCAAACTATTTTTGAAGATCTCAGCCTATTATATCTTTATTTTGAAATTCATAAACAAGATTTACTTATTTATCTTTCTATGATAGGAGACACTACGTTAATTGGTCAAACTACAGATTCCTGATTTGGTTTTAATGCCCCGCCTACGATAGTAAAGGTGCATTATGTTTTTTTGGTTTGTGGGTGCCTTTGTCCGTTCGTCCGTCTGTCCCGCCTAAGGTTATCATTTTTGGTCAAGGTAGATTATATAAAGTTGACTTGACAATTAGTGCACATGTTCCCTATGATATGATATTTCTAATTGTAATGCCAAATTAGAGATTTTACCCCTATTTCACGGTCCATTGAACATAGGAGATAATTGTGCGAGTGGGCCATTCGTGTACTATGTAAAAAGTAAAAACACAAAAACACTGAACTCAGAGGGAAATTCAAAAAGGAAAGTCCAAAATCAAAAGGCAAAATCAAAAGTCCAAACACATCAAACGAACGGATAACAACTGTCATATTCCTGACTTGGTACAGGCATTTTTTAATGTAGAAAATGGCGGATTGAACCTGGTTTTAAAACTGGCTAAACCTCTCACTTGTATGACAGTCGCATCAAATTCCATTATATTGACAACGATGTGTGAACAAAACAAGCAAAAGCAATAGGCACAAATGTCACAAATAGGGGTAAATAGTCTAATTCGGTAGGTCACATTTGTGAAAGGGAACGGGATTGTAGTTACGACATAAGGAACATATCTGATATCATCTGTGAAACGGATATTCCATAACGTTCAACCAACTCGTGATGGCGTCCGTAAAATTTACAAAGTGATGATTTCAACTGCACCATTTGGAACTCTTGGTTTAAAAATGAAAATTCACACAATTTGGAAGCTGAAATCATCTCTTTTGTCGTAAAGTTTTGTTTTCAACCAAACCTCATAGTCAATTTCTAGATATAAGTCATAATCAAATGGTAAAATCAAAAGCTCAAACACATCAAAGGGATGGATAACAACTGTCATATTCCCGACTTGGTACAGGCATTTTCTTATGTAGAAAATGGTGGATTGAACCTGGTTTTATAGCTAGCTAAACCTCTCACATGTAGGACAGTCGCATCAAATTCCATAACATTGTCAACGATGCCGGAACAAAACAAACATACTCAAAGAGTAAAATGTCAACATTAGGGGTACAGCAGTCAACATTGTGTTATCAACTTAATCACTATAAAAACAACAACATGAACATTTTCTTGTTTATACCTGCATTCCCACTATATCTATCAACATTCAAAATATAATTTGTGGCAGCATCTCCGATACTGAATTCGCTGTACTCTGCATATCTCGAATTCCCATCGAAATCTTCAAGTCGAATGTAAAGCTTGTACCGTGCAGTTGATGTAAGGAGGTGGATATAATTGTTCCCTGTTCAAAAGAAAAGTTCTATTATACGAAATCCTAGACGATTAGACAGATATGCTCATTCTGACATATTCATCTTGCTCGTAACAAATAAAACAACAAGTTACATATTTACATGCGACAGAGGCTCTTCTCTGGATTTAACTTCATCAGATACGCCCAGAGTCGAATATTTGAAAGGCAAGATTGTATGAAAACATATATATCTGAAGAGCCGCATCATCAACATTAAATGACACAGTGCAAATGTGTCTATTTTATATATTACAATTGGTGGAATTGTGTTTACCGTACCAGTTCTTATTTTTTATTAATGAAATATACATACAAAAATCAGATTATCTGCTTACCCTTCCGGAGCATCTCCGAGCACCTACATGTTTTTTTCTTTTTATATATCTACATCTCCTATTAGTTAATTTGAAAAATTCTTTTACAAATAAATGTCAAACTCAAATATATAAACTTTTTTATGTCTGGAATCATTATTGCTTTTTTTTTTTAAATAAAACCTACCTAACCAAAACTCAGACTTTAAATTTCCGAATCCAACCTCATAATCAGACCATCCTCTGATAAAATTGATAGTTCCATCCGTCCTCGTTTGAAAAACCTATTACATATATAAACACTGAATAATATAGGTACAAAAGAAGTCTATTTTAAATGACGGTGTTGATAAAAGTAAATTCCTTGCAGTGCATTTTATAATCTGAAACATTACCAAAGCAAACGGCTTAATTCGTAGAAATGAAACAATTATTATATTATTGATAATAATAATACTACTTATAATAATAATTATTATTATCATATCATGCATGCTGTACTACTGCAACACGATTTAAAAGTCAAATCAAAAGTCGAATACAAATGAAGTTAACTTGCTGAAAATAAACTCATCATAGATACCAGGACTAAATTTTACACTTACGCCAGACGCGCGTTTCGTCTACAAAAGACTCCTCAGTGACCATATGTAAAAGACCAAATAAAGTACGTAGTTGAAGAGCATTGAAGGCGAAAAATTCCTAAAAGTTTTGCCAAATACAGCTAAGGTAATCTTTTCCTGAGGTAGACAAGCCTTAGTATTTCAAAAATTCAAAGTTTTGTTAGCAGTTAATTTATTATTATGAACATATCAATGATAATCAAGTCAACACAAAAGTGGTAGATATGTAGGATAAAAAATACTTGTCAATAATAAGGGAGATAGTGCAAGGCAAAGAAATATGTATCGGCAGAACAATGAATATGCATATGTATGTAGAAATTATACTAAGTTTGATTTTAATTTATTGATTACAAAATCAATCTGAATACCAATAAAGCAGGAGTCGATTTCACAAAAGAACTTACGACTAAGATTTGTTGTAAGTCATGAACAATTCAGTATACCTACGATTAATCTTGGTCGTAAGTTTTTTGTGAAACTGACTCCAGGTCTTTAAACCCAGAAAAAGATTATTCCACTACATCAACCAACGGAACAAATGGTGAAACAACTGTTTTATTCCTGACTTGTAAGGCATGCTCAGGACAAATCTTGGTTTTAAAATATTCTTGAGAAAGGGAAAAGGTTACATTATAACCACACTTACAGTCCATCCAAATCCGGCTGTATCCATATCACAGTATACATTAAACTGTTGATGTTCCAGAGAAACTGTGTATACACCTGATCCACTTCCATGTGGTATGTCACTGCAGTCACGATGTAGAATATCTATTAAAAACTACACTTTTTTATTTCTAGAAATTTCTCATACTTACTTAATTACTTCATTTATTAGCATTTTCTATCACTTTTTTTTATATTTTAATCATAAAACTACACTTTTTATTGTCTACAAATTTCTATAATTGATGCCTTGTAGTTGATTATTCTTTTTATTACAAAATTTTGTCTATTTTTTTTTAAAAAATATTTTTTTAAAATTGATGATGTTTTTAATTTTTCATATATTAAGTTGTAAAAATTTTCATCGGTTATTTTTAATAATTTTAGATTCTAATGTTGGAACAGTTTTGATCTAAATCATGATTTTTTTTTAATTTTTTTATTATATATATATATATTATATGTACTTGTATCATTGTTTTTTATGCATTGTTAAAGCGCTTAGAATAAAATTTTATTTAGATAAGCGCTATATAAGCACGGTAAATAATAGTAATAATTAAAAATGTAAACAAAACAGATTTTTTTTTGTTAAACACTTTATTCTCTCTGCAATTCAGTTTAGTGTTTTTAAAAAAACAATTAAAAAAAATGTGTGTTTTTTTTTTTAGATTTTTAGATTGATTGATTGGTGTATTGATGTTTAACTACTTTGTCAAAACTATTTGCTATTTCATGGATGTCAATTGTTATTGGTAGAAAAAACTGAAGTACCCGGAGAGAGCAATCGACAGTCGGCAGGGAACCTTGCATTTCTAGTAAATTTAAATTGTAGTCCTACGCACCTACAACATACGTGGTTCACAACCTCAGTGTTGGCAGGCTCGTGATACAGTTGTTGAATTACTTAACACACTTCATCGCTGATGCCTTTCTTTTTTGTAAAAAATATTTCTAATGCATACATTTAAATTTGTTATTCTTTCTCGAATTTATCTGAAATATACCTTGTATCCTAACACTCAAATGTATTTTCAAGACATATGATTCATATGGTACTTGACATTACTCCAATTGCAAATGATTTCCGTTGACGCCTTTCTTTTATTCAATTTGGTTTATTCTGACACAAATTAACTAACAGATGTAAGTCTAACACTCTTGTTCGCCAGATGCATGTTTCGTATACAAAGGACACATACGTGATGCTTTAATAAAAAAAAATATTGCTAAACACAGCTAAGGAAATCGAATGTAATTCACAGCGGAACCAAATCTTATGTCTAGTTACTAATATAAATGATTATTTTCAAAATAAATCTATAAAAAAGAAGGGGAAAGTTACACAAAGGGATAAGTCAAACTCATAGATTGAAAATAAACTGACAAAGCCATGGCTTAAAAAAAAAGATAAACAGACACAAGAACAATGATAGAAAATTAAAGACTATTATTCACTGACCCATGTCTCTGCAGTAGAACATCATTATTCCATTCTCCATTCTCATTGCATATCACGAAAGGAGTCCTATCATCAAAAACCCTGTCATACATTTAATTGATTTCCAGCTTTCAGATTTTTATATAAGCCAAACGTTTCGATACAATAGCATTTTTACGCTTTTTTTTGAACAGATCCGTACAATCTACAAAGGATGAAGTGTATAAACTGTCATTTAAATGTTAAACAGAGCATTGGATCCCTTGTTCCCCCTTTTCAATTCATCCTTAAATTCCTTGATTTTTGCCCATTGAAATTAATTCCTATTTAATTTTGTTAAAGCAATTTCATATTGATATTATGAACCAAATATTTTACTAATCAATATTCAATATTGCTTTTATAAATACTTAAATCGTCATCTTTAAAACTGTCTATTTAGTGAAAACGTTTGATTTTCAAAATATAAGTGTCTGACTAGTATCATAAATGTTATATCTTACAACTTATGCAAGCGAATCCCACCATGTTCAAGTTCTACACATTTACTCCGGCAAAATCGACAGTCGGCAGGGAACCTTGCATTTCTAGTAAATTTAAATTGTAGTCCTACGCACCTACAACATACGTGGTTCACAACCTCAGTGTTGGCAGGCTCGTGATACAGTTGTTGAATTACTTAACACACTTCATCGCTGATGCCTTTCTTTTTTGTAAAAAATATTTCTAATGCATACATTTAAATTTGTTATTCTTTCTCGAATTTATCTGAAATATACCTTGTATCCTAACACTCAAATGTATTTTCAAGACATATGATTCATATGGTACTTGACATTACTCCAATTGCAAATGATTTCCGTTGACGCCTTTCTTTTATTCAATTTGGTTTATTCTGACACAAATTAACTAACAGATGTAAGTCTAACACTCTTGTTCGCCAGATGCATGTTTCGTATACAAAGGACACATACGTGATGCTTTAATAAAAAAAAATATTGCTAAACACAGCTAAGGAAATCGAATGTAATTCACAGCGGAACCGATCTTATGTCTAGTTACTAATATAAATGATGTATTTTCAAATAAGATCTATTAAAAAAGAAAGGGGAAAGTTACCAAAGGGATAGTCAAACTCATAGATTGAAAATAAACTGACAAAGCCATGGCTAAAAAATAAAAAGATAAACAGACACAAGACACATGATAGAAAATTAAAGACTATTATTAACTGACCCATGTCTCTGCAGTAGAACATCTTATTCCATTCTCCATTCTCATTGCATATCACGAAAGGACGTCCTATCATCAAAAACCCTGCATTACATTTGAATTGATTTCCAGCTTTCAGATTTTTATATAAGCCAAACGTTTCGATACAAGTAGCATTATACGCTTTTTGAACAGGATCCGTACAATCTACAAAGGATGAAGTGTAAGAAACTGTCATTCTAAATGTGTAAACAGGAGCATTGGGGATCCCTTGTTCCCCCTTTTCAATTCATCCTTAAATTCCTTGATTTTTTGCCCATGAATTAATCCTATTTATTTTGTAAAGCAATTCATATTGATATTATGAACAAATATTTTACTACTCAATATTCAATAGTTGCTTTTATAAATACTTTATCGTCATCTTTAAAACTGTCTATTTAGTGAAAACGTTTGAGTTCAAAATATAAGTGTCTGACAGTATCATAAATGTTATATCTTACAAACGTATGCAGAGCGAATCCCACCAGTTTCAAGTTCTACACATTTATCTCCGGCAATCGACAGTCGGCAGGGAACCTTGCATTTCTAGTAAATTTAAATTGTAGTCCTACGCACCTACAACATACGTGGTTCACAACCTCAGTGTTGGCAGGCTCGTGATACAGTTGTTGAATTACTTAACACACTTCATCGCTGATGCCTTTCTTTTTTGTAAAAAATATTTCTAATGCATACATTTAAATTTGTTATTCTTTCTCGAATTTATCTGAAATATACCTTGTATCCTAACACTCAAATGTATTTTCAAGACATATGATTCATATGGTACTTGACATTACTCCAATTGCAAATGATTTCCGTTGACGCCTTTCTTTTATTCAATTTGGTTTATTCTGACACAAATTAACTAACAGATGTAAGTCTAACACTCTTGTTCGCCAGATGCATGTTTCGTATACAAAGGACACATACGTGATGCTTTAATAAAAAAAAATATTGCTAAACACAGCTAAGGAAATCGAATGTAATTCACAGCGGAACCGATCTTATGTCTAGTTACTAATTAAATGATGTATTTTCAAATAAGATCTATTAAAAAAGAAAGGGGGAAAGTTACCAAAGGGATAGTCAAACTCATAGATTGAAAATAAACTGACAAAGCCATGGCTAAAAAATAAAAAGATAAACAGACACAAGACACATGATAGAAAATTAAAGACTATTATTAAGTACCCATGTCTCTGCAGTAGAACATCTTATTCCATTCTCCATTCTCATTGCATATCACGAAAGGACGTCCTATCATCAAAAACCCTGCATTACATTTGAATTGATTTCCAGCTTTCAGATTTTTATATAAGCCAAACGTTTCGATACAAGTAGCATTATACGCTTTTTGAACAGGATCCGTACAATCTACAAAGGATGAAGTGTAAGAAACTGTCATTCTAAATGTGTAAACAGGAGCATTGGGGATCCCTTGTTCCCCCTTTTCAATTCATCCTTAAATTCCTTGATTTTTTGCCCATGAATTAATCCTATTTATTTTGTAAAGCAATTCATATTGATATTATGAACAAATATTTTACTACTCAATATTCAATAGTTGCTTTTATAAATACTTTATCGTCATCTTTAAAACTGTCTATTTAGTGAAAACGTTTGAGTTCAAAATATAAGTGTCTGACAGTATCATAAATGTTATATCTTACAAACGTATGCAGAGCGAATCCCACCAGTTTCAAGTTCTACACATTTATCTCCGGCAATCGACAGTCGGCAGGGAACCTTGCATTTCTAGTAAATTTAAATTGTAGTCCTACGCACCTACAACATACGTGGTTCACAACCTCAGTGTTGGCAGGCTCGTGATACAGTTGTTGAATTACTTAACACACTTCATCGCTGATGCCTTTCTTTTTTGTAAAAAATATTTCTAATGCATACATTTAAATTTGTTATTCTTTCTCGAATTTATCTGAAATATACCTTGTATCCTAACACTCAAATGTATTTTCAAGACATATGATTCATATGGTACTTGACATTACTCCAATTGCAAATGATTTCCGTTGACGCCTTTCTTTTATTCAATTTGGTTTATTCTGACACAAATTAACTAACAGATGTAAGTCTAACACTCTTGTTCGCCAGATGCATGTTTCGTATACAAAGGACACATACGTGATGCTTTAATAAAAAAAAATATTGCTAAACACAGCTAAGGAAATCGAATGTAATTCACAGCGGAACCGATCTTATGTCTAGTTACTAATTTAAATGATGTATTTTCAAATAAGATCTATTAAAAAAGAAAGGGGGAAAGTTACCAAAGGGATAGTCAAACTCATAGATTGAAAATAAACTGACAAAGCCATGGCTAAAAAATAAAAAGATAAACAGACACAAGACACATGATAGAAAATTAAAGACTATTATTAAGTGACCCATGTCTCTGCAGTAGAACATCTTATTCCATTCTCCATTCTCATTGCATATCACGAAAGGACGTCCTATCATCAAAAACCCTGCATTACATTTGAATTGATTTCCAGCTTTCAGATTTTTATATAAGCCAAACGTTTCGATACAAGTAGCATTATACGCTTTTTGAACAGGATCCGTACAATCTACAAAGGATGAAGTGTAAGAAACTGTCATTCTAAATGTGTAAACAGGAGCATTGGGGATCCCTTGTTCCCCCTTTTCAATTCATCCTTAAATTCCTTGATTTTTTGCCCATGAATTAATCCTATTTATTTTGTAAAGCAATTCATATTGATATTATGAACAAATATTTTACTACTCAATATTCAATAGTTGCTTTTATAAATACTTTATCGTCATCTTTAAAACTGTCTATTTAGTGAAAACGTTTGAGTTCAAAATATAAGTGTCTGACAGTATCATAAATGTTATATCTTACAAACGTATGCAGAGCAAATCCCACCAGTTTCAAGTTCTACACATTTATCTCCGGCAAAACAGGTGTAGTCTGTACATGATCCAGCTAAAGTCTAAACAAAGATGTACATGAATATAAAAACATCTCAACAAAAACGATAATATAATTATACATGAGAAAAGAGATTCTGGAATGCAACTTGAAATTTGAAGGCCGAAACAATTGTATTTTAATTGATCCAGATGTTTGAAATCGTTTAAAAGATTCAAATTATTTTGATAATTTTCAACCATATAACCGAATGTATATGATGTCAGCGATATGTTCGTTGTTTCTTTGTCATTCAGTTCTCTTTGCTAATAGTAATACAACATTGAAATATTCCATTATAGTCATATTTTAATAGGAGCTACAAAAGAAATCAATCCCTACAATTCTTTGTATCGTTGTCTTCAAATTTTAATCCTTATTTAAGTTAAAATTTCTCATGTAAAGTTTAAAGATTTTAGTCATTAAGATAAAAAAATGCAGGTTTACTTTTACTGTGCTGTAATTCCAATATAAGAAAACAAAACGGATTTTCTAGTATCGATATATCTAAAGAAACATAAATAAATGGTTTTCCGATTTTTTTATCTTTGATAAATAATTATATACATTTAAATATCCAAAGTTTGAAATTATACTGAGACGGTATAAATGCATCTTCTGGTCTTCTAATGCCATCAAAAAACTAATAACATGTAGCAGGCGATTAGACAAGGTTAAAATACAACACTATAAAAACATGTCACTAATATCATTTCATCTTCGATATATAACAAATGCACAGATCAACTCCTTAACCAAGCAGATCTTTCAAAATCTTCAAAACAATTATATGTATAGATAGTTTACAAATAGGTAAAAAATGATATATAGAAGAATTTAATGAATTTGTCAAGATCAGCTGAATCAATCCAACGCTCTCGATTCTGTTCCGATAATTTTGGTTAACAAAGTAATGTTTCAATCCCTGTGCATATCGAAAATGAACAGTTTTAGATATATTTTTTGTTAGCATCAATGTGTACGCTTAACATAAATGTGTCAAAAATTATAAAGACATAAAAAAAAACCAGACCAAACCTTATTGTCATTTTAGCGGACCTGGTATTCTGATGCAATACGTGATTCATATCAAACTTGCACTTTAAGCTCTCTTATAAATTGAAATTTAACAATTACCATACGTTCCTTTTATTGCTGTCAAATTTTACATATTTACTTACTCTGTTCTAAATGTCATGACTATTGAAAAATCAGGGATGCAAAGAAAACTCTTTCGACCCTTTTTCGTTGTTTCTCGATGATTTTCAGGTGAACAACGAATTCAAATAGTCAACGAATTGCAAGTCTTCTATATGTTTGTATGCAGACTTTTGAAATTATTAATATACATGCAAAGACTAACATTATTTTGAGATTATTAATATATATGCAAAACCTAACATCCGGTTAGGATTCATAGGTGGATTTAGAGGGTTTACAAGCCCCCCTCCTTTTTTGGGGAAAATTATTTGGTTATTTATATAGGGAATCACTGAAGCATGACAAGAGCGGGCCCCCTCTTAGACAATCAGTGGGCCCCAACTAATGAAAAATGTTGGATCCGCCACTGAAATTATTATTATATATTTATGCAAAGCCTAACATCCTTTTTGAGATTATTAATAGTAGTCAGCACTTCTGTTTATAATTGTAAATTAACTGTTAACAAATCTTCGATTTTTATGAAATACTAAGGCTTTTCAACATCAGGAATAGATTACCTTAGCTGTATTTGGCAAAACTTTTAGGAATTTTTTGGTTCTCAATGCTCTTCAATTTCGTACTTTATTTGCCCTTTTTAAATTTTTTGATTCGAGCCTTACTGGTGAGTATTTTGTAGACGAAACGCGCGACTGGCGTAAATTTAAAATTTAAATCCTGGTATCTATGATGAGTTTATATTTTAAAAGCCTAACATCCTTTTGAGATTATAAATATACAATGTATATGCAAAGCCCAGAATTAAACTTTGAAACATCGGAAAAATCTCACCAGCATTTAAGCGGCCCTTGGTTGTCTACTAAATGTCAATTCATGCTTTATTAAGTTAGAAATGTTCAACACGTTAATAAACTTTTCCAGTTTTTATCTTGAAAGTTTTAGTGTGGTGATGTAATAAAATAGTATTTCTATTTATTCTTACCGACTTAGATTCATTAATTAAAAAGATAAAATCACGTCTCTTTTAAGGGGTTATAATCAATCGGCAATCATCGGGTTATTCCGCTAATCTCCTTCAAGATGAAGGCGAGGAATCTGCCGAGTTGTGACGAATTGGGTTATAATATGAAACAAGAACTAACGGTTATCTATTGGCGTCAGAAAACTATGTTTCTCTAATTGTCTCTCTTTTCATATTTTCTTTTTTAAACTGAATATAATTTCATACTTTTTTTCGTAATCCGTTTTTTTTTATCATTTTTTATTGAGAAATTTTGACTATCGACCTGTAGCTTGCTATTGATTTGATACCGAACGAGACATGAAAATTCGTCTTTTGAAATTAAGTATTTGAACAATATGCACTAATGTCAAATTGGCGAATAAATTCAAGATGGCCGCCGTGAAAAAAAAAAAATGTGTTTGCTACCCCTCTAATACGTTTAAGTACATCCAAAAGAAGGTATGTGCAACATCCTATGCATTTACGCCATTTGAATGATTTTGTAAAATTTCGATACTAGGCCGCCACACTAGAAAGAAAGAATATGCAAAACTCACTATATGGCAATAAAATCATTAAGACAAAAACTAGTAAACGATTGTACAGATTGCAAAGAGAAAGAATTTTCCAGATTATGAGGTTATTACCTTAGACCAGATTGAATTTTTAGCATAGATACTTCCAGCCTCTACTCTCAGATTTTCTCCAACATCTAATTCGTCAAGTACATCGCATATTTTCCGATCCTTTCTATAATTCACAGCGACGCACCCGGATATCATAAAACATTTCGTTACACATTCTATTAAACTGAGCTGTTGTAATCGACGGAGTATATTAGTTTGCTGAATCCTGTCATGGTGAAGATACCTAATACCATATATATTGTCAGGATGCTGGCACTCGATGTCATTTTGGTCACAAAATTCCTCCGATAAACATTTATTTAGTGTGTACAAAGTCAGGAAAAGTAAGAACAACAAGCCTTTCTTTATAATTTCCATCGTCTCTTTAATGAAGACGAAACGCGCGTCTGACGTATTAGATTATCAGCCTGGTACCTTTGATAACTATTATGACAAACAATTCTCCTATGAAATATTCATATTTTTTATAATCATGCATGGTTTAAAACATTTTCAAATACATACTTTTCGTTTTAATAATTTAGATCCAATTATGCAAAGACATTTGTTAATAGTAATGCGTAGTACTAAATTATCAATTGTTTTATATGCAGTATATGCATCGAGTTAGATATTTCCTTGCTTAAACTAAAAGTAAAAGGCTTATTATCATAATTTGATTGCCATTGAGCATGCGTCTACAGCCGCCACAAACAATTTGAAATTATAACTGTTTTCAACATAGATAACCAATTGTATCCTATATCATTTATGATAATATTGGCGTAAGACGGTGCCATTTTCGTCCCCATCGCTGTCCCGTTTATTTGAAGGTAATGATCACCATTAAAGGTGAAATTGTTGCATTTCAGGACCAGAGTAAGCAGCTGGACTAAACATTCAGTAGGGGGTTCTAAAATGTTGCGCGAGTCCCATATTTCCCTTCAAGATTGTATGCCGTCATCATGAGGTATGTTGGTATACAATGAGGTGACATCTAAAGTGACAAGGAGGGTTTCAGGAGGAAGAGGGTTCATGGATTCCATTTTAAGAAGATAATCTGTAGTGTCTTGAATGTGGGAAGGAAGATTTTCTACATGAGATCTTAAATGAAAATCGACGAATTCCGAGATTTTCTCAGTCGGATGTCCGTTTGCGGATACAATGGGTCTACCAGGGTTGTTAACCTTGTGTATTTTGGGAAGAAGATACAATCGACCAGGCTTGGCATTCTCTGGTTTTAAATAACCAATTGTATCCTCATCTATGTGACCATCACTGTACATGGTTTGTAACGCAGTGATAATTTTGGAGCTAAACTCGGAAGTAGGGTCATAGTCTAGCTTCTTATCAAATCTCTCATCAGAGAGCTGACGCACTGCTTCCGCGATGTAGTTAGCTTTGTCCATTATCACAACGGCTCTGCCCTTGTCTGCTGGTTTTATCACAATATCATCTCGGTTTCTCAGCGATTGTATGGCTTTTTTCTCGTCAGGAGAGGTGCTATAAAATGACGAGTACTTGTTGCTAGCTAGATGAACAACATCCGATTTGATTTTGTCGATAACATCTTCCAGTGTAGCAGATTTACTAGGTTTTGGAATCCATGAACTCCTCTTTTTAAAATGCGGAATTATGATTTCTTCCTCCGAGTCAGACGTGTCTGATTCTTCCTCATTATCCACCTCTTTATCCTTGTTACCAAAATATTCTTTGATTCTGAAGGTTCTGACAAAGTTATCAAGGTCATCTCCCAGTTTCATATTATCTATGTTATTGGGAGTAGGGCAAACATTCAAACCCTTAGACAAGACTTAATTTCGTCCTCAGATAAAGAGACTGAGGATAAATTGACAACCGTGTTGTTGGGATTGGTCGGAACCCGAATTTTCTTTTAAATCTACGATTTCGAGGCTTTTTATTTGATTTTTTAGAGGGTCTGAATAAAGGGTGGTTAATTTGCACACCATCACGTTTAAATTTGTTAATCTGTTTGACGTGGAGCTTATGTGATTCGATATGGTTGATATCAGCAAGACGTACTTGAATTTCGTCAAGTTCAGGATCAGACAATTGTTCACGAGATTGGCAGTGCAAATTATCACGTAGTTTATATAAATAATTTACTTGATGAATTGATTCTTGGCGTAAAAGATCCATCAGACTAAAAGAACTGTTGTATAAAATGTTATTCCATCTGTGGAAAAATCTGTTTGACTTTTCTCCTGTTGTAAGGGGAGAGGCTTTTAAAAAACTAATCCTTTCGGAATAATTCCTTGATAAATGTAGGTTTCTAAATTTGAAATGTGATGTTCTGTTTTGATAATTTTGATAGTAGAAGATCTTAATTTCTTAAAATAAAATTGAAAATGCATGATGGAATATGCTGTAAGAAAATCGGATCGGGTGAGCACACTCGATGCAGACTACCAAAAAGGTAATAATATAAAATGACTGAATAAATAGTCAACGATCAATCTTACAGGGCGATGGATCATGTAATATGATTCTGTAAACTACAAAATATAATATATAACAAGTCAAAAAGGGTACAACATCACCATTAAATAACTTTAAAATTAACAAATATTAGATATTTCGGATAACAGATATCCTTCTTCAATAATAGCACGATGTTTAATGAATCATGTCAATATATTCAAACTGAGAAACTTTTTCAAAATCTTGAATTTATACAATTTAAGCGAACACCAGACGCTGATACAATTTTAAATTTTCCAAACATGGCGCAAAGATTACAAAGATATGCCAAATGAAAATAGTTATTATCGATGTGAACTGGCAATTCGTCGATTTTCATTTAAGATCTCACGTAGAAAATCTTCCTTCCCACATTCAAGACACTACAGATTATCTTCTTAAAATGGAATCCATGAACCCTCTTCCTCCTGAAACCATCCCTGTCACTTTATATGTCACCTCATTGTATACCAACATACCTCATGATGACGGCATACAATCTTGTAGGGAAATATGGGACTCGCGCAACATTTTAGAACCCCCTACTGAATGTTTAGTCCAGCTGCTTACTCTGGTCCTGAAATGCAACAATTTCACCTTTAATGGTGATCATTACCTTCAAATAAACGGGACAGCAATGGGGACGAAAATGGCACCGTCTTACGCCAATATTTTCATGGGTAAATTAGAAAAACAAATTATTGCAGCATCTTTATCCAAACCTTTGTCTTGGTTCCGTTTCATTGATGATGTTGACATGAAATGGATTGAATCTCAACAAAAACTGGATGATTTCATCAGACATGCAAACAACGCCCACCGTTCAATTAAATTTACGTATGAAATTTCCGACTCTAAGATATCTTTCTTAGACACAACCACATCTATAAAGGACGGTGTCATATCAACAGACCTCTACTGTAAACCCACAGATAAACATCAGTACCTTTCTCCCCAAAGCTGTCACCTCAAACACTGTACAAAAAGTATCCCGTACAGTCAAGCTCTCAGAGTCAAGCGGATTTGCTCTTCTGAGGAGGCTGTTACGAAACGGTTACAGGAACTTCGCGGATTTTTGACAAAACGAGGTAATAAGAAATTGGACATAGATAAGGGGTTTGCGCGCGCTAACAATAACAGCCGCAATGACCTCTTACAGTACAAACGGAAGAGGCGCAGCAAAATAGTCCCGTTTGTTCTTACATACAATCCAGCCTTTACTTACCTTTCACGATTGATCCGTGCCAATTGGCAAACTATTGCCAAACACCCTAAATTATCAAAGATCTTTCCCAATCCACCTGTCTTAGCTTTTCGGAGACCAGCAAGTCTGAAAGACTTATTTGTCAGAGCTGACGTCTCCTCAAATAAAAGCTGTTCAATTGCAGGATGGTGCAAGTCATGTGGTAACCGACGTTGTCTGACTTGTCAACAAATACTGAATACTCAAACATTTACTTGCCACTCGACTGGGTCTGTGTACACTATATATTGCAATGTAACTTGCAAAACCCAGAATGTTGTATACCTCCTTCAGTGTCGATGTGGCATGCAGTATGTTGGCGAGACAGAGCAGCCATTTAACAAACGCATGAATGGTCATTGAAGTGACTACACTTGCAAGCCCGACCTACCCGTAAGTCGTCATTTGAGATCACCTGGGCACACACAAGCTGATCTCAAAAACCTTACCATCACAATCATAGACCACAACGAGGGTTGGTCGAAGGTCGACAGAGTCGCTCGGGAAAGATTTTGGATAAGAAAGTTACGAACAGTTTCACCAGAGGGCATAAATGAAAAAACATAGAATGAGTCCCTCATTTTCCTGTCATCACCTGTTTCCAATAACTCCGGCTTTAGTACTGGCTTTACAGTTCGAAATTATTTTTAAAAATAACAGTTTAAATTGCAGGGCTCCATTCATTCGGGATGGATGTATAAGTACGTAGCCACGTTCAATTATTTTACCTCATTAGATAAAACATTATTTTTCTTATCATTATTAGACTGCTATTCATTTGGGAGGTTTAAACATGTAGTTTCTGTTGCAATTGCCCTACCGTTGTCAAATTTGAAATATTATACCAACTTGGATCGGTTAGGACATTTTTGATTTTTTGGTTTGAGGACTGCCCTCAATGCAGTTATAACATCTAAACTGTCACAGCCTTTGGAAATTTAGAGTTGTGCCAGTTCACATCGATAATAACTATTTTCATTTGGCATATCTTTGTAATCTTTGCGCCGTTTGGAAATTTTAAAATTGTATCAGCGTCTGGTGTTCGCTTAAATTGTATAAATCAAAGATTTTGAAAAAGTTTCTCAGTTTGAATATATTGACATGATTCATTTAACATCGTGCTATTATTGAAGAAGGATATCTGTTATCCGAAATATCTAATATTTGTTCATTTTATAGTCATTTAATGGTGATGTTGTACCCTTTTTGACTTGTTATATATTATATTTTGTAGTTTACAGAATCATATTACATGATTCATCGCACTGTAAGATTGATCGTTGACTATTTATTCAGTCATTTTATATATATATATATATATATATATATATATATACAACTCGTCTAAACATCAACCCAACAATGTTAGATCTGTAAATTTGCTTTCGCAAATTTTTGGTTCTTCCCTCGCCGGGATTCGAACCCATGCTACTGTGATATCGTGACACCAAATCGCCGTCCCGCTAGACCACACGACCACCTGAGCTCTCAAAACAAGAGCTTTCGCTGGCCGTCTGTTACCTTTCCTCGTCAGTTTTAATCTAGCGGCGTACTACAGTACATGATATTTTAGGCATGAAGATGTTATTGTTACAGTTCAGCTAAATTATCTATAGTAAAGGATCCTACAAATTAATGTAATATACAGTCACAGAAAATAATTATATTTATAAGTACGTCTGAGTCAGTGACAACTCTACAACAGATGTATCCATCGGATCGCCATCAATGATGGTGAAACATGACTGTGTACATAATGTATATACAACTCGTCTAAACATCAACCCAACAATGTAAGATCTGTAAATTTGCTTTCGCAAATTTTTGGTTCTTCCCTCGCCGGGATTCGAACCCATGCTACTGTGATATCGTGACACCAAATCGCCTGCACAGCCGTCCCGCTAGACCACACGGCCACCTGGGCTCTCAAAAAAAGAGCTTTCGCTGGCCGTGTGTTACCTTTCCTCGTCAGTTTTAATCTAGCGGCGTACTACAGTACATGATATATAAGGCATGAATACAGTACATGAATACAGTACATGATATATACGGCATGAATATATATATGTAAAGTCTCTGAATGATTGTATAATAAAAACTATAACACAAATTCCCATACGTTTCGGCCATTACGGCCTTCTTCATTGGAATAAATTACAACATTAAAACAACAACTACATTGCTTGGATACATTACGTTATAAAAACTTCTATGACGTTCATTTGCCGCGTTTTTCGCTTTTTTATTATAAATATTTTTATTATCGTTCATACATTGTGTTGAGTCCTTCAGGTTCTAAAGTTTTTAATATTTTTATCCAAAAGGCTTCTTTGGTTTTTCTGTAAGTTTCTGTCCCAAATACTCTTTCTATGGCGGTAACTTTTAAATTTGTCATTGAATGATTGTTCTGAATGAAATGGTTGGCTACTAGTTCTTCTGTTTTCTGTGTTCGTATTTTTGAAAAGTTCAATAGCATTCGTTGATATAGTGTATCACCCGTTTGTCCTACATATATAACTTTTTCACATTTTGTACAATTAATTGCATATACCACGCCTACGGTTTTACAATTTATTTGTCCCTGAATGGTATATTCTTTGCCGGTGTTGTCACAAAATACCTTGGTTTCATTTATATGTGAGGATAATGCACAATGTTTACCACATGGTCCACATCCATTAGTTTGTTTATAAAATAGTAAATTATGCTTTTTGTGCACTAAGATGTCTTTTATGTTGTTATCACGTTTAAATGCCACGATAGGCGGATCGGGGAATATTTTCTTTAGTCGTTCGGATTGATGGAGAATTTTAAGATTTTTTCTAAGAATTGAATGTACATTTGGAAGTGCTTTGGAAAAAGTAATTACTAAAGGTACCCTGTTGTTTTCTTTCTTCGGTTTGTACTGTAATAGATCTTCTCGGTTTAAATTGTCGACTTCTTTCAATTGAACTTCAGTTGACGAGTTATTGTATCCACGTTTTCTTAGGTGCGTTTTTATTTCTTCTCTTCTTGTTTTGTAATTTTCTTCTGTTGAGCAAATTCTTTTGACACGAATACCGAGTCCACATTGGGGGACAATTTGACACAATGCCAACACCTTTGAGTAAAAGCGCTTTGTTAACTGATATAGCAGTTTTCTCTCCTTTAAAACTGTTTAAAACTTGTAGTTTGGTCGGATAACTTGTAACCAAAAAAAGTGAAATTAAAAAACCAATGAACTTCGAGGAAAATTCAAAACGGCAAGTCCATACTCAAATTGCAAAATCAAAAGCTCAAACACATCAAACGAATGGACAACATCTGTCATATTTCTGACTTGGTACAGCTATTTTAGTATGTAGACAACGGAGGAGTAAATATGATTTTGGAGTGAGCTAAACCCCCACTTGTATGACAGTCTTATGAAATGCCATAATATTTACAACGATGTATGAACAAAACAATCAGACATGCTGTTTGGGCTCAAGGCCGTACGGTAACCTATAGCTATTAAATTCTGTGTCATTTGGTTTCTAGTGGAGAGTTGTCTCAGTGACACTCATACCTGTATTATTATCTTAAACAATCGAAAAATAAACAGAAATCAAAACGAACATTTAACATGCAACCATTAAATAATGATGAAATGTACAAGTAAAATGCCACGTCACAAGCAAGAATGAAATACAAAAAGGGACACATACAAAGCATATTATCCAAATTCGAAGACAAGAAGATAGAAATTATCGTAAATCAAATCGTAGCGTGTATTATTTGTGAAGTTGATACGGAATATATATGAGACACTTCGATTTTTTATCATGATATCCATTTAAATATATTATGTCCTTTTGGTTAAGCTCTTCAACGGTTACGATTATCATATATCCTTGGTTTTCAAATATTAAACTTCCTGATAGAGGTAGGACAAGAAAAGCGTTTTGGACACATTGAATTATAACGTATCGTTTTCATTTTTGTGTGGCACTGGGACGACTCTTCTTCTGGTGGAGTATCACTCTACTATGTTATTATTAGATCAGTGATCAGCACTTCGATATTGACGTGTATAATAAACTTCTGAAAAATGTCTGTTTATACATCTTAAAATTAAATAGAAAAATGTCAAATAGAGAAATTAAAAAATACTGATTTAGTGGGGCGGCTTAGTACCGAATGTTGACAAAATCATGCAAACGGTGAAATAACCATAGGATTCGGCACACACGATCTTTAGGGGGTACTTTACCATATAAGAGGGGTAGCCATCTTGAATTCAAATTTAAAATTGACATCATATTTGAAATTTGAATGCACACCTTTTAAATGTAATACAGGTCATATGAGCTATTTGAACTCCAACAAAATGACATGAAATTTGTAACAAAAAAAATTATCACTTCCGGTGATGCATGTTATGGATGTAAAAGTTCATACAATCTAGTAAAATTATAGTGGTAAAGATATGCTATAAAAATGTCCTTTCGAAATCTAATTTATTATTGAAAACATACAGGAAGGTTAATTACTGTATTTTTCAATCCTATTTTCCGATGTAATTCGTTCTATCAGTAACAAAGTTTTACATGTCACGCCAGGTTTGCAGAACTTGCATCAACCAGAACAAAAACTTTTTCATCAACACTCGGTCTCAATAATCCATCCCAAATCGTCCGGACTAGGTAGTCGTTGTTTATGTACGACTTTCTAACCCCATTCATGACCACCTTGATATGCAGTTCATTAGGTGTGTTCAAGTAGTTCACCTCTGACGAGCGAATATGTTTTTTCAAATCCGTCTTATTTTTGGCGTACAAACAATTTAAGCATGGATTTATAGATATTAAATACTGCTCGGGGTCTATCAAACATAACTACAGCAAATGCCTCTATCAAATCCATATCAGCTTCACTGACCAAGGCAGGTTTCTTACTCAACCGTCAAAAACACATAAGTTACAAAATCTAATATTTCCCACGTCTGTCATGTCGACTTCTTTCCCTTTCCACGAAAAGTGAAGACAATGTCTCATCGTAAAAATGGTAAAACCTCTGTAATAGGACAACGAATATGATCAATTTCGTTATTTAGAAGCCATCTCGCAGGCCTCAAAGAACAAATATCAGTGTGTCTGATTCCTCGTGATTACAAGAACCACTCATAATCATTCAGTAAACTCATGTATAGATAGTCGTAGTCAAGAAAGGCAGTGACATCCTCGGACAGACGACGTTGATTTGTTTTATTTAAAGATATACTGGTTTCATATTCATGTAAGCAACAGAAAGTTCATGTAAGTTTTTCTAATATTATCGGATCTAACGCCAACATTTTATTTCAATTTCATTAGATGTTGATTCCAGTCCAATGAAATATGATTTTGATGTTTTTGAGCTTGGGTGGTGGGCTATGTTGTCAACTGCAGTTGTTGGTTAACACTTTTCAATTAAATAATGGTGGACAAACCACACTCTCATTCAAATTACCTTCAACTCCAGCTTCCTTTTTTTTGTTTTTTACAATGAGTAATAGTAAGATACACACACAATGGTGACATAGGATAAGATTAATGTCTGTGTTTGTCATTTGTTAAGGGGTATAATTCTAGAACGGTGAATTGACGCCACACAAGTTCGAACTGTATCTGAGTTTTGTGGTAACAATCTCTGTGTATACGTTTCATAATATTTTGTTGAGGCAAATTGAAGTTAGAAACTAAATGTTGTTAACCTCTTTCTCATTTTGTCTCTGATGGAGGGTTGGCTTATTGTCAAATATACCACATTTTCTTATTTATATGATATTCGGCAAAAAGTATGAAGAAAATGAAGAAATGAGAAACATGGTATTAAACAATAAAACATATTGAAATAAAGGAACTCCCCCTCCCCCATCTAGACTCAGAAATCTGATATCTATGCTGAGTTTATTAATCATACTATGGATTCATTTATTGTCAGGGGTAACAATTTTCATGCATTGAGCACACTTTCGTGTATATTTTATTTCGTGGTTTTGCAATACTTTGCATACGTTCTTATAGAAAAATTGTAATTCGTAGGACATTAGAATTCGTGGTTCATCAGGTAACCATGAAATCTACGAAAATTGGTATCCAACGAAAAAAAATGAATCCCCAGTAATTGAACGGAATTTGCTATAATGTTTTAATCAGTGAATTTTATTTTGTATACACACCGTAGATTCACTGGAAGTTGCTAGATATAAACCAACGAAACAAGTAATTCGGGCCCATTATACAGACTTTCTCCAAAAGCGGTGGGCGGAGATTACTCGCAGCACATGACATCGTCAAATATATTCTATTCAGAAACAAGTGTTGGTAATGAACCTTATATTCTAATTCGCCAGCTCAAACGAATATAAATTATTTAATAAATAAAACAACACATATATAGGATAAGAGTGCCTACAGCTGTAGCAGCCTTTAATATTAACTTTACATTCAATATAATTCTCAAACTAAAGTCCTTCACTATAATTCAGGCACACTACCAATCCAATCATACAATAGCACAGTAATATACAGTTACACAATCAAAAACTATCTACAAAAGAGGAAAAATTCATATTAATATAATGTAATATATGATGCATATACTCCCATTAACGATAACCATCTCATAAAAGGGTGGGTGGGTGGGTAAACATAATAACGAATGCTGCTACTTTGAACTATAGGCAAACTTCGAATAACTTTATTTTCTCAAACTAACCACTTAAGTAATACTTAATCATGCTTTTCACGAAAATCATGAGGGCATATACCCGTAAAACCGGCACTACAAGTATATGCCATCCAATCAAATTGAACGTAAACACACACCATGTGCTAGATATAAACACACACACGTGTTTATAGTAAACAATCACTTGACCGTTACAACGTCATGTGACCAATAACTTTAATAAATATATTTCGTGGTGGGCAGTAGATCTTGGTGAAATTTATGAAATCAGCAACGTTGTTATCTATGGCAGAAATGACTGTTGTGGTATGTTTTAATATCAGGATGCAGTCGCGCCAGAAAAAAACTACCTTTATATACAGATATGGATATATGCATTTGAAAATAAGATAGGGTTACTATAGTTGATTGATTGTTATATTGTAAATAGGTCACTCCTCCATGCATATAACATTTAGAGCATACACAAAAAGTATAATTAGAATGAAAAGAACTAATAGACATTTGTAAAATAAATAGCTTTGACAATTCATTCTTTTTTGTAAAGATTATAAATACATGTACTACTTTATAAAGCAAATATAGAGTAATTTACCTCAATACTGTCTTTTATAAATAAACAGATCCAATTACTATAAACCAAAAATTGTATAAAATGCTATGAAGATTCTGAATGTTGTTGAATGGACATGTTGTATAAGGGTTTTCTGTAAAGATTGTTATAATTTACTTTATTTTTATTTTTTCTCGTCTTAATTTCTGATTCAATTCTAATTCAATTTAGAGGAAAGACTGTCGAATTTCATCATTGAGATAATTCGACCGTGCAGAGACAACAACGATTGGTTTGAAGACAGTCGAATTGACGTCTGTTATCACCAACAAGAACCAACAACTTTTCTGAATGCATCATGCCATAACAAGATGATTGGAAAGTTTGTCCGTATACGGCTCAGTAATCTAAATGATCGTTTAGCGCTGTATGAGGTTGAAGTGCATGGTATATTCATTGGTTTTCAAAAAACAGGTAAGTCTTCATGCAAAATAATTATTTCAGTCATTTTAGATAATATGTCCATGTGCCAACTTAAATTGGTATTAAATTCAATTTGTACATTGCACATTTTCACATATAGTAAAGCAAGACGCGCGTTCCACTACAAAAGACTCATCAGAGACGCTCGAATAAAAAAAGTATAGAAAAAGGCAAAAAAAGTACGAAGTTGAAGAGCAATGAGTACCGAAGATTCCTTAAACTTTTGCCAAATACATCTAGGGTAATCTATTCCTCAGGTAGAAAAGTATTTCAAAACATTTTGAAATATAAATTATCCTCTTCCAATATATCAATATATAGATAATATAGGAAGATGTGGTATGAGTGCTAATGAGACACCTCTCCATCCATGACACAAAGTGTAAAAAGTAAACAATTATAGGTCAAGGTACGGTCTTCAACACGGAGCCTTGGTTCACACGGAATAGCAATCTTTAAAGGACCCTAAGAAATTACTTGTGTAAAACAATCCAAACGGGAAAAACAAGTCAAAGTTATAAAAAAAAATAGAAACGAAAAATACTTATGAACCACATAAACAAACGACATCTACTGTACATTTAGATTCCTGACTAAGTACAGGTGCAAACAATTGCAGTGGGATTAAACGTTTTAATGGTTCAAAACCTTCTCCCTTATCTAAAACAATAATGTAACATCACAACATAGAAAGACACACTATAAAATATTAATTGGAATGGATTAACCCAATCAAAAAACTTAGTAACACAAATTAACAAACAATGAACAACATTATAACTGATGTCTTTATTTTGATTTGGTATTCGTTTATACTTTGATAAAATGTTTAGCATAAATTATTCACATCTGTTCTTATATGAATTACTGTCACGTGGCCGACTTCAACAAGAAGACCTTAATTTGTATCCTGATGAAAAAGAAAAATGGATCCACTGTTGTGCCTAATTCTGATTACAATGTTTTTCTCGTCAATTAACCATCTTTTTCTTGGAAGGGGGTTTTAATACCAATAACGTGCTAGCAAAAACAAGACCGAAAATTGTTCCTTCATACAGGAAATGCGTTTTAATTCTTCAAACCTAAAACTTATTACTTTGAGTGGTTTTTGCTTTAGACAATTAAACATACATTTTAGTTAGCAAAACAAGTAATTCATTTTAAATATTCAAGATAAAATTTAACGTGTTCTAATTTTATTTTGACTGTTGTACTAGACTTTTGTTTTAAAGAATACAAAGTTTCGACTGAGCTGACAAAAACACTTGTGATATAACTATTCAATATTATAGAATTTGATGCGATTGTCATACAAATGAGAGGTTTATCTAGCCATTAAACCAGGAACATTCCAACATGTTTTACATAAGAGTGATTTTTGCTTTTCTTAAATCAATATAAAATCATGAGGGATTTTTAAAGATTGAATTACTGAATCTGCGCAATATCAAGATACAATTGCAGTATTCAGAAAAATCCTAATCCGAAGCCTTCATCCATCAAACGAAAGAAAAACAAGTGTCATATTCATGAATTGGCATAGAAAGTATAAGCATGGTACCTTCGATAACTATTTACACATGAACTACATACTACTCTCAAAAGTAGCACTTTTCATTAAAGGTCTAGACCAATTGTTATCTGCTACTTCAAAGTCCAAGATAGGGGAGACACCCAGTCCACCTTAAGTTACCCTGTTGAATACGGTTCATCTGTAAAAGTGTATGATCATGTTATTACGGGGGACCTCAATATCGTCAAGGATAAAGAGGTTAAAAAATTGAAAAAGGACCCAAATATCTTCTTCCTTCTAAATAAGATTGGAAACAGTAAAGTCAGGTCCCAAAGACGCTTTTTCATGGGTTTTTTTAAAATAATTTTAAACGGAAAAAACTGATAGAATATCTCTCGATTCTATAAAACTAGAAGCTCCAAGGAGCCTGTGTCGCTCACCTGATATTTTCATTAAAAATTCATGCATGAATTAATGCAACCGTTATACGTTTGCTTTAGTTTCAGAGAAGCTAAAAACTGCCGTTTCCCCCTAGGTTCTATTTTTAGCAAAGTCTGCCATGTTGGGTATCGGACAATTTTTTCAAATTAATACCTTAATGCTGATTGTGGCCAAGTTTGGTTAAATTTGTTTCAGTTATTTGAGGAAGAGAATTTAGTAAAAGTTTACGAAAAATTGATAAAGGAGTAGATCCGGTAAGGGCCGATTTTGGACTCAAGTTTCAGGTTCATTTAATGAAAGATGTTGAACACTTTTTCAACATTTAAGTGACTATTTCAGTCGATTCAATTAGTGTATGTGAAAGATTTGAACTGATTTTACCATAAAATTAAGGTGCAAAAACAAGCTAAGTGAGTTACTAAACGTATGAAAATAACTAAATTGTCAAAAACCTAGTGTGTAAAAAAGTGATCTTCTGCACTGATACATCAAAGCCGCATCACAAAAGGTTGGTCACTAGAGACGTTTGATTTGTATAGCTGAGAGAGTTATTAGCCAAAGAACCGAAATATTGAAACCCCTACACAATCTACTGAGAGAAGAGTTTATTTCCTGACAGAAACAGTTGAGAGCAATGTCAATGATTTTGAACGGTTAAATGAATTAAAATCTGACCCGTTATCTTAGTGAATCACAGTTCTTGTTCATGCATAACATTACTTAATTTCTCAATATCTTAATCCTTAGTAGTTCTTTTATATTTGATACGTTTCCCTCAGTTTTAGTTTGTAACCCAGATTTGGTTTTTTTTCTCTATCGATTTATGAATTTTGAACAGCGGTATACTACTGTTGCCTTTATTCAGTATTCGTTTTCGTATATGTAGTTGATTTTTTTTGTAATTTAATATACCGAAATTCAAAAATGAGAAATTCAGATTCACACTTCATGATAACATCTCAAACCAAACGAATGTATTATGCAACCTAATCATTTCCAACAGAGATTAAACGGGCACTAGCTGCCAAATTCATGTCCACCAATTTAACTCAAATTCTCATATTTTATTTATAACAATTTAAAACATTTTTCCAAACTATCAAAATATAAATTAAACAATTTACAGGACATGGTCTCAAAACTTCATATAATTAACTATCCAGTTGACCTTCTATGACCATATAAGCGATGTAAACATAAACATAGATATAAATAGATTAGGCTACTCGTGCAATTGTATTTTTGTAGGTCTGTTCAATTTTGTAATATAGATTAAAAACTTATGTGTATGGTCGTTTTTACTTTTTTAAGAACAATTTTGTGTGGATCGAATCAGTTAATCAAATTATTTACCTTTGTTTCACTTTCAATGTTATGTTGACATTCTTTGCCTTTAAATACTCGTACACGGATAATGCATGCGTTATTATATCTCTTTCTACGGGAATAAATTGGAGTTCACATGAATAAGGATTTATTGAGGTCGAATTATTCGCTTAATTTGATAAAATTGAACTATTTTACCTGATAAAAGCAAATTATTAATTCACTATTTCACTTTCATTTATGATTGAACAAAAAAATCATACTTCTGATTTGTTTGTATATCTCGTAGCTAGTGCCCCTCTAAAGCTGTGAAAAACGTTCTTGTTTTTCAATAAGTTAAATAGACATATTTATGGTGGCAGTAATTAACACCTTTATTGATCGTCCATGCCAAACTTTCATGTGTTAAATATATTTTTCCTTTCATAAAAAACGAAAAGAATTTAAATCACCGAAGCCGAGTTCAATGAATTATTAAAATAAACATTCATTATTTATAATGAATACAAAATTAAAATAAAGACAGATATGTTCAATGTATGAAAATTGAACACAACGCAGACGACCACGATCATCCGATATCTTTCTGTACTTGTTTTGGCTCCGCATGTGATTTCATAATGTATAAGACTGACCTTTATAAATATGTGTGTATTGATATTATTTGTAAATGTTTTGTGTTTGTTCGTGTGTGTTTAAATCTAATGAGGAATCCAAAAAATGAAAATTGAATACACAATGTTAAGATGTCATTACAAAAAGAGGCACACAGTTAAAATTTATCTAGTTTACAGAAATATCATGTCGTATTTCATTCATTCCAAGTTTATTGCGGTACACCCCTTTTTGGACTTGGATACGTCGAGTATCCGATAAGTCGAATACTGTTTTCCGGTTTTGTCGACATCGACATAACGAGTTTCTTCAGAATCCTTTTTTTCTTATTTGTTGGGTTTTTTCTTTGTCAACTCCTTAGACTTCTTTATAGTTTTTTTGTGGACTGTTTTAAAACTTTTTGTTAATTTATTTCCTTTTTGGTCATACAATTGTTTCATTTATGAGCCTTTTATGGCTTTGACGACTCCTTGTATGTCCTGTTGTTGGAGCAATTTACATTGTACGAGACATCAGACGAATTATACTGGAATGTAGTTACTTTGACTAAACCAGCTATGAATTACAATAACAATTACATGTATTTTGGGAAATAATGCATTACATACCGGTAACAATTACTTTATCAAACTAATGAATAAAATACATGGCATTACAACTAGAAATAACACTTTCTTCATGCCTGCAATTTACTGATTGTTTTGACCCATTTCTCCACAACTCTCCACCTGATACTTGATGACATCGAGGTTTAAAACTGTAAGTCACAATACAGCCGTCAACAATAAGTAAAACCCATACCGCATATAGTTATGTTTTCTGTTAAACAAGAAATGGCACAAGAACATGTTCATGATACTGTTTATTCATTAATATTCGTTGGATACCAATTTTCGTGGTTTTTTAGGGTACAGGGGAACCACCAGTCCACCAAAATTGGTACCCGCGAAAATAAATGAATCCACAGTAGCCGGACATCCATTAAAGCATGTGGGTCTCTGAATCGCGATAGATGAGGCAAATATATTATCTGTTAAATTACAATCCGCACCTAGGGTTTTTCTTTATGATAAAAACATAAATATATATCGATACTTTTTGCTTATATTAAGTAAAGATATGATTTATCTGATAATTTATGAAAAGATAATTGTTATTTGAATAAACAGAACAAAAATCGGGTAAATAAAGGCAAATACGCAATGGTGTGACTACGTCCTCATATAGACGAACAAACCTTTTTTGTCAGCGAGACTTAAGAATAAAATATTCAATATTGCAAGAATTGATATTCGGCCAAATCAGTCAAGATATATATTGTTTTCAGTGGTGTGTTTTCTTAAGATTATGTTCTAATAAAACATTTTAGCATTACTAATTTGAAGATCTGCGCAGTAATACTCCCTTTCTTCAACTATAATGCATGTCAATTTAGAACAAATGAAATATCTTACAATAAAGGAACATAACCATATGTACCTTGTTAAAATTTAAAACTTGTCAAAACAGTCTTCATTCTTTGTCTAATTGCAAGATTTACACATTACTAAATTGGCAACTTCTTTAGGGTATTTCCACAAAAAATAAAACAAAAGATATATATCTAGAAACAAAAGAAATCTTTCATTATGTAGGATTGAACCATTGGTAACGTATAAAATTTAGATTTACTGCGCAGCAATTATTTTATAAAGTAGTATATCATTTATAAAAAAGATAAGCTATTCTGACTAAGGTGTGGTCATTTTTCTTTTCTATAGAATTTCTTGATTTTTTTCATTTCCAACTTCCATTTCCAACTTCCATAATAATAATAATAATAATAATAATAATAATAATAATAATAATAATAATAATAATAATAATAATAATAATAATAATAATAATAATAATAATAATAATAATAATAATAATAATAATAATAATAAATAATACTAAGAAGAGGAAGAAACTTTGTTATGCTTTGCTATAATAACAACGAAATAGATGAAATTAATATTCAGTTTGCAATATGTCTTTCTCTCCATGAGCAAAATATTATTTTACCCCGCCTATCATACTTATTGTTTTGGACTTTGCTTGACGTAAAACAACACTTTAACACTGGGTGCGCCTTTGCAGGTCAAATAAACAAGTAAATATTTCCATATATTCATAAATGTCTAGTGATAGTGGCTGCGGCAACGAAATTTGTTGCAGTTCGGATTGAGACATATGACATATTCATCACGAAAAATGCATGTTGAAGTCTAACAACTGTTATTCTAATTACTCATCTAGTATTGTCAATTTAACGGGACTACAAACAACTGTTTTACAATTCAGAGTTTAAGTTTTCTATAAAACATAACTTGGAACAGGTATTATAAAGAATGTCGGGAGATCGAACATGTTTGTTGGCACCAAATCATTCATCTTACCTTGCTTAGTGGTTCGACAGTAAAATATAAAAACAAACTAAAACATCTGTAGTCATCAGATCGATACAAAGCAATACAAGACAAGGGCAACGTTTAACTTAGATTCTGCAGATGATATGCCCGAGTCACTAAAGACTATATTCTGTTCATACTTTGAACGAAAAAAATGTTTGAATCTACCTGTGTGACGTTTACATGCTTATTAATTAATGTACGTCAATCGCGCGATTTTACGTCAGAGTTAATGTTAACCTAACCATATGCCCGTCAGGTTTAAGACTTGGTCCCAGTACTTAAAACTTTTCCATCCTCTATGGGTGGATTAAACATAGATAGAAAAAATCGTATAATAAAAAAGCAATGAATGAGATTGTTGAATTTGATGTATACCGTTTTGTGCTTCTTTGTTACATATTTGCTTGTTTTTATAGTGATTGGGATTACAGCACGGTGTTGACTGCTGTGCCCCTGCTTTTAACATATTCGACTGTTGTGTCTGTCTGTTTTGTTCACGCATTGTTGTCAATATAATGAAATGTGATGCAGCTGTCATAAAGGTGAGAAGTCTAGCTAGCTTTAAAACCAGGTTCAATCCACCTTTTTCTACATAAGAAAATGCCTGTACTAAGTCAAGAATAAGACATTTGTTATCCGTTCGTTCCATCTGTTTGAGCTTTTGCTTTTGCGATTTGATTAGTCAATTGTCGTTTAAATTTCCTCGGGTTATTTTTGTTATTTACCTTTTTACTTTAAACCACACACAAAGACCTTTAGTACAAATCTTAGAGCGGTCACAGTTAATGAAAGCTAGTTCAAAGCCAATGCCAACTTATACAAAATAATATTTATTAGACTAATATATCAATCAGAACACATCAAACATCCAATGAATCTAATGTTAAGACTTCTTAAAGAAATATAGTAAAAGTATGACCTTATGCAATGCCAAAATATAAGTATTTACTGATTGCAGAACCGTAAATGTGAACATGTAAATAACGATAATATTTAGTATAGTTTTAATTACTTGATAACAAAATCAATATTTAAACCGATAAAACCGGTTTTCAAATATATTATGAGACTGTTGAATTTGTACCCGTTAAGATGATGTACGGATATCTTTAATCCGATCTATTGTGATTTTTTAAAGTGATGCTCTTGATCTATTTCCCATTCATTTTCAGTCTTCTTATCCGTTTATATTTCGTTGATATTACATCTTGAACTGTGTCCAAGGAGAAAGTTTTCATTCTATTTTCATATTTTTTTTTTTAAATTGCCATGTGAGGATAGCAACGTTTAGAACTTTTTGATAGTTGGATTAAGTTTGTCTTGAAATTAAAGTGTAGTGTTAAGAATTTCTTCAGTCTATATCACAAAAAAAAAAAATTCCTTTTATTAATTGTTTGTTTTCCATTTTTGTAGGGTTCTTTTTGTCAAATCTTTAGATTCATTTGTAGTATTTTGAGAACTGTTTTTAGACTTTTTGTTGTATTTTTTCTTTGTGGTTATGAAGTTGCTTGATTTCTTTACTTTAAGGGCGTTTTTTAACAGTCTCTTTGATACCATTTCATGTTTTTGTAGTAACTTTCATGGTACCACACAAAGGGTATTATATTAAAATGTTATGCTTAACATTACAATAACTTTGACAAAACCAGCGTTATATTAAAAATACAATTATTTTTTGTAAGTATTGCGTTACATTACAATAACTTTACTAAAATAATGCACTACATTGCACATTACATTTTATAAAATTATAATTTATTATCGACACAAACTATGTATATGATATTATATACTGAAATACTGGTAACCCTTGAATAGGGTTTTTAAAGTCAACGTAAGGTAGATGTTACATTTAATAATATTTGAAAATATTGAATTACTGCAGGTATTCGTTTCTTTTAATCACACAAATTGATGTGTCATGCTAGGGGTTGTCATGTAATGCATAAACTACATGCAAATTTGCCAATGCACTGCAAAACGTTATGTAATGCAAAAATAAGAGCATCATACATTACATGCAATATTTAGAAATAAAATGCACTACAGGCATTAAAAATAAAAGCATTAACTAATTCCTTGACTAGTATTTTACCACAAAAAGTGAACCAATTTTTTTTGTAATGTAGTGTAGTAGTATCATATTCCTTAGAAAGGGAAAATGAGACAACTCTCCACCAAAACCTAATGACATAGACGTTTACAACTGTAGGTCAACACACGGCCTTCAATTATCAGCAAACCCGTACCGCATAGTTATGCATTCTATTAAATAAGAGAACGCACACAAATTCGTTCATGATAGACGGAAATCTTTTAAAGACTGCAATTCTCTGAATCGAGATCAATGAGGTTAATTCCATTATTTATCAATACTTATTGTTAAAATCCTACAATCAACACCTATCTTTTTTTAATAAAGAAATATAAATAAATATCGATACCTACTGTTGATTTACAGGAAAGATATGATTTATCAGATAAATGATAAACAGTTATCTTTTATTCAAATAAACAGCAATGTCGGATAAATTAAGACAACTACGTTATGGTGCAATTACGTAAAGATGTAAACGAACAAACTTGTAAATAGTTATCAAAGGTACCAGGATTATAATTTAGTACGCCAGACGCGCGTTTCGTCTACAACAGTCTCATCAGTGACGCTCATATCAAAATATTTATACAGTCAAACAAGTACAAACTTTGTTATCGACGAGGCCTAAGACAATACTATATTGAATATTGCAAGAATTGATATTCAGCCAAATCAGTCTAGAAACATATTCTTTTCGGTAGTGAGTTTACGTGTTTTGATCATTACTAGTTTGAACACCTGCGTTAGGATTATAATTACAAAATCAAAAATCGTATTGTGTAGGAACATTAGCATTACAAATATGTACAACCTTATCACCTGAATGAAACTTAAAACTTGTCAAACTTTCTTTTTACTGAATGTATTATTGTCTTATTGTATGATTGTCACAAAATCAAACAAAAGGTATATATTTAGAATCAAATGAAATGTTTCATTATATAGGCGTGTATACGTAACCATTGGTAACTTTATTAATCCAAAGTTCCTGCAGAGCAAGTACATAGCTCTGTAGTATATTATCAAGATCGCATTAGTAAAGGTAAGTTCTTCGAAATCAAGTATTTTTATTTTCCTTTGTAACTTCTTAGTGTTCCTACAAGATCCTCCATTAAAGACATTATCGTATGGTTAATCTGAATATATTTGCTGTAACTCATTTTAAACCCACTTCCCTAATGAGAAAGTTAAATATGCCAGTAATACTAACTGGAGGTGTGAAGAGATAATTGAAGCTGGTAATTCTTTCCTTGGAGTTGTTATGTACGTTTCTGCAACAAAGTTTATCGACAGGTTGTGTATATTCCTTTAGGCACTAAGTGCGCCCCTTTTATACCAGACTTGTGTTTGTACTATTCACAATTTATTACCAAACTTAATAAAGACCCGTCTAAATTGCATTTAATCTATAAATCCAACAACACTTACCATTATCTTGATGATATTTTTCGTTAAATAATCAAGAATTTTCTAAATAAACAGCCGAAAATTACCCGAAGGAACTTACTTAAAATAAATTATTTGTAGATGATAATAACTGTATTTTCCTATATTTAGATATACCAGTATAACACGGAAAATCCACATTATAATTTACAATTAAAGAGGAGATTTTTCGTTTCCTATTGTTTTTTTTTCCTTTTTGGATGGTGATGTTATATTTCACAACTAGTTCGCTATGCCCGGGTCTGTTTTGAAGTTTTAGATTTTAATGAACATAATCTATGTATTAATGGTAAATTAAAGTCAGGGATTTCGTTACCTCAAAAAACTTAAAACCTTTGCTTAATTCTTCCATAGAGTTAAAGAAATTTCGCCCTTGGCACATTACGTCAAAACTACGAGGTAATGATTTTAATTGGTTGCAGTTATAACTGACTGACATCCAATCACTGCACAAATATAGGAAATGTAAATAGACAGCTGCGATGTGTGTGCATATCGTTCTTCACGTCATTATCCCCAAAATTTAGAACTGTACTTATGGACATTTTTAAAGTTCTTTTTCAACTGATCAAAGGTTTAACTTACGCTTCTCTTGGAAATTTGTGAATGCCAAGATATATACTGTGTGAAGTCTGTCGCTAGATGGCACAACGTTAAATGCATTTTTCATCTTAATCTGACAAGGGTAAATAATATGACAGGTTGTAATCTATTTGTTTGATGTGTTTAAGCTTTTGATTTTTAACATCCAAAGACTTTTTGTTTTATGTCTTTCTCGGAGATCTTTTTGTTTTATTTTTACTTTGAATTTATGTTCAAATTGAGAATCATTATATTCTAGTATTGAGAGTGGTGATGAGGATGGCAGGTGCTTAAAGTTCTAAGAGATTGCTTACTGCATAATTGTTTATTTATTATCAGGTATATCACAAAGCGTCAACAGTATGGAAGAAACACCAGATGGTGTTGAGATTAGATTGTGGTTTCTTGTATCTGACTCGAAGCATTCTCTGATAAAGCGACATAAAAACAAAACAACGAATCTTACGGTGCATTTACCATCTGCACCTCTAGGTATCATTCAGAATTTGAAACTAAAAACTGGTTTTCATGTTAAGCTGCAAAACTGTAAATCCACGAATAACAAGTATTTACTGAAATTTGAGAAAGATTTACAAAAAAAGGTAAAATATGATATGATATAATATTTTAAAATGTTTGCTCATCATTTAAGAATGTTTGTTAGATTGTGGTCATTACGTCGTCTGATCTTTTTTTTATTACCGAACGTGACTTATTCCCGAATGTGACTGTTTTGCTGAGTGTGAATTCGTATTTCTTTAAGACGTGGCACGGTACTTTTCCATCCCAAATTAATTTGTTGGGTTTTGATGTTGTGTTTGTTGTTGTCATCGGATTTTGTCAAATGTCTTAACGTTTGTAGTTGTAAATCGTATTTTTTTTCTGTTGCATTCATTTGTTTTGTTGGGGATAACTACTCATCCAGTTCATTTGGTAGATTTTATTTTGGATCAACGAAATTTACACGATATATTTGGTTTGCAGTTTGATCAGAAGAAACAGCGACAAAGCTAAATAGTACAATAAATTATCTAATTACTACTGTTATTAAATATTTATAATATTATTTAGTATTATAATTTGCACTGTTATTATAATATAATATATATTAGATAAGTCATACAAATCTAATCTTGAATTTCATCCAAATTATTTCTTAATTTTCGGAACACATTTAAAAAATTTAAATGTGACGTCACTTTGGGCGTTGCAATGACTATTGCTAACACGTCTGTGATTTTGTAATGTATTCGTTTTTGTTCTATAGTTAGTCACCATTTTAGTTTAATCGTGTATATCTATTATTTAGTCATTTTATAAAATTTACTGTTTGCAAAACTATGTATTATTCTTGATAATAATGTTTTTGTTCCAGGCGAATAACCCTGGCCTCACAACTGTTTGGAACTTTTGATCCTCGGTGACCTTCAACTTTTTAGTTGTTATGGCTTTCAAACTTTTTTTATCTGAACATAAATTTGTGTGAACGTAGCGCGCGTCTGGCGTATAAAAATATTTTTTAACCTGTTACCTTTTGATGGCTATTATTCGTTTGTTTCTCTGTCCTATATTTTCTATCATTTATTTATTGTAGCCCTGTCGTGTAATGTTGTCATTTAAATGTAATAATTAACACTGCTATTAAAGTGGGAGGTTTGGCATGCCACAAAACCAGGTTCAACCCACCATTTTTTTCAAAAAATGCCCTGTACCAAGTCAGGAAAATGGCCATTGTTACATTATTGTTCGTTTCTGTGTGTGTAACATTTCGGTGTTTTTTTTCCTTAACAAACTAACCAAATTCAGGCAATATTCAACGACTCATAGCTTGAAAAATAGCACGGTGACCCATACTTTTTATTATATTTTTGAAAAAAGCATAGGAAAATCTTCATTTTGTCAAATTATAAGAAAATTCTGTCTCAAAAAACATTTACTTATGATCTATCTTAAGTTTAGACATTTATTTAAAAAAAAACATCTTTTGGCAAATGTTTGATGCTGATTCTATTTTACGAGATGAATGTTTCCTAAAAACACCCTTAAGGGGGCTCGCGGGTCTAAATCAATTTTTTTTCTAATATAGGATTTCGCTATATTTTTTCTATAAATGAACTTTATCTTATACTTAAATGAAAAATAAAATACAAAATTGGGGTCATCGTTCATTTACGCTCTCAATCTGCTTTCGAAAGAAGCATACATTTTTGTAAATTTACTTTTTTTCTGTTGAATATTTTGCCGAAAATTTTAAACCCGCGAGCCTCCTTAAGAGATGTTTTTATTTGCCTCGAAAGACACCACTTTTGTTCGCAATGCATATATAGAAAAGAACAACAATACACATCTTAATTAAAAGTACAAAGAGACAAATATCGATAAGTCAAAATCCAAATCCATATTTAAAAATCAAAACCCGTGTATACTACAATAGTTCTTTTTTGCCTGTTATCTCGTGTGACCTAACCATGCATTGTTTAAATACAATGACTTTTTGGCTGAAGTCCCGAAATTCAAATACTATACGTCAATTATTGAATAGTTAAGTACTTTGTTTAACATAGTACATTTACGGAAGAAAAAACACACATTTTTTCAAGATGATCCATAAAAACGAAATATGTTGAAATAGAGTTTCTATTTCGTCATGTTTGTTATTGTCAAGAGAACGCTGATATATTTGAAAACTGTTATTTTCAAAAAACATTTTATCTAATAATTGTATTTGATTTTTTCGTAGTTTGAAAATAAGAATGTTGTTTAACTTTAAGAACTATTTTCTGCAAAAAATTGTTGTCTGTAAGTTTAGACACATATCGGTTGACACATTTATAATGGTCTTCGTGAAACTTATCTTGTGTCAATATTGTTATAGGATGCTTTGAACAGAGGTTTGAAAGTTCGTGTTGTCTTCTTTTGTCTTTGAAAGGGTTGTGTGTGAATTCTGCCTTATATGAGTACATGCAACAAATTGCACTCAAAAAGAATGTCTTCGATAAAAAGTCAAGCACTTTGGTGATATCACTTAGGCGATTTAAGATATCCTTATTTTACATTTGTTCAACAAATACGCAAAATGTGATCAGAACTAACAGCATTGAAGTCATAGGTCAGCTCTATGCATGAATAATGATTTCAAAATACACCACAAATGTTTTTAAAAGCCTTCAAAAAAAAGATACCAAAAGGAATAACATTTGAATCTATGATACTGTGAATTTGATAAAGTCTTGAAGTGCCTTGAACATGTATTCATTTGAAATTGTGTTTAACTCTTTTAGATAAAAAAAAAAATCCGGACATTCTGTGTATATATCAAAAGATGAAGACGTATTTATATTTCCTTTTAACTTCCAATAGAATCCATGTAAATAATATTACATCAACGAATATTAAGTTCCATTTTCAAGATTCTCTTAACTTTTGCAAGATTGCAGTCGAAACAAATTCTAAATTGGTGTAATGTTGTGTACTTTCTCATCTGTGTGAAACATCAAGTAAATAAAACTTTTAAATTTTTATGGCCCCGCAACGAAGTTGTCGGTGCCATATAGTTTTACCCTGTTCGTCATTCCGTAATTCCGTAATTCCGTAATTCCGCAACAAACCATTATACGGAATTTTTTTTTTCTAAACACCTTCAGATATTGTGCTGATTTTTGGTATGTGGCTTTGGACTTTGATAAATTGTTAAAAATCACAGTTATACGGAATTTTGTTCTTAACGCTTTCAGATATTGGGGTGATTTTTGCCATGTGAGTTAACCAAGATAGTTACTGATCAAGTTTAAGTTTTGTTCCGCTCGGTTAATTTTGGCCGAAATTACGGTCTACGGACTTTGATAAATTGTTGAAAATCACAGTTATACGGACTTTTTTTTTAAATGCTTTCAGATATTGGGCTGATTTTGGTATGTGAGCTAACCATGATGAGTTACAGATCAAGTTTAAGTTTCGTTCTGCTCTGCTAATTTTTGCCAAAATTAAGGGTTTACAACTTTGAAAATTAATGAAAATCACAGTTATATGGACTTTTTTTCTATACGCCTCCAGACTTTGAGCTGATTTTTTTGATATGTGAGACTGCCATCATATGTGTGTCCACATTTGTTATTGAAATTGCAGATTTTTTTTAACTTTTTGAGACGGAGACATTCGTGTCGCTTTGATACATCTAGTTTTTATAAATGTTCACAATTTCTGACTATTCGAGACTGGATACATTTTTATATTCAAATATGGTCTACATCTTTTCATGAAATGGACTGACGTTCATGGGACTGGAAACTGTTTGAGATCGCAAAAAAATCAAACAGTTTAAAAACTATATAGATATGCGTCCAAAAATGAAAATTAAACAAAACAACGCCCCTTTAAGAGTAACAAATAAACAGAGGTTCAAAAAATCAAACTAAGAAACGAGTGCTGTCGGTTGTCCCCTAAATGCGTATTGTGTGTTTTTGGCTATTGTTCTTTCTTGGCAGATACAATAGCTAACTATAATATCAAACTATATCTGATTTTTTAGGAACTGATTCAGCTTGAATGTGAAGTGCTTGATCGTGACACCTGTCATGTTACTTTGACTAAATGCCAGGTAAGAAATAAGGAAAAAATTCAAATTGTCGCGGATAAAGTATCAACAAGATCAATTCAATGTAATGGATCACTTTCCGTTGAAAGTACTCAAAGTATTATTGTACAGTCCATTATAAAATGTCCATTGTTGTCACTGAAAAGTAGACGAGGAGATGTATTTCTGTCAACTGAGGCATCAATATCGACATGTTCCCTTTCAATTGTTGCAAGAAAGACATTTATAGAAGGTAGCATTTCCTTTTTCCTATTCAATAGAAGCCCATATGCTAGAAAAATGGAAATAAGTGATTCCAAACTATTAATCAGGATAAGAGGAGATTTGCACATTACAAGAGACGGCCGGATAGGAACAAACGAAAAATCAGATAGGATTACTAACACATTGGTGAGTAAAATCACTTTAGATGTAAACAGAAACATCATCAATTTTGGCAAAGTGTTAAGCTCTAAAATGATGTCAATTAAAGCGAAAAACATATACTCGTGTAAAGAATGTTATGATGATACTTCTCAGCGGTATTATACGATAATTGAGGAACGACGATGTGGTGGTGCAAATACACCAGATTCTTATTCGGGAACAACAAACTTATACAAAGCTGTTTCTTCAGGCAATGTACTTGATACGGCTGCTCTGTTAAAGCTAGGAAAAGACCCTAAAATGTGTAGTCATGCACAAACACTATCACCTTGTCGCAGAGCGGAACTGAATCTGAAAAAATGTTTTAAGCCTCCAAATTCGACATTGAATGACCAGAAGAAAACCATAGCAAAAGTTGATGGAGTCGCCTCGTTAACAAGAGCATGGATAAATAGATTTGGTGTTTTTACAGCATCGCAAATACGTTGCCATTTGACGGGAAACTTGGAGAATCTAAGCCAGTTTAATGGTTTAGATGTAACGTTAGATATTCAAGGGAACATAACGGTAGAGAAAGGTTCTAAATGCACCCTTGGTAATCTTTCTGGTACGTGTAAAGGAATTTTCAACATCGAAGGTGATTCGGAAATAGAAAAGTTTGCCTTATTTGATGCACATTCGTTCGTTGTAGCAAGAAATGCCATTTTGGTCATTGGAAGTGGTGGAAACATTAATATTTCCGACACATTTGAAAATGGAAATATTATTTGGAACTGTGGGGGCGATTTAAAGATTACAACTGGCGTATTTCACCAGGATAGTAACTGCAAACTACATTCAAAAGATGCAATATGCATTATGATAAAAAAGGATAGCAATGTTATAGAAGGAGAAATTTCAGGCTGTTCTGTAAATTTTGGCATAAACGCAAATGTTGAAGAAAACTGTCGCATTACATCTGAATCAACCGTTACTCTTGATATAATTCAAAACCCGGTTGCAGACCATGAAAATCGTTTTTGTCACAAAGGGTCTATGGAAATTTTTAACGGAAGTTTAGTCGTCAAAAGAACGAATTACGTTTGGTATGGAACAAACGAAGATATCAGATTAGAAGGTACAGTTACTGCAAGAGGTTTAAGGGCCATTTCTTCTTCAATCCAAATGTCACCCAAATCAACAACAACAATTCTGCCAGACAAGCAGCAGGGAGCCACAATGCAACATTCAAACATAACATTTGAAGTAGGTTGCCTGTATACCAGTAAGACATCGCATGTCTACTTTGCTCCAGAGGTGCAGAACGAAATCTTAAAAATACATTGTCAGCACATATGGAGACACTATGGATCTTTTATAGTAAAACATTCGACAACCATTAAAAGCGTTATGGAGATTTATGTGTGTAAATTTATAAATCATGGGTATTTCAACAGGTTGGATATTCTTTCAGTAAAGGTGAATGAAAAAATGTCATCATGGACAACATTGACAGCGCGGCAGAAAATGACATTTACAGGTGTCGGGAGTATTCATAACCAAGCTGGGGCCATTTTGAGGTGCACTGAAGGACCCCTCAACATACATGATATTGGCATGATCCATAATGTACAAGGTGCTAGGATAGATGGAATGTCTGTTGATATCACTACTCATCAAGGGAACAATGAGCTAGCAGTCAGATATTGTGACATGAAAAATACTGGTACCATTTCTGCTGTTGATTACATCTATGTATCTGCTGGAAATATTTGCAATCACGGAATAATACAAAGTGAAGAATCGCATATTGAACTTGTATTTACAAAGAGATTTTCAAAAGCAACAAAACTTGAGGGACAGGTTGTAGCTCCGCAGCGAATATTCATAGACATTGTTCATTCACCTTGTTTTCATTTCAAATGCGTGGGTGGTAGAGACTGTGTAGAAGATGTTTTTAATGTGCCAATTTCGGGATTGTTTTTGAAGTGCAGAAATGGGGTTACGATCATTAAAAAACAAATCGTTGGACAATCCCATTTGGCAATAGCATCCCCATTTGGTTGTTCTATTTTAAAAGATGTAACTATTCGCAATTTGCTTGTTTACTTTGTTGATTCTTTTGAAATGATAACAGATAACAAACATGGGAATACTGATACAAGCAAAGTTACAGTTAACAAAGAAAAAAGTAACCACGATGATACGTGTGACATGCGTAAATACTACGAACCTGATTTTCCTGACATTGACACAGAATTTTCCTTCACCCACAATAAACGCACAGACACGTTTTTATATGTCCTTGAAAGCAGCAAGCTGTATGCAGACGATGTAATATTTTTTGCGAACCAAACATCACTTCAAACAACGATGAAAATATTTTTAAATAGTATGGTACGCATTGAAAAAGATATATTGGCAGACAATGAGTTGATCATAGATGGATTTGTGAAGTTATCTGCTGCATCGACAATAGAAGCAAACAGCATCGATCTAACCGAAAATACAACATGCAATATTTCAGGAACCGAACATTTTGCAGATAACAACGTATTTAGAATTATTTCAGAGCAAGGCATCAATATTGCAGGAAATGTGGTTGCAGAAGAAGGACTAGTCTTTCAATCGAAATTCGAGACTAAGTATGGAGATATTTCTCTTTCAGGGAAAATCGTATTACATGATGTTTTAGTTTTGAATTCGGGATTGCATAAGAACATATTGATAGAAGGTAATATAGATATTTCTGGGCCAATATTCTTTGGAAAAGCCAAGGCAATCACAGCAGAACAGTATTCGTGCATACAATGCGAGGCCTTTGTATTTAAAACAATATCACCACAGGCGTCCGTTGTATTACATGGCAAAGTAAATATTAAAGGATCAATGACATTAGAAAATGTTTCAAATTTAACAACAACAGGAACATTGACAACAACAGAGATTAGTGCAAGCACCGCAAAGATGTGCCTTGAAAAATCATCAGTGACTTGCATAAAATCGTGTAGAAACAAAATCAACGTAGACGCTCCTGATGTTATACATTGTTGTCTTGATGCTTTATATACTGACAAAAAATCAATTTTAAAACTTTTGCATGAAAATAAAACCAGATCATACGCAAAATTAAAGATTAATGTTTGGATCCATAGAGGCAATTTTGAAATGAAAAATAGTTTTCCGTTGCCATGTGAACTTTACGTACAAATACAAAAGTTTGTCAATAGAGGCCACTACAAAAATATAGATTGCTGTTACCTTGAATGCATTGAATATTTTCAAAATTTCGAAATATTTGCAGTCAACAAAGTTTTAACAATTGTTGGAAACGGGAAAGTACATAATCAACCTAAATCCCTTTTACAATGTCGAAGTGGTGAAATTCTAATCAACGGAGTTAAAGGAATCCAAAATGACATTGATGCTACAATCACATGTTGTTCTCTCTTAATTGATGCAAATATAAAACTGAGAAACGACGGAACGATTGCATGTCAAGAAGAAATGCATATTAAAGTTGCAAACGTTGAGAATAAAGGATCTATAGAAAGTTTCACCAGCACGGTCAACATCCATTGGTTACATGACACAGGTGAAAAAGACTCTTACAAAGCTGGTCGCAGAGAGTCTACGAAAGAGATACATCGCATTACTGGTCGTATAAAGTCTCCGACAGAGATACGACTCATAGCTAATGGAGGAAGTGCTTTTTTCTTTAATTGCACGGGAGGGGAATCAGACTCTTTATCGGAATTTAGAATACCTCCTAATGGACTGAAAATAGTTTGTAGCACCGGATATGTTGCTTTGAATTCGCTGATAAGTGGTGATTGGAAAAGCTCCTCGCTATATGTTTGCAGTCTTAACCGATGCGACATTACAAAGAGTGTAACGGTGCGAAATTTTAATCTTGAAGGTGTGAGCAAAAACACTGCCAATATGATAAAATCAAGTTCAATGTCAATAACCAGTAGTTGTAAACAAAATCACGGTATATTTACTCTTGGTATATCAGCTTGTGGAAAACTTTGTGTATGCAGTCTGATTGCATCCATGGATGACAAAACAACGAAATATTTTATAGAAACACGCCAAAGCAGCAGCATTGTTTGTTACAGCAGTTTACATACAGACATTGATTTATATCTTAAAGGACTACTAAAATTAGATTCTTCTAGTATGATTTATGCACGAAGTCTAAATTTCCTTCCTTCCTCAAGGTGTATCATTGACTCGCTTTGTGAAACTCAGGATAATCCTAACGAAAAGAGATGTGCCAAATTGTTTGCTCAAAAGTCAATCAACTTCGAAGGAGAACTTTTTCTTTGTAGAGACACTTTAACCATTATTCATTCACAACAAGAAAATATCAATATTATTGGCAAAACAAGTGGATCAGACCTATCAATAGTAGTGCAAAACAAAAAGATAGTTATTGGTGGAATTTTCTCCATTGATGGTATTTTGGCGATGACTGGAGCAAAAGAAATAGAGTTTTCGACAGGGTCGATTATTAAATGTCGTGTTCTTTCCAGTGGTCATAATGAAACCATCGAAACAAGAACACTTAATTTTATCGTCGATGGTATTCTAGAAGTACATGGATCTATGAAGTGTATAGCAGATTCGTTCATTTTAAGCGATGATGCCTTTTTTACTGTTCATTCTTTGAATGAAACTGACCAAATTTATATTAACTCAGATACAGTGGAATTGTCGGGAAAATTAAATTGCAAAATAGCAGGCAACTGTATATTTGACAGCAAAAATACAATCCTTATGAAAAATGGCTTTGAGTGTGCACTGGCGGCAAACGAATTTATTTTTGCAGCAAAGATCCTTGTAGAAATGAAAGATTCTGGTAAGATAGAAATCGAAAGAGGAAGTTTATTTTTGATAAATGAGCTTGAAGGAACGGTAGAAGAAATCAATGGAAAAATCTGTTTAAACGGAACAATTTCTGGTTCTTCTGATAGTGCCAACGCTTCATGTACACAACTTGTACTCATTGAGGGCAGGGATATTGAATTACAAAATTTAAAGGTCTCTAATATTACCACAATAGATGTTCAAGCTGCGTGTAAACTGTTTATAGATAGTGAAACTAATTTTTGGAACGGATCATCAATGGAAATAAATGCTATGACTTTAGATATGAAAGGAAACATTTCTGACTATACAGATTTGAATGTGGTAGTTTCGAATATGCTGATATTAGGAAAAATTTACGATATAGATGAAATAAATATAAAAGCAGATTTAGCTGCCGTTAATTGTGGACAAATATCCGGAGTAAAAACTGGAATCATTTCGCCCATATATCTCAATTGTCCACAAGGGTTTAATGGGCATCATGTTACTTCTGTAGCTGAACTAGGCGATATAAATCAAAAAGAACTTATTATTGAAGGTCTGCTATGCATATTAGTCGGTTCACATTTGCAGGGAACAAGGATTAAAGTAACATCGGTGCTCCAATTTGAATTTTCAACAAAAGCAACAACCATTCCAAAAGTTACCGATTTAAAGAGATGGAAAACAGTAGTTGACACATCTTTATCAAAAATCAGTTCGCAACTTGATAATCATACTGCAGTTAGCAAATTGGTTGAACAAGCTATGCAAATACCTGAAGTCATTTGCAGGCTGGGTGTCGCAAGTCGTTTCTGCACTGACATAATCTCACTGACTGAAAATATATGTAAAAAAGGATTGGATGTTTTTAGAGTTGATGATCTAGTGACATCACTAAACAAAGCCCATTCTCAATATAGCAGAATATCACCATTATCTTTGAATATTAACCTCAACGTGCGTGCAAAATTTAGAAAGATTAGAGACCCAATAAAAAGGGTTGCTAAAGATTTGATCACAAGATTACTAGGTCCCAATTCTTTTAGTGCAAATGGTACTTTCCTCTACAATAAAGACCACGATATGGAGCAAGGTTATGAAGTGGTATCCTTTGTATACTACGGAGAAAATACAAACAAAAGAACGAAAGGAAGTTATCTTGCTTTATCGTTAGAATTAGATGGAAACGTCGGAAGTTGGCTAAATGGTGGCTATCTGGAGACATGTGGAGATATAATAATTTCCTTTGGGAACATTGAACAACGAGGTGGAAAAGGACGATTACTCAAAGCTATTGCAGGAAGTATCAAACTAACTGGTAAAGAACTAAGCATTCAAAATACGATGTCAAAACATTTAACAGTTGCTGCTGAAAGAACAGCAAATCTTGAAAATATTGCTGTATCAAAAAGTGTTGATATAAGAGGAAAACAGGTAAAGGCAAACGTAATAACGGCAAATTCATTGGACATACACGCCACCGATACTGTAGCTATCAATAAGATGGACGTCGAAAAAGCTGTACAGATAGAGGCAAACAAATCTGTTATCTCTGAAAGTAAAGCTGAAAATATAAATATTAAAGCAGACGAAAACGTTGACCTCAGAGGTTTAAAAGTCTTTCAGACGTTTAAGGCACAGGCGGTAAATGTTGACATTAAGGACAGTTATGCTCAAAATGTCGGAATAAAAGCGAACGACAAAGCAAATTTTAGCGGATTAAATGTATCTGAAGCGCTACAGGTACAAGCGGGAAATGTTGATATTAGGGACAGTAATGCACAAAATGTCAGAATAAAAGCGAAAGACAAAGCAAACTTCAGCGGGTTAAATATATCTGAAGCGCTACAGGTACAGGCGGGAAATGTTGATATAAGAGACAGTAGTGTACAAAATGTCGGATTAAAAGCAAACGACAAAGCAAACATCAGCGGGTTAAATGTATCTGGCGCGCTGCAGGTACAGGCGGGAAATGTTGATATTGGGGACAGTAATGCGCAAAATGTCGAAATAAAAGCGAACGACAAAGCAAACATTAGCGGGTTAAATATATCTGACGCGCTGCAGGTACAGGCGGGAAATGTTGATATAAGGGACAGTAATGCTCAAAATGTCGGAATAAAAACGAAAGACAAAGCAAACATCACCGGGTTAAATGTGTCTGACGCGCTGCAGGTACAAGCGGCAAATGTTGATATTAGGGACAGTAATGCTCAAAATGTCGGAATAAAAGCGAAAGACAAAGCAAACATCAGCGGGTTAAATGTATCTGACGCGCTGCAGGTACAGGCGGGAAATGTTGATATAAGGGACAGTAATGCTCAAAATGTCGGAATAAAAGCGAAAGACAAAGCAAACATCAGCGGGTTAAATGTGTCTGACGCGCTGCAGGTACAAGCGGGAAATGTTGATATTAGGGACAGTAATGCGCAAAATGTCGGAATAAAAGCAAACGAAAAGGCAAACATCAGCGGGTTAAATGTATCTGACGCGCTGCAGGTGCAGGCGGGAAATGTTGATATTAGGGACAGTAATGCGCAAAATGTCGGAATAAAAGGAAACGAAAAGGCAAACATCAGCGGGTTAAATGTATCTGAAGCGTTGCAGGTACAGGCGGAAAATATTGATATAAGGGACAGTAATGCTCAAAATGTCGGAATAAAAGCGAGCGACAAAGCAAACATCAGCGGGTTAAATGTTTCTGACGCGCTGCAGGTACAGGCGGAAAATGTTGATATAAATGACAGTAATGCTCAAAATGTCGGAATAAAAGCGAACGACAAAGCAAACATCAGAGGGTTAAATGTATCTGACGCGCTGCAGGTACAAGCGGGAAATGTTGATATAAGGGACAGTAATGCTCAAAATGTCGGAATAAAAGCGAAAGACAAAGCAAACATCAGCGGGTTAAACGTATCTGACGCGCTGCGAGTACAAGCGGGAAATGTTGATATTTGGGACAGTAATGCGCAAAATGTCGGAATAAAAGCAAACGAAAAGGCAAACATCAGCGGGTTAAATGTATCTGAAGCGTTGCAGGTACAGGCGGAAAATATTGATATAAGGGACAGTAATGCTCAAAATGTCGGAATAAAAGCGAGCGACAAAGCAAGCATCAGCGGGTTAAATGTATCTGACGCGCTGCAGGTACAGGCGGAAAATGTTGATATTAGGGACAGTAATGCTCAAAATGTCGGAATAAAAGCGAACAACAAAGCAAACATCAGAGGATTAAATGTATCTGACGCGCTGCAGGTACAAGCGGGAAATGTTGATATAAGGGACAGTAATGCTCAAAATGTCGGAATAAAAGCGAAAGACAAAGCAAACATCAGCGGGTTAAACGTATCTGACGCGCTGCGAGTACAGGCGGGAAATGTTGATATTAGGGACAGTAATGCGCAAAATGTCGGAATAAAAGCGAGCGACAAAGCAAACATCAGCGGGTTAAATGTATCTGACGCGCTGCAGGTACAAGCTAGGAATGTTGATATAAGGGACAGTAATGCTCAAAATGTCGGAATAAATGCGAACGAAAAGGCAAACATAAGAGGATTGAAAGTCAAAGACCAATTACTAATAAATGCAGAAAATACGGATCTTTTTCATTCACAAGCAGAGATTCTCAAAATGAATACGACGCAAAATATTGATATCGGAAATGTTGATGCTAACTGTCTCTTTGCTACATCAAAAGAAGGGAATGTGACGTTAAATTCAAAAGTAAAGGCTAAAACTGCCGAATTAGAGGCCAATCAGGGATATATATCTCTGTGTGGAACATCAAAAAATGCCAACCATACGTTTGGTTCCTTAACCATATGTACAAAGCAATTAGATGATATTGAAAGTATCTTAAACAATGATGATGTATATAGAGATTTGAAAATTTCTGATAAACTAGATTTGTGTGTTGAAGACCAGAACATAATATTAGCTAGATCCCATATTTTACATTATGATTTATCAATACAAGCCCCCAGCATTCACATAAAAAATTCCATTGATGCTAAAAAGGATCTTAAAATGGAAACTACAAAAGGCCATTTTGTAGTTGGAAGACGAGTCAATATCAAAGGCAAAGGCGACGTTTTGTTGAAAGCAAAAAACAACCTTGAGCAAAATATAGGTTCTTCTATCTCATCTGGAAAGACACTAGTTCTAGAGGCAAAAGACGGTTCCGTTGATATTATTGGAGGAACAGTACATGCAGAAAAGAGTGTGTGTATCAAAGCTAAAGAGGACATCAGTATAAAGTCAGTTCAAAATCAGGGAAACCCATCAACGAGAAGCTCTGTAACATCTGATAACAGAAATGACGAAATACAAGCTATAACATTAGAATCGGGATGCAATATTAACATCAACGCTGCTGATGTTAAAAGTTGTGGGCGCAATATTTTTCAAGCTCAGAACGATATCAGTATAACGACAAATCGATATGAAACAATAGAAAAACAACAAAAAAGATGGCTTGGCATTTTTACTAAAAGTAAAAATATTACCTCATGTAATGTTGAGAAATCACAAATCGATGGTAAATCTAACACCTTTCAGACAACCGGTAATTTCACTAATACAGCCGGACAAATAAAATCTGAAATGGGTACAAATATTCAAGCTAAGGGGAGCGTGTCTATGTTAGATGAAGTCACCTCACAAAAAGTCGAAAAAAGTATAAGTCTTTTTGGACTTTTTAAATGCTATCAAAAAACAACATTTTCAGAACAATCAATTGGATCTTTATTGGTAGACAGCTCACAAACTGCAAAAAGTAGTTTAACATCGAAAAAATCAGACATTAAATGGATTGGAAGTTCTATTCAAATGCAAGGTGATTTTCAGGAAATGGCTAAACATGGATCGGTTAAGCATTCAAGGAGAATTCTAAAACGACAGGAAAAAGAAAAAAAAAATAGGATTTTACAAACTAAAATCTTCAAATCCAGATGACCGTTGTCATGGTTTGAAAGCTGGTTTCGAACTTTTTGGGGCAGAAAAAAAATGTGAATCTACAGGTAAAGATGAAATAGACGTTAAAGGAAATTATTCTGTTACATCAAAAGCCTTTTCGGCGTCTTCAGATATACATGTGGATAAAGATATGAGTATAGATGCCAGGGACGTTTCATTTCAGGGTACTGCTCTTAAGTGCGATAAGTCCGAGGTACAATTTGGGTTTGGAATAAAGCAGACAGCTGCTAGCATGAATTTTGGTTATAATAAAGAAACTAACACATTACAAAAAGCTCAGAATCTTTATACAGGAGGAAAATTAAAAATGGTTGATGTGACTAATTCAACATTTGACAATGCAAAAATTGATGTCGGTAAATTAGAAGGTGATATTCAGAATATGACTTTTGTTTCTAGATGCGACACCGAAAAGAAACACCAGTTTGGACTTAATTTGGAGTATGATGTAGCAACTAAGTTACCTGGAGTAAGTCTTTCATATGATTACAAAAATTCCAAGAGGGTAGATACCAGTACTACGATAAATGTGCGCAGTAGTAGTGAGAAATTATCTGTAAGCAACCTTACCGTGAAGGGTGCAAAAATGCAGTTCGATGGAAATGTTCACGATTTTGCCAAAAACATTGTAAATGAAGACGTTCACGAAACGTTAAATGAATTAAAGTTTGGGTTAAGTTTGAGCAAGCCAAAATCTATAGAACAAGCTAAGAAATCGGTTCGATTGGGTATTAATCATTCATCAGGACGAATGATATCTTGTATTTCGTCAAAGAACGGAACAGTTGATTCTGCAATATCGAGTAAGGTAAATTCAGATCCTAATCAATGCCGAAAGGTTGATAGAAATTTTCGATTAAATATATCTACAGAATTTAAAAATATAAATGCATTTCAGATAAGTAAACATTTGGTTGATACAGGAAAAGAGAAATTATTCAAAACATGTAGTGAGAAATTGGTCAGTGCTACTGGTATAAAGTCAGATATAGTTGACAATGTCGCTAAATGTATGACAAACAAGATAGGAAATATGTCTAGTGGAAGCATACTAGACAATATCAGGGAAATGTCACCCAAAGACGGAATTAAATCAGTGTGTAACATCATTAAAGATAATGTGAAAATTGAAAATGTTCTTAAACTTGTTAAAGATAATTTGAGTAATCTGCAACTCCCTGAAAGTTTTTCGCAATGCCTTCTGAAATGTATTACTGATGAGAACCCTTCAAGTATTATAACATGGATTTTTAAACAAACCAAAATTGACATCGACATATTTCAGTTATTGAAAAAATCGAAGGACAGTAAAAATAAAAAAGAAACACTGAAACTACTTGTCACAGCTGCATCCAAACATCTTCCAATAAAAAACGATGTACTGTGTCTTTTCAATGAATCTTTGAATATCTGCCAAATGGGTAATACTCAAATGGCAAAGTTTGTATCCTGTCCAGGCGGGGAAGATTTTCTTAAAAAGTTGTGTTCCGTTTTAAAATTTCAAACATCGAATATTGAAATCATTTTTAAGGTTATGAAACCAAAGAAGAACAAAAACGAAGTTGGCCTTCAATTGCTTAAACTCAGTGGTATGAAAGACGAAGAATTGAATAAATTCAAAGAAATCAGGACAATACCGAATCATTTAAAAGACAAATATAAATTATCTGCAAAAACAATTTCTTATTTAGAAGACTTACTCAAATCTGCAAATTTGCATTACGGAAAGGATGATATCACAGAAATATTGATACATCTTACAAAAGATTTAGGATCACATGTCACTGATAAAGAATCGTTAAAACTCATTTGTGAGGTATTAAACACCGGAGATGCATTTGAAAGATCAATGCAAATAGTCAAATATTTTGCCAAAACTTATAACATTCCTAACGAATGTGTAGAAGGCTTGCAGATTTTTATTCTTGAAAAGAATCCAACAAAATTTATTTCATCGATAGCAAATAAACTTGGAGTTGATCCGAAAATTTTGACCGCGTGTGTAAACGGTATATTAGAAAATCACAGTGTTGGGAAAATTGTAATGAACTTAATGAAAACCTATGGAATACCTTGCATAGTTATCGGACATGTCGAAACTCTTGTTTCTAGACAACCTCAAGTGTCTCGTGTCTGGGAGAGTCCCCTCAAATTTACTTGAAGTTTACCTTAGTTATACCACTAAACATAAGTTATCAATAGAATGAAATGTGTTTTAATAGAACAAATCATCGTAAGCTATCCTTGTCAACTGAAAAACCGAAATGAGATCTGTTTATATCATATTACTTAATTGTATATTATTCAAGTACATGTAATAGATGAACATGTGTAAATTAATATCATTACACTAAAATTTGTATTTTATTTGCTGGAAAGAGGGACGAAAGATACCAAAGGGACAGTCAAACTCATAAATCCAAAACAAACCGACAACGCCATGGCTAAAAATAAAAAAGACAAACAGAAAAACAATAGTACACACGACACAACATAGAAAACTAAAGAATAAACAACACGAACCCCACCAAAAACTAGGGGTGATCCCAGGTGCTCCGGAAGGGTAAGCAGATCCTGCTCCACATGTGGCACCCGTCGTGTTGCTTAAGTGATTACAAATCCGGTAAATAGTCTAATTCGGTAGGTCATATTCATGAAAGGGAAGGGGATTGTAGTTACGACGTAAGGAACATATCCGATATCATTTGTGAAACGGTGGAACTGTCCTTATATCGTAACAATAACTTCAGTATCTATCGTTTATACAGAGTATATGAACACGTATTATGTCAAACGGTTTATTTACTAATGAATGCATAACGAGCCTACGATAAGAATACATGATGTGCAATTGTATATAAAAAAATCATATTTGTTTCCTCAGTTTTTGACGATAGTTAGAGGTTTTAGTTTTCAAAATGTCGTTATATCAATGTTTTATCCCTAATGCGTACTTCTTTTCCTGTAATTGTCGTTTTTAATTTATTTGAATTAAATGAGATATGCGTATAATTCAACGTAAATGGGACAGTAAACAGAACAGTACAAAATTTGAAAAGTCTTAAAGACAAGTGTTTACAACATTGAACCTTAAAAAAAACAATGGGAACAAACCTAACCGAGTTCACCAATGACCTCAAACATCAGGGTTAAATTTTTTTATATTGGTTATGATGTTTTCTTCATCAATAGTCGACTCTAACGCAGTTTTGTCATTGAGTTCATTTTATTTGAACATCGTGTATACTGTTTTATTTAACATTACGCGGTTGTCAATTGTATATCTTATAGTGCCTAACAAGATTTTGTGAGGGAATTCGATGTTTGCTATACCACTGTTTATTTCAACGCACTTTATGACAAAACTTCTGTACCAATCGAAATGAAAATTTTTGCAGTGTTTTGAGAAATGATTTTACTTTGTAGAAACGTATTGTTTTGGAAACATTTTATGTTTTAAAAGGATAAATTTTCTGTTTAAAGTCAATAATTATATGGACTTTGCACTTTGTATGGCCTTAAATACTTAAATGAAAGATAAAAAAAAATGTACCAATGCAGAACGATATGTTTATGAAATTATAGCAAAACTTTTGGTTGACAAGTTTTTATTCGTTATCGCAAAAAAATAAATTTTGAATATCTTACATGTTCTCCCTACCCAGTTTACCCCTATTACTTATTATAATGTGGACCGGTCATTGTTATTAAATATTACGCAATTTGATTGGGTTAAGTTATTATTAGTTTACCTTAAAACTGTTTATACTTTTCATACATGACTATTGATTAAATCAGAACGTGCATGAAAGTGACTGTAACTAAAATGACCTTCAAACTAGACACTGGATGAGTCCATGTTATGTTTTATCAATGAAAGTATAGGTATGAAAGGTACGAAATGCCAATTCTCCTATGTTCACAAAATTTTCAAAATACACAGTAAATATATTATGTTTTAATAGTCAATTGCGGAGAAAAACAGAAAAAGTTTACAATAAGACGTTTTATTCCAATCAACAAGTCATTTTTAGGAGAGAAATGCTGAAATACACTTTACACACGGTTACGCCAGGTAAACATGGTAAAATCATTATTCATCTTACCAAAAAACAACATTCTTCAGTCTCACTGGAACATGCTAATTACAATTAATCCCAAACTAAGGAAGTCATTAAATAAAGTCAAAATATGTCCGATCTATCTATCTTTGGAGCAAAAAGTCAATACGATCGTTTTAAGGTCAATTTCGTCTACCTCACAAGCCACTATTTTTTTTTTATATATAGTAGGATATTTTAATATTGTATTTTTATTCTATCATGTTTATTAATAATTTTCAGATTTAAACAATTGTTCTCTAACATTTCTCGTGAACATTTTTTGTAAATATTTGTCTCTTCCGAAATATATGTGCACATCCTGGGTGTTGTGAACTTTTATTGATTACATTGTTTTAGTCTGTTAATTGTGAATCAATTGTCTGACAAAAATATTTTTACAAATGTTTTAGTTCTGCTTATTGAATTTATATACCTATTCATGCTATTATAGTTTTGATTGATTTTGTGTATTGACCTTTGAGTTTTTTAAGCAATAATCACCACCTGTGAATAAGTAAAACAAAACAACAATGTTTTCCTATAAATACATCATTGTACATAGCAACCTCTAATAAACAGTCTGGTTTGAGAAACAGTTTAATTTATTCAATGTGTCTGTTAATAAATGTGCTTGGGATTAACATATAAATATGTAGACACCTACATACTCTTTAATAGTTATCCCATAAGGACGCGGTGTGTCAGTGTAAGATCACCCCGATGGCCGGAGGCCAGAGGGTGATCTAACACTGACACACCAAGTCCGACTGGGATAACTATTTTACATCCCAGCTGTTTTAGATTAGACGAAAAACCATTTACAACTCATAAAATCTAGTTTAGAACGCCACACAACCATAACAATATACTTTATATATTACTATATGATGTATACCCTTTTTGACCCCCAAACACGATGAGTAGATATCAAACAATGTCAACTCGCCCCACTTGCCAATCGGCCCACACTATATCGCCACTTTATAAAAATGTCGTCCCAATCTTGTTTACCGACTTGCCCCACTTTGAAAAAGTGTAAAATCAAATTGAACAATCAGTCTGAAAACTCACAAATTAACGTAAAAGGTTAAAACGCCACTGAATAAAGGTTTGACAACTCGCCCCACTTATAAAAATATCTTGCTTCCTTTAAGTATGTCAAATTACTATTATTTCGTATCCAGTCGTCCTGGTGTAGTGGTATGTGTCGTGGCTTGATATGCTAAAGGTCTTGAGTTCGAATCCCAGCATATCCACTGGATTTTTTCTACGTGAATTTTGATAGATAGTCTTTTCCGTAAAATTAATTATAAGTTTTATAGTGGATTTGACATTCCCGCCAAAATGTTACAGAACAAAGGAAAGCATGCATAACAAAGAAACTCAAACTAGGGTGATCTGGCAGGGGTGATCCGGCTCAGATCACCCCTGTTAGAACAAAGGAGCTGGGATGTAATGTAACAGAGACGAGTTTAAGAAAGTCAAGAGGATACATTTTGAAGAAAAATTCTTATAAGTGTATGTTGTTCAGTCCAACATTCTAACAGTACAGTTCGGTCAGGTCGAGCAGTCCAGTTTTTGGATCCTGTCCAGGAGTACAGTTCAGTCCCGTCATTTAAAGTTTCACTTTGTAATTATATTACAATGAGACGGACATCTTTAATTTACTGTCTTTAAACGATTGTTGTTGCTTATCGTCACCTGGGGCGTATGACATTTGCGCCGATTTAAAAAAAATGTCATTCTTTCATTTGCGCCGATTTCATTTTTTCATTTGCGCCGATTTCCTATTTGCTCCTAATCAGATTTACAGGTAAGTTAATACTTGTACATGGACTATAAAATCTGGTTATATATGTTGTTCACTAATACCCTAGTCCCACTAGGCCACGATCGCACTACGATCTGTGAAAAAAATGCAAATTTTGATGATCGTAGTGCGATCGTGTAGATCGCAGTAAGGTCGTATCACGGTCGTGGTGAGGTCTTCAAGATCGTGAAGAGCGTGGTCAACTTTGAACATGTTCAAAACAATCGTGGTGCGGTCGTGGCGAAATCAGGTCGTAGTAGAAGCGTAGTGAGAGCGCACTAAGATCGTAGTAAGATCGCAAAGGTCGCTGTACAATCGTAGCGAGAGCGTAGCGAAAGCGTGATTCTATTCGGAGAGATTGCGCTACGATCTCACAGCGACGTTATCACGACCTCACTACGACCATCGCGTTCTCACTGCGACCCAACTACGCTTGAACTACGACTATACCACGCTGTTCACGACCATAGTACGATTCTAGCACGCCCTTGCCGTCCTCATCACGCTCTTCTTACGACCTGACTACATTCACACTACGACCATCATTCTCATTGTCATTTTCACATAAAATATATAAAAAAGCTCCCTAGACTTTGTTTGTTTGAATGTAATTATCCATTTGCTCTAACGGCTCAACCATGCTTCTCGTTTTTATATAGATTAGACCGTTGGGTTTCCCGTTTAAATGGTTTAACACTAGTAATATTTTGGGTCCTTTATAACGTGCATGCTGATTGATGTGAGCCAAGGCTCCGTGTTGAAGGCCGTACCTTGGCCTATAATGGTTTACTTTTATAAATTGTTACTTGGATAGAGAGTTGTCTCATTGGCACTCATACCACATCTTCATATATATATTGATACATCTATGTCATCTCTGCTATCGTTCACTAAAATATCGTCATTGAGCTTCATGGACCAGCAATAGGTTGTAATTTAGGTTGGATTGGTCGGTCCGACATCTCTGCTTGATCAGAATTCGTTACTTTGCTCCCTCTGCCTCTACATCAACTCCTACCACCATGCCCACGTGTTCTGGTAGACTTTGGTGGCATGACTGGATTGTTTCCGAGAAATCTACGATTTAATCAGAAATAGAAGGAATTGAACTGTATTGATATGGAACACGATGTTGACGTTATTGCTGAGAACGTAGTAAGATCGCAATTATAATTATGAACGTAGTATAATCGTGGTAAAAACGTGTAATAATCGCAGTAAGATCGTGTTGCAATCGGATAACTCGTGGTTTGGTCGTAGTGAGAACGTGAAGAGCGTAGAAAGATCTTGATAAGCGTAGTGAGGTCGCAGAATAAGCGCGGTGAGAACGTGGTATAATCGTAGCAGGATCGTTGTAGAAGCGTAGAGAGGACGTAGTAGCATCGTGAAAGCAACGAAAATTTACATTTTCATGCCGCTCATACCGCGACCTCACCACGATCTAAATTTATTTTAGATCGCGGTGAGCGTGGTGCGATCGTGGTCTAGTGGGACTGGGGCTTAAGGTTTAAGTAAATTTTGATTCATATTGTTCTGGAACTTAATTGTAACACGGTGGACATATTGCACACTGAAACGAGCCGAGGAATCAATTCTTTAATCATCGACGGCCATACCTATCGGAAGGTCAGTGTCCTGAAATATAACAACATATCATACTGATGTACCATAAAAATTGTGTAAAACCAGAGTCACCAATGATTCTGATGGTCTGACTATTGTCAAAATACAGAACGAACATAACCATGTGGCAGACGACCGAAAGACAGAGGCTTAAAAAGTACAGATACGAACAAGGAAAAAGTCTTGAGATGTATCTAGTAGGCCGTCTGTCATCTCCCCGTGGTAAGCAGCGGATAACAGTTATATACATAGAGAATAACACATGGCAAAATCCGTATTATATATGTCGTATCATCCCGAGACACCGATATCAGCCTAAGGGCCTTTAGGCCCGAGGGATGATATTGGTCGAGGGTGATACGGCATGTGATACGGATTTTGCCATGTTTTATACGCTTTATCATATATTTCAACAGGAGAGTTATATTATATGAACTGTTTTCTGATCCATAGCACTGGGTTACCTTCAGTTCTAATAAGAGCCTTAAAAGAACTGCTCAATTACTTACCCAAAGCACCTGGGTTACCTTACAATTTGCGTGCTGTTGTTTTAAAAGTATTTTGTTTATTATTGTATTTTTTTGTGTGTTTTGTATTTTTTATAGTTGCATTTAGTGTGCCAAAAAATATGAAAACTTGACGTTCGTGACGTCACATGTACAAACCAAACAATGACGTCTTTCAATAAATTACGTCACTCCCGAATGCAATTCTATTGGACCTATTTTGAGGAAAAATATTTCTTAAGCTTACATAAATAAAAACTGACTTTTTGTATAAAAAAAAAAAAAAAAAAAAAAAAAAGGGGTGTGATAAAGGGTAAAGGTGTGATAAAGGGTACGCATCAAAGTTGCGCGATATGGATTAAACAGCAGGCTATTTATCAAATATTCAAAACTACTGTATTTACTACTAAACATAATTATGATAAATGTTAATATGATTGACAATTCATAACATTTGTACAACTAGCAACGGAAGAGGTTTAAATGATAAATGAAAAATAAAATAAAATGACTTGGATGGAGAGTTGTCTCATTAGCACCCACACCACATCTTGTTATATTTATTCACCTGTAATTTACCTGTAAAAAAATAGGCTTAAATGAAAAAAATAATCGGCGCAAATGAAATGCAGATCGGCGCAAATGCAAAACGCCGGTCACCTGACATAAAAGAATGCCCAGTTTTATAAATTGTTATACCTTGATATTTGCATAACATCAAATAGTAGTATGGGGATGAAAAATAATAAAAATGATAAATGTTTATTTATATTATCACGATACTGAAGAATCTTAATTGCTACTCACGAAACTAGGGTATGTATTAGTGGTTGTGTGGATGTGTGTAATATACAAATATATTAATCTGTACATGGTATACATAATTAATGCTTGGATTGAATGTAAAGTTTGTCATAGCCATCGACCTCATGTTAAAATAACAATGGCATGTTATCTAAATTGACTAAATGTTTAAAAATTGTTGTAGACATATCATGCTTTATTAAAAGTACATGTGAAATTGTATAATTTTTCTGTGTTTTTGTAAATGTGCTTTTAGAAAACAAGTTTTAACTCTATATGTTTTTGATCTTTGTTATCCTTTTTTTCTTACTTTATCACAAACAAAAGAATTGTAATCGCATGTAAGCACAAAGTAAGAAACGAAATATCTATAAATATATACACAGATATTGTTTTTTTATAATTTCTTTATGTAAAGTTTGCGTTTATTGAAATGTATTAAAAGATTGTTTTCTGCCTGTTTTCTTTTTTTGTTAACATATAATATAAAATTTAGAAGATGTGGTATGAATATCAATGAGACAACTATCCACATTGTGACAAGAGACAAAATGACACAGAAATTAACAACTTCAGGTCACCAGCGGCCTCATAGTCAGGGATAATATGCCCCGAAATGAGAAATGTAAAACAATTCAAACGACAATGTCAGTGCCTGATTTATGTACAACATGAACGAGAATCAAATACGATGTACCACTGAATTAGAAATGTTTCGAAGTTGGCGGGGTTTAACTAGTTAGATGGCGTCAAACTATCCCTCTAAACTGGGACAGTGGTACAACAGCTCAACACAAGAAAACACTCTACAAAACAAAAAAAAGAAAAACAAATTTGATAAACAGCAACGAACTACAACCATCACTTATACTCAAGCATAGGCACATATAGAATGTTTGAAGTGTGAAGGGATCAACTCTCTCCTTAACCTACAGTCCTTAACCTTAGACCGTGGTGTAACAGTAAAACATATTTGTATGTTTGAAATTTTACACAATATCTGTTAAAGTAGAATGTATCTACAAACATTGAGCTGTAAGCAACTATAGGTCATCGTATGGCCTTCAACAATGACAAAACCCTTACCCAAAGCATGCTATAAAAGGCTCCGATATTACAAAACGTAAAACAACTCAAATAAGGAACTCATTGACCTGATTTAAGTACAGAATTATAACGTACAGTATCAAACGGAAACCACTGATGTATAGGCTCATGACTTAGGACATGCACATACATAATTTGATATTGTTAAACATATTTGGAAGCGCCCTCTGCTAACCTGTGACAGTTGTCGTCTAACAGCACAACTTAAGAACAAATTATAAAGATCAGATGAAAAGGGATTGACTAATCAGATGGATGCAAAGCAAAACAAAAAATGTATCAGTGAAAACAACTCCTAGGTAAATTCAGTCTATACATGCAATCTGACAAAACCAAAAGCTCAACTAGAGAAAGAATGGAAAACAACTGTCATATTCCTGACACAATCACGATATTTATAGATCCGTTATACGTGTTATATTCACATCATTGTTTAAACAACCGAAACAGATATAATTGGTTTATGTGAATTGGAAACCAGCAGCCAAAAATTGTGTAAACATGCATAAAAAATATATACATGTAATGTTTACAACACAACTGACAATTTATTGCATATTACTAACTTTTATGTAAATGCGGTAAAAAGCTCAACACACCTCCTAAATTTGTAACAGTAAAAAGGTGAAATTTGGAACTAAACGTAATCACTTAAATTTAGGAATTACATGTAGTTCCTTGTTTACTCAATTAATACAAGTATTAATTTTCCCGAAACTGCCCAGTTGTTACATGTTATAACTTATCCGTAAATGAATGTTTACACTACCTGTTAAAACAATGTTGTAAAAAGTAAAATCACAAAAATACTGAACACCGAGGAAAATTCAAAACGGGAAATCCCTCATCAAATGGCAAAATCAGAAGCTCAAACACATTTCTTATGTAGGAAATTGTGAATGAAACCTGGTTTTATAGCTAGCTAAACCTCATATTTGTATGGCAGTCGTATAAAATTCCATTATATCGAAAATGATGTGTGAACAAGACATCAGACATAACAGGTATACATGTCAAAAATAAGGGTACAGCAGTCAACATAATGTTATTATATTAATCACTATAAAAACAAGCAGATGGTCCGAGACCACAATTATTTCGTAGTGCATTTCTTTTAGAACATAAATGAAAATTTAAAAATTTCCCACCTGCGCTTTCTCAATGAAATATTTACAGTGTGTTGTACTACTTTTAAGATAAATTATATCAAAATTATAGAAAACTTCATCGGCTCTAACTCAAAATATTGACAATTTTATGTGTAGGGCGTCTTGAAATCTTGTAATTTCACCCCCCCCCCCCCCTTCTTGCAATTTGAGGCATTAAACATGGAGAAATAAATTTGGAAGGGGTATAAAAATTAATGGCAAGTTACCCACTGTCAACACTAGGGACTATATTCGTAAACAACGAAAATCAAGGGACGACAATTGTGGTCTCCGACCAGATATATAAACACACATTTACCATAAAAAAAAATAAAACAATGACGGGATGTACAAGTACAGAGCCACGTCACATGCAAGAAAGAAACACAACTAGAGGCTATAAAAAGCCTGTGTCGCTCACCTTGATATATGTGCCTATTAAACAAAGGACACATATTATAGACTGGAATAGAATTTATGACAAAATGTATTTTGATGATGGTGATGTGTTTGTAGATCCTACTTTATTGAACATTCTTATTATTTACAATTATCTCTATCTATTATTATCTTGGCCCAGTAGTTTCAGAGGAAAATATTTTGTAAAAATTAACAACACTTTACAAAATTGTCAAACATTTAACAAAAACAATTGACTATAAAGGGCAATACATCCTGAATGGGTCAATTGACCATTTTTGTCATGTTGATTTATTTGTAGATCTTACTCTACTGTACATTATTGCTGTTTTCAGTTCATCTCTATCTTATTAATATTGAAGATAATAACAAAAAACTGCAAAACTTTCCTTAAATTACAAATTTAGGGGCAGCAAACCAACAACGTGTTGCCTGATTTGTCTGGAAAATTCAGGGAAAACGACGACGATAGGACGTCAAGTGATGAGAAAAGCCAGGTGAGCTAAAAAGGCACAGACTAAGCACATAAACAAATTCGAATGACAATACAGAAATTATCACAGAACAATAACACAATGACGGGATGTACATGTATAAGTACAGAGCCACGTCATATGTAAACAATTGCAAAAACACAAATTTAAAATGTATACAGAAAATGTATATTAGAAAAAATGTAAGACGAGAATATAAAAATTATATAGAAAAATAACACAATAACGGGATGTATAAATACAGAGCAACATCAAATGGATCCACCAAAAGAACAGACTATAAACAGTAAGAGTTCTATTCAAAAAGAAAAATAAAAGAATACTATAACACATTATTAAGATCTACTAAGATGATAAACAACGTTCCAAGAATCCATACTTCAAGACCATCGTGTAATATTTGTGAATTGATACGGAATATTTATCAACGATGTCTTGGTATCTACCGATGAACTTTTTTTTTGAAAAATGACAGGGCGTTCTTTGACACACTCCATTTATATGGTCAGCTGATCAAAAGTTACGGTAATACTGATGAGTTTATGGAACATAGTCATAGAAATGACCTATTTCAGATAGATTTTTAACTCTCTTCTCTAATATATTCTTTGGCTTAGGAAGATTCAAATGCCTAGGTCAATTTTAGTGCTAGGGAAGCAGCACGCATACAGTCAGTCGGTGATAGGCAGAAACTTGTGAAGTGTGCATGCAAGACAGGCTTGTGTACGAAATTAATCAGCCAATGACGCCAACAACAAAAAAATGTTTTTGTAGTTGATTGTACAGTTCAGGTGAATCCAGGGGAGTGTCACCGGGTGCACGTGACAACACCTTCTTTTTTTAGATGGGACAAAATGGTGCATCATATACATCTAATGCATTTAAATTTTGATAAATTCACCGCTTATATAAGAACAGGGCCGTAAATTATACAAAGGCATGTAGGCAGTTGCCTAATATTGCTGGCTGACTGAAAAAAGAAGGAAAAACAGAAAAGTAAAATGGTTAAAATCATGCATTATTTTAAGAACGCTGTTTTTTAGTTTAACCAACAAGGTGATTAATCATACTGGCAGGTTTTTTTTTCGATATTTAAATCTGGTAAATATCTCTGAACCCAACTTCTTTGCACACTTTCAATTTAAGCTAATATTAACGAATTTTACTTGCTACCCCGGTATTTTCGTAACTTAAACCGAAGACATTATTAGGCTCTATTGCTAATGAGTATATAAATGATATCCCATACCCTGGTTCACAGATGGAAAACTTTATGATGGCGAATAAAACTTTCTGTGTGAACAAACAGTGTTACTTTATAATACTTTGAATTAAAGTAAAATTATGAGTCATTACGTGTGCATTTACATTTTAAGTATTGAAAATTGAGTCTGTGAAACGAATTTATTAAAATAGCTCGATTGGGACAGCCAAAAAAGCAGAAACAAAAAACAAAAAACAAAAATGCTCAACTTCAGAGGGGCCTTTCATTTGAAGTTCGCAAATTATTAGCTTCCCTAAGACTAACAATAGTTTGTGAAGAGTCATAAAGCAGGAAAAACGTTAAAAAAATCTTACTTTACTGGCACACCTAATCTAGCTCTTGTTTATAACTGTATTCAATATATTTCAGGCGCTTATTTATTGAAATGTAACAAAAATTTACCAAGTGGTGGATTCTGGGGAGGTACATTGCATACAGGAATATTGCCCGAAAAATATAATTAATTATTTTCTGCATTAAATAGGTCCTAAAAAAAATTCGCCTCGCTCCACTCGACAGACTGCCTCCTCTTAAACACCAGACAATTGACGGCCCTGAAGAAACTTGTCTTTCTACTTCCAATACGATAGATAACTAATTACACATCGTTAAATACTATTTCGCATTTATTGCTTCATCTCAAATTCACAGTGAGGTAGGTGAGAACAAAACTATCACCTCACTGCAAGTTTCAGACGGCCATAAGCACCGAGGATTGGGTGGAAATCTTGAAAAAATAGCAAAAGTTAACTGTTTCCAACACAGAATGAATGTGGACTAAGAACCTTAGTCCTAAAATGGAAAATTTGACATTTACCTATTATGTACCAATATTTAAAATCTAAATACAAGGTTAGATTCAGCATATATAACAAAGAACCCTATGACTTCATTTTTTCATGAAATCAAACGAAAGTTAAAGTTTGACCCTTTGGATTTCATTGTGGACCAATTCGGTAACTGGGTCAAAAATTCAAATTTTAAATACACGGTAAAATAGCTTTATCCATTAAGAATGTACTTGGGTGAGGTTTTGGAATTTGTGTCAAATGTTCGGACTCCTTTGTATTTTTCCATACGATACAAGGGGAAATATTTTGTCCCATAACACATATTTATCTTTTAATATAAGACTTAATAGGTCATAAAAGGTCATTTGAAAAAATTTAGGCAGATTCTTGATTTTCTTCCTTTTCATTTGAGACCAAATTATTCCAATGCAAATATAACGTAAAAGTCGGAGTCAGCCTTTTCCCGCCATATTTTATAAATCAAATATCTCGAAAAGGAGCTCCATGACCTACCAATATTTTTAGCTTATTTTAATCCTGAACTAAATACTCTTAAAGCTTATAGTTTCAATTTTAATTTTCGATTTATTTAATTTCACCTAAGACATACCTGTCAACCTGTGACGATGAAAATGCAGGTCATGACCTGCATTGAAGAATCAAATCTCAGGTCATAACGCGTACGAACTTTTTCGAGCTGAATTTCAGTATTTATGGTACATTTTCTTATAATGTATATCAAAGATACCAAAACATCAATGCATGTTCACTTGGTTAAGTCATTTTAAATCTTATTCATTATTATTTCATTACACTTTTACAGATTTTTATTAACTTGTGTATCACAGCCTTATGTCCTTTACTTTATGTCATCATCTAAAATTTACTTTTCAAATGTAATTTTAAAATGAGACTACTAGCCTTTAAACATACCATGTAGAGGTATTTCATGTATGAATATTCATCTCTCAATCGACAAGGAAATTAGACTATGATAAAATATAGTAATACAGTTAAAGGAAGTATAAATGTAAAAAACAAATTTTCAACTTTTTTTTTAAAATTGTATAAAGGTATAAAAATAATGAAAAGTTATTTTTCAATATGTATTTGAATTTTATATTATTATGATTTAATCTTTTTCACCCATAAAACGTTAATAGAAGGAATAATTTTGAATGGTGACAAATAAGGGGAAGTAACTCTTAGTTGAAATATCTTTGTAAAACAACAGGGCAATTTATTTACGACCTAAATTGGTGTTAATCAACAGTGTGTTTGACACCAAAGCTGTCAAGTGAAGCCATGCACTTAATGGGTCACTTAGTTTGACAGTTTACATAGCTAGATCAACTGCATGTTCATGGAAGAATTACGAATTTGCCGGTATTTCAAAGGAATATTACTTATGTCATGAAAATCAATCTCAAGGCTAAGAAATACGGGTGAAATCGGGTCATTTTCGGAATTTCCGGGTTATTTCAATGACCCGGCGGGTGATTCGGGTGATCCCTCAGAATTGTGAAAATCTCGGGTCACACCCGCAGAATCCGGGTCAGTTGACAGGTATGCCATACCTGTCAACCTGTGACGATGAAAATGCAGGTCATGACCTGCATTGAAGAATCAAATCTCAGGTCATAACGCGTACGAACTTTTTCGAGCTGAATTTCAGTATTTATGGTACATTTTCTTATAATGTATATCAAAGATACCAAAACATCAATGCATGTTCACTTGGTTAAGTCATTTTAAATCTTATTCATTATTATTTCATTACACTTTTACAGATTTTTATTAACTTGTGTATCACAGCCTTATGTCCTTTACTTTATGTCATCATCTAAAATTTACTTTTCAAATGTAATTTTAAAATGAGACTACTAGCCTTTAAACATACCATGTAGAGGTATTTCATGTATGAATATTCATCTCTCAATCGACAAGGAAATTAGACTATGATAAAATATAGTAATACAGTTAAAGGAAGTATAAATGTAAAAAACAAATTTTCAACTTTTTTTTTAAAATTGTATAAAGGTATAAAAATAATGAAAAGTTATTTTTCAATATGTATTTGAATTTTATATTATTATGATTTAATCTTTTTCACCCATAAAACGTTAATAGAAGGAATAATTTTGAATGGTGACAAATAAGGGGAAGTAACTCTTAGTTGAAATATCTTTGTAAAACAACAGGGCAATTTATTTACGACCTAAATTGGTGTTAATCAACAGTGTGTTTGACACCAAAGCTGTCAAGTGAAGCCATGCACTTAATGGGTCACTTAGTTTGACAGTTTACATAGCTAGATCAACTGCATGTTCATGGAAGAATTACGAATTTGCCGGTATTTCAAAGGAATATTACTTATGTCATGAAAATCAATCTCAAGGCTAAGAAATACGGGTGAAATCGGGTCATTTTCGGAATTTCCGGGTTATTTCAATGACCCGGCGGGTGATTCGGGTGATCCCTCAGAATTGTGAAAATCTCGGGTCACACCCGCAGAATCCGGGTCAGTTGACAGGTATGCCTGCCAGTTGGACATGTACACCTTACAGTCCTTCCATACACCGAATATACTAGACCTATTGCTTATAGTATCTGAGATATGGACTTGACCACCAAAACTTAACCTTCTTCACTGATCCATGAAATGAGGTCGAGGTCAAGTGAAAACTGTCTGACGGGCATGAGGACCTTGCAAGGTTGCAGGCTCGACGAAAAACTTGCATCTTATGAAGTCTATTCTATGAATTTGATGTGGCATACAAAGTGTGGTTCCTGGGCTTTTCACTGTGCACATACTGATTTTGTGTAATGGATTTATACTCCTATCCTTTCGACCTTTCCTTTCTGATTCTATAAGGTAAAACTCATTAATTCTTGTGTCTTATTATGTCTTCCGTTTTTGTTTTTTTGTAAGCAATCATGCGGTTCTGAGACTAGTGTTCAAAATTTAAAAGGAAAAAGTAGATGAAATTTGGAATCAATAGTAGGCAACTGAAGTATAACAATGTGGAATTCTCCCTATCCATTTTGATTTGAATAAACTAACCAGTGGAAAACAAAGGGAATCGCTTGAACCCCAAAAGGAGCCAAACTAGGTGTAACAGTCTAGACTCGTTATTAAAATCCAGAATCAAGGCTGTGACTTTTTGGTTTACAATATTTTAGACTGTCATATTTACAACAGAATGTATTTTTTGATCTACACATTTACAAACTGATACATAATTAATGAATAAAACAAAGACTATTGTATATAATTGTTTAGTTATTTTTTTATTTAAATAAAATATTGCACATTCTATATATCATATCATATAGAAAGTTTTGATGAGATATCCAATGAATATTCATGAGATACTTTATGAATATTAATATCAAACAATGACAACAATAACAGTATTACAACAGTATGATAATTATTACCCATATTATATATTGCATTATTTATCTTAATATCATATCTGGCTCAGCCAGTTGTAACAATTTATATATATATACAAATGCTAGTTATATCAAATCTAAATCTATATAATGTATGTACTTTTCTGGATTTATTTTTATCTGTATCAAAATTTAATTATATGGGAGAGATCTGGTTAAAAGTACAAAGAAACAGGATATGGATATATTTACTCTCCGCCTAACTAGGGAAATGAATTTTGTGCTAGAAAAGTGTTGAAAAAATGGAATTTAATTTAATATTTCATTCCCTGTAGGAACTACTTCTCTTACAAATAAATTTCTGTTTATGCAATTTTCTTTCAAGATCAATGCTAGTTATATCTATATACCTTAATTGCCTTTTCATTGAAAGGGCTAGCTAGTAATACATAGGAACTAGACAAGTGTAATATGCCCCTAAAAACTGGCTCATCCATTTTGTGCTAGAAATCTTCCCAGAATAGAATTTATATTTGATTTGATGAAGGATCTAATACTCTCAACAAAATTAAATTCCTGATTTTTCAAATTTTGATGTAATTCTAATTCATTCATAGGGTAATATCTTTTAAAGCCGTCTTCCCCCAAAAATGTCATCATAATTTATTTTTTTTCATTTGTTTGCAAGGGGATAAGAAAGACAATTTGACTACATCACATAGGCATAAAATAATGTGCATGTGAATATTTTAGAAAGCTCTAAATTATGCATAAATTATGCATTAACATATTTTGAGGAATAGAATCTAGATCAAGAAATTATCAATTATTGATACATTTCATAAAAAGGGCAGACCATAATTGAACTGTCATAAAATTCATATTCAGTATTGTATATTCAATAAAAAAAAAATGCTTTTTGTAAACTTTATCTCATAATTGCACAATATTTATCCAGTATGCCAATTCAGATTTCTTTGTTAAAAATAATCAGATTACTATTAGTATTATTTCTCAAAACAAATTAATATTAAACATACCACTGTTTTTCTTAAAACAAGAAAAAACACATTCAGTAAATGTTTGAGTGAATACATCAAGGGGAGACAATCTTGAACCTGAAAATGAGACCATCTTGTTAAAGGGAGATAATCAGACAGTTTGTAGTGATGAGACGATCTTTGGTAGGTGTTGTAACAGATCTGTTCATTCTGTGGAAGACTCTTTTTAAGTTTCTGAAAATAAAGAATTTAAATCAATCAAAACAAAAATCTAGAATCAAACCAGGCTTAGAGAATTTGGAAAAAGTAATATTAAAGATCGACATAAAATAATAAATTGTGACTTGGATGGAGAGTTGTCTCATTGGCACTCATACCACATTTTCTTATATCTGTCCTCATATTGTGCTGCAACACCACTATCCAAGGTAAGGGGAACAAAAACCTTTTTAACCTCTTTATGTGCGGGCCCCAAGTCAGGAGCCTATAGTTCAATGTATGTCTCTGGTTCATTTCAATCTGTCAAATTTGTGTAATTGGTTCTGTTATAAACTAGGCCATTGGTTTTCTCAGTTAAATTGTTTCATATTAGCCTTTTATAGCAGACTATACGGTATGGATTTTTCTCATTTTTTTGTTATGAACTAGGCCATTAGTTTTCTCAGTTAAATTGTTTCATATTAGCTGACTATACGGTATGGATTTTTCTCATTTTCAAAGGCCGTACAGTTGCCTATAATTGCTTCATGGATAGTTGTCTCATTGGCATTCAGTCTTATTTCCATAATCATTGTCATTAACTTCTAATAAACGTTTGACACTTTTGGGTAAAAACAATACAATTATTCAGTGCAGACAAAACTATTTCCAGTTTTTTTAATCCCCCCCAAAAAAACAACAAATTTGATTATATTTTTAAAGGAAAATAAATAGAACAGACATGTTGAAGTATCAAAATTTATGCAAAAAAGATTGCAAATCAAAAATATATATTTTCAAATTTTCACAATTCGAACCAAGTAAAATTAATAAAATGAGAAAAAAAAGTGTGTACCTTTCCAATGTAACTCAATCTGGGACTTGCTCCAACATTGATGGATATTCCTCTTCAGTTCCAGTGGAATCACCCTGGATCTTCTTCTCCCAAAACTTGGCTCTGGCATTTATACATCCAGCACGTATTCTGGAATTTTTCTTTTTCTCCAATGATGTTTCATCACTGGTTTCATTTTTTGAAGTATTTTGGCTTTGGTTTGATTGACATGGTGGAGGAGGAGCTCTAACACTTTTTGAACTTGTGTTAGCTTTGCTGATCGGTTGAGATTCTATTTTGCTTGCATTGTCCCTTTTGATTGGTTGATCAGGAGGGAAATATGTTCCTTTCTCTTTTGGGAATATCTGACTGGCTTTGGGTTGATAACTTATTGTTTGACTAACAGGAGCTAATGTCACAGTTATTTGACTCTTTCCAGCTTTGCTCTGATTGGATGATTCAGCAGCCAATGGGGATGGGTGATTGACAGTTCTTGCCATAGATCTTATCTTTTCTACTTTATCTTTCCCTAATGTTCTGGCTGTGATACTATGGACCTGTGAAAAGAAATAATATTCATTTTAAAGTTTTGTTTCTATGGTTTGCATGATGTAGCCTATAAATCTCGTAAAAGTGGAATTTTCTTAATTATTTTGAACAGTTTGATTTAATATAACAGTGAAACTTATTTTAGCTACAGGAAAAAGATGGTATGTGAAGACTTACAAAAAAATTCCATAATTATACTAATTTACACATTCACACAAAGCTTCTTCCAAATATATTTTATTTTCATGGAGATTCCACTTTTGAGGCCCTCCATATGTTAATTTTTTTGTCCAAATGTTTTTTTTACAATAAAATACAGAGTTTCAAAAATAATGTTTAGATGGACACTTTAATGGTACATATTAGATCTGAGAGTAGATGGTGCTTAATCATCATTTAATTAAAATTGCCATATCTTTTACTACTTTAATTATAAATACATGCAACTTTATATACATTTATTTATACTGGTGGGTTATAATAAAATTGTTTGTGTTATATGGAATATAATATATGTAATTAGGACAAATAAACTGGGATTTATCACAAATAATCAACCATTTTTAATATTTTTTAAGATTTGCATGTAGAATAAAAATATGTAACTGAATGTATTTGTGTCATATGATAGCTAGATTTAAATATATTTTCTCATAATAATTGGCTTTTTCTGACGTAGTCGGTATAGTTTCGGTTTGTGCCCTTTGAACTTAAGGACGCTTAACTATGGCAACAGAATACGCATGCTCGAAAATCCTTTCTGTGATTGGACAAAATGCTGTCATGGTAGGTGATTTGGTTGTGTTTGAAAAAACGTCTCGTTGATTATATCGTGATGGAAAGCAAGTGAAAAACTATAAATATTTGAACTAGATCTTACAAACATTTATATTTTTATCAAAATAATTGTTTCTCCAATAGCTCTTTGCATCCGTAACAGCTGTTTATTCGGGACAATTATATAAATTTTAATGTAAACTTTGTTGTACGAACGTTCATGACTTTTAGAACGCACCTACGCATGTAAGATTTCTGCGGGGTTTTGGTGAATATTAACAGAAAGATACGAGGACTGAGAATACTGAACAAACACAAACAGAGAAAACGTTATTTAAATGGTATCTTTGTGCTTCTGAAAGTTATCGAAATGACAGTTTTAAATATATACTCAAATTTAAATACGTCGGATATCTTTTTAAAAGATAGTTCTTGTTATAAGTGCTTGCAAAGTCAGTTGAAAATACTGAATTGTTTTAAAGGTTTGCAGAATTTATTCATTTGATTTCTTTATCATTCATACATCTCTAAACTGTTTACCATTCCTAAAACTATTAACAGACATAAACCTTCTGAGTAGTCCTATAGTCCTAAAACTATTAAAAGACATAAACCTTCTGAGTAGTCCTATAGTCCTAAAACTATTAACAGACATGAACCCTCTGAGTAGTCCTATAGTCATAAAACTATTAACAGACATAAACCTTCTGAGTAGTCCTCGAGTCCTAAAACTATTAACAGACATAAACCTTCCGAGTAGTCCAATAGTTCTAAAACTACTTTAAAGGGACTATTAAAAACTGCATAATGTCATATGGTCTAACAATAGGGACCTGGGATCAATGGTTACCCATTGAAAACAAAAATTTAAATTATTCTGAGGATTTTAAGAGGCATTAATTACTTGGTAATGTTGTATTCAAGGTTAGTAAAGTGTTCTTGTGAAAAAGCATTTTAATTAGTATAACCAGTGAAATTAGTTGTCTTTGTGTTCTATTATATCTGATGAATTTGTTGTTATTGAATTAATGAACATACCGATGACTTCAAGTTAGAGTGCAGAATTATTAGTTTCTTCAGTAACTGTTTTTCTGACATTAGTTGTAACCATCAACAATGGTTTGATGTTAATGAAATGAATTTATAAGTAAAATATCAAATCCTTAAATCATCTATTTTGTGTGTGTGATGAAAACATCTTCCATCGACAATGGTTTGATGTTAATGAAATGAATTTATAAGTAAAATATGAAATCCTTAAATCATCTATTTTGTGTGTGTGATGAAAACATCTTTTATCAATGAATTTCTTTATAGTATTAAAAGGCCATGTATTTAACAATACAAATACATATTAATGGTTAACTTTGTATTGTCAGTGTAAAGTCCCTTATTTATCTTAAATCCTTTTTTTATTCACATGCATAGTTATCACTTTTTTCTCCCAAATTGGCATGACATGCATTTTCATGAAAGCGTTTGCTCCGTTCTTTAGCTAAGACACATTAATGAACAGAAATGGCAAAAATCTTGTTGATCTTGATTTATAATTAAGGCCTGAATATCCCCAGATCAATGCTTAAAAACAGCTACAAGACATTCATGCTATAAGGAAATGATAACTTTGTAAAATGTAACCTCTTAAAATATATTCAACAACATAAAGACTGGTCAAGAAGCAGAAAAATATTTCTAATGTCAACCTATCCAAAATCACAGAACTACTACAAACACCTAAGTAACCCTGATTTAAAACACCTAAGTAACCCTGATTTAAAACTTTATCAGCAAAATTGTCCAATGAGCAAGAAACAAAACAAAATATTTTTTAAGTTGCATTTAAAACTTTCTTTCTGTAAATAAAAATAAATGAATAGATGATAATACATATGTTTTCCATATAAATGTTGCAGCTACGTCTTAAAAATATAGAATATAGAAGAAAAAAAGAGTAGAAATATTTTTCCTGTTAAACTAAGAGCATTTACTCTACTTTTCCAGCCACACAAAAGCTACCTTCAAATTTCATACCATGCATCTGTATAAAGAATATTCTTATTCAAGATTATCTAAACAATTTTTCGTCATCAAATCTATTTCTTTTTTATATACTTTAGAATCATTAAACTTGAAAATATTTTCAAAGTAGACCATTCGTGGAATCAGTTGAATATTTTTTGTAGAAACTAAACAATATTTGTCTGAACTTTTTATCTCACCCTTTTTACCAAAAAAGTGTGAAGGTTATTTCAAGGTCAGACTTGTTACCATGGTTACAATCACTTTAATTAGCTTCAGAAAATGGCTGAAAAAGTGTAATGCTCTAAAACTATAAACAAAATCAAAGTTAATACGTAAGCAGTAATAATATATCACGTCTATAATGGGAGGTAACCCTTTACTTACCGGTCCGTCTAAACTAGATCTCTGGAAATTACACAAACATACAATCACATGCTATACACACAACACATGCAAAGGCTGTTCCATTTTCATGTTTCATGAGGGGGAATAGGTATTAAAAGAATTACTACATATAGATTTGCTTGTTACAGAAAAAAAACTCAAGTTTGAATTATTGTGTTTTCTAAGTGCTAACTGAATTCAAATAAAGGTTGGTTAAGTATGCCCTATTTCCAATTTACACTTAAGGTAGTGAGTTAGTTTTACTACATTTTGTATTTTTGGTAACCCAATGCATGCTCCTCTACAATACTGATTGAAACAGTATTACATTTTCAAGTCAATTACGGGTGTATTTTTTTGTATTTTTTAGGAATGGACTTGTCCATTTTTTTTTTTTAGATGTGTCAGATAATTATCAAATTAAACAGAAATTGTTTTCAGTTCTTTCGACTAATTTTCAGACTAACAAACAAGGCACAATAAAATGAATGTCATTTAATTTTTTCCAGAAGAACAATTTAAAAAAAATATATATATATACTGAGACCTTTTACTATTAATCAAATAATGTTGGCTAATTTTAATTTGCATCTGCATTTTACACAAATGACTTAATAATAGCAGTTGAATGGAATAATATCTTCTCTTTTTTTTTTAACCCTATTGGCCTAATAATTAAATGGGAACAGCCTTCAGATATTAATATTGAAATGGAAAATAAATATAAAGAGAGCAACTGCAAAGAATGGCAGCAATATGCAGAAAATTAATGACAAATAAATTAACAATGAGGTTTAAAAAGAATAGACAAATTCACTGCACACGAGAATATACAAAACAAAATGGACGTCACACTAAACATGTCTGTTGTTACCGTGACAACTAGTTTCAGTGACTTACCGTGCATGTGAAAGTCCAATCGTGTGTGCGTTTGTGAAATTCAAATCAGTATTTTGTATGTTGTTCTTAAAATGGACTTATACTTCACAAGAAGTTTGCTTATTTGATACTAAATTTTCTATTAAAGTTCAAAGTTCACCAATTGAAAACCAGGTTCATATGTTTTTTAAGTTTTAAAAAAATGAGAAAAAATATGAGAGTATGGTTCTACAGGAACAAAAGTACAAAAAATCCTTACAAATATCTTCGGTCAATAAGCTTTATAGCAGACAATATTCAGCAAAAGCTTATAGGTATATTCACACTTAGTTGACATTTACCATCCAAATATCCTTGTGAATTATTAAACATGTTCAGTGTCATGGTTAAGTAGCATTACTTCTAATTTTAGAACCTTATTGTTGATAACTCATTTAGTTTTGAACCATTCATCTAATTTCAATTTTTCTTCTTTTTTAATTCTACTTGTGAAGCTATAATATATTTTTTCCCTTAATATCGTAGAACTAAAATATTCAGCAACTTTATACAAGATTCCAATTTCAAAACAGTTTTAGATCCATTCTTTTTTTTTATTTAAAAATTCTTTATAAGAAAAATTCTACTGAGGGTCTTGGAAAGCCAAAAATTTTAAATAAGTACCTTTAGGAAAATTCTTAACCAGACAGTTTTGATGGATAGTTTATATCAACTAAGTGTAAAATTAATAATAAAAGAAAAGTTTATCTGATTTGAAGCATTCATGCATTTTTCAAGCAATCAAAACACTCCAGATAATTTTTGTTAGGTAAAATATGTCCATGTATATTTGTTCATGCATTCTACTAGAATGTATTTGTATTTATAATAAATATCCTGCCAACAAAAGAAGAAAAGGCCAACACCGTATTTCAATAGATCAAAATTCTAACAACTTCTGGAAAAGTGAGTCAATGCTAACCCTCTTGAATGCAGCCTCTTCCTCTTGTGAATGTGCAAACAACTGCTTTAATCTGTTTACCGATGGTAACTCGACCCCTGTCTCTTCATTTAATTCTGTCCTACTTTCAGGTAGATCGTCCTCTCCTGTTGTACCAATAATGACCGTAGGCTGAGGTCGCTCTCGTATTGATGAGAATCCAGAGTCAATAGACAGACTTGGGGAAGACATGTTGGAATTGTCATCATCAGCAGACCTTGGAGAAGCTGGACAGGAGACTTGGAGAGCTTCAACAGATCTTTCTATAGCACCAACCTGTTAAAAGTTAATTTATTATGTTCACAGTTTCAAAGAGTACAATTTCAATTTGAATATAGATAATTTACAGTTTTTTGGTGGGGTTCTTGTTGCTTAGTCTTTAGTTTTCTATGTTGTGTCTTCTGTAATATTATTTGTCTGTTTGTCTTTTAATTTTGAGCCATGGCGTTGTCAGATAATTTTCAATCTGTGAGTTTGGCCGTCCCTCTGGTATCTTTTGTTCCTCTTTTACAAGATTAAGTTTTAGGTATTCATAAAGGTTACTTCAATGTGATCAGTTAGTTTAATTATCTATAGCTAATAATCGTTTCTTTAAATTTCTGAGTTTTTTTGGTGGATTTGTGTTGCTTGGTCTTTAGTTTTCACTGATGAGTTTCTCTTTGACCTCATTCATCTCTTTTGTAGGGACTTACATCATGATCTGAACGGCAAGTCTCAGCAACAGTTTGAGCAATATCATCTTCCAGGTATGACATCTTTCTTTTATCCCCAGAATGAGTGCTGTTAACTTCCTGTTGGAGGTGATTAAGTTTTGATTCAAGGTTTGATAACTTGCTTGCAGACATGTAAATCTGAAATAAATACCGTCACTTTGAAATAAATAAATTAAAAATTAAATGACATTTTCGTTTCTAATAATGTAAAAAGATATTATTTAACTCCATAAAAGTCTATTTCCTTGTGATTGTTTTAACAAACCAACTTTATTAATAGTTGTCTTTCTTTTTTTAACTTTAGGTTAAAAAGTTTTTTTTAACTGATGAAATATTCCTGATAACTAAATAATGATAAAAAAACTTCAGTTTTTTCTTTGGTGAATGGGAAGAGCATTCACTAGTGTTATGGTGTGGTTTTTTTTTACTACAAGAAACTATAATTCTGTAATAGTGTCAAAAATCATAAAACTAATATTGCTATCATATGTGTGAATTTTCCTTTGGCACAATGCTTATGTTATGACATCAAAGTTATAGACAGGCTTGTTCAAGGGCATCATTTATCCCAACTGACCTTGTGTCAACCCGTGTAACTAATTTGTGCAACTAATTTGTAAAAAAACCTCAAGATTGGTCTATTTCAATCTTATTTCTTACCTTTTCCTCCACGTTGTCCAGATCTTTCTGTTTATTTACAATTTCAGCACTAGGAGAATAATGATCTGTTTTCACCTCCCACTTTTTCCGTGGAGGTTTAGAGGGAGTATTTTTATTATTTATAATATAGTCTCTACTGTAGAATTCAGCCTGAACTGGCTTGGCACCAAAATTAACAGTTTGTGGTTCAGAATCTAGGACATTGTCATTCAGATCACTTGAAATATTTGATGAGTCTAGAGATGTATCTAATGGCTGAGTATTTGTTACATGATCAGTATCGTCCTTGGAAACGGTCAAATGAATCTGATCAACATTTGAATGATGAACAGTTTCTGGTGTAAAAGAAGTGTCTGAAATAAAATCATCTGACTTTGTAGTCACATGATCAGATGTGTCAACAGTTAAAGGCAAATGACAAGTTTCTGTTGTTTTCATTGGCTGATTGAAATATGAATCATTTGTCTTATTACTTTCTTTTGATAATAATAACGAATGTGTTGGAATGTCACCATCCTCTTTCACAAACTGCAACCATTTTGGTTTGTTTTCTGGAATGTCTTTCTTTGACCTTGGTGTATGAATGGATTCTTCTGATGACCTTGGTGTGCTAGTTGCTAAGCAGTCCATTTTATTGTTGTCAATTAAATTGTCTGTAGATTCCACAAGGTCAATAGCCCTACTGGTTTTCCTCACATTTTCAGCTGCTGTTTTCTACAATTGATAAAGTTTATACTGCATTTCTAGATCATGTGTAAACTTCAATAAGACTGCAACCCTTCTAGAAAAGATTAATAAGAGTAAAGGTTATGATATATTTGTTATATATGACCTTGAAACTCATGCAAAACCACCATCAATAAAAATTACAAAGGGGGATAACTGCTCAAACACTTCAAGAGGTAATTGCAGAAATGTTTTTATTCATATTCAAAACTTTATAGTTTTTTAAAGTGACAATAATTAATTCTGGCAGTTACCTAAATAAGTAGGTTAATAAATTATTACTAAAGTGACATGTGTAAATGTGCACAAATTATGAATAAATAACTTTCATTTTTTAAACTATTCTTTGATTAATACATGCATGTAAATGATTGATACACATAATAGCACTATATCATGGTCAATTTTTTTTGGTGATAAACATATTCGTGAAATAGTTTACATTTGCTAACACAAACTCTCTAAATAAATGATAGAGTGTTAATTCTTAACAACTTATTTTAAGTATCCATGGAGGTCTTGGATTGTAAGAATGATAAGAATATCCCTGTTGGCAACCATATGCCTTAAATAAAAACAAGCAGAACGATAGATGACAAACATAGATAAAACTGTCTACCCGACCACATAGTAGCAAGCTCATGAATATAAAGCTAGATTTCTTGACATATTATTTTAAAATATTTTATGAATTTTCAAAAAGCTGCCCGACTCACCATCCTTTGATAATTCAATAAAGTACTATGTCCTAAATTATGGGATAGAACCGTATCTGCCCAGTTGTTATTGGTTACATCAGAAGCTTGGTCAAGGTCATGTTCAAAGGATGAAAGCAAGTGATCAACTTCATCTAAGCTCTTGTGGATGTCAGTCAACTGTTAGTATAATTAAACGGTTAGGTGAGTACACATTTAAAACAGCAGAAAAATTTTCTCTTTAAACTTTGAAATGTTCTGTTCAATTGATAAATCATATTTTGTCCAATTAAAATCATTCAAAATATTTTCTGCTGTTTGCTTTAGTGATTCATGCTGTAAAATCATTAAATTTATTTTGGAATTCAACTTTTCAGTGAAATGTATGTCAAATGCATGGTTTGAACCAAAATGCATGACAGAAATGAATTTCATAGATAATACAGCATGTCGTATTTCTGAAGCAATGCCATTAAATGTTGGGTAAATCTGAGGCAAACATTTTTTTACTAGGATAAAATGAAAAATAGATAGGCCTAATAATGTGAATCTACCCAGAATTTAAATGACTTTACCCCATTATCTGGTTATAATTATTACATGCAGTGATTGTGTCTACTACTGGTTATACTAATGTATTATATAATATATATATATGTATAGTGGTTCTATATATTTATAGGAAAATAATTTCATATTATATATTTCATGAATTATAATTGTATGTAAAGAATAGAATATATAAGAATATAGAACTAACTTATTTTCAAAACTAGCTAAACCAAGATAATTCATTTATCAACATATTTATCTAAAATAGTTTAAAATAAATTGTGCATCATTTTATTCTATTATAAAATTGAGAATGGAATACATGTTCTATGTTTCATAGTTTATTTCACATTTTTGTCTTTTCCCACCTGTTCTTGGTTTACATAAATAAATGAATCTCAAGTATGAATGGTTTTTGTTTGTATTATATGGTACAGATTCTATGTAACCTTAAACCAGAATTCTATAAAATCTTACTTCATTGGCTGTATTGAGTAAGTCCTCGGCAGCATCAGTGACGTCTGTTTTTGTCTCATACAACTTCCTGTTCAGATTGGTCAGTTGTTGGTCATCTTTACGCTGTGATGACGTTGGTAGTCTGACAGGTTGGCTAGGTTTGACTTCATCTGTCATAAAGGTCAGTATATTTTTGAGATGAAAGCAACATATGGACAAATGCTACAAAATTTGTTCTACAAAACATGGTGAATGTGAAGAATAATTGGTAAAATAAATTAGGCCGTTAGTTTTCGTGTTTGAATTGTTTTTCATTTGTCATTTTAAGGCCTTTCATAGCTGACTATGTGGTATGGGCTTTGATCATTGTTGAAGGCCAACTATATGATATGGGCTTTTGCTCATTGTTGAAGGCTGTACTGTGACCTGTATGAGTGATATTTGCTCTTGTGGAGAGTCATCTCATTTGCAATCTTACCACATCTTTTTTCATATTTCAAACATTTCTCTACATATATTTTGAGAAAAAAAACAGTTTCATAACATGCTGCACCCTTACCTGTATCAACAATCAGTTGCGCCACAGACTTAGTTTCTCCTGCGATGTTTTTGGCCACAACAGTGTATTCGGCATCATCATTCATTGAGGCAAAATCTATTGTCAAAATATAATCACGGTTTCCAAATTTTTCTGCAAATAGAACAAATCTAATCTTTATATTGCCATATTAAAAAGTCTTAGAAGCTAAATGCAAATTATTAACTAAAACGTAAAGATAAAAACCTTCAAATCGTCAACTAGAATGTACACAGTCAAAACTTACAATTTATTAATCTGAATGTACAATGTAAATCCATTAATCCCCTGAGAAAAATGTCAAATCATAAATCATCATTCATTGAGGCAAAATGACATCACAATTTCCTAAATTTGACAGCCAAACAACAAATCTAATCTTTAATTTTGCTCATACGAAAACAGTCTTCTGTGAATAAAACAGATTTTTTTTCTTTTCAACAAAACCAAAGGAGTCACACCCTGTAAATCATTCACTAAAATGTACACTGTCAAAATTAACCTGCAAAACATTAACTAGAATGTACACTGTCAGAACCTAATAATCTAAATCATTAACCTGAATGTATAATATAAAACTATTAATACCTTGTGAAAAATGTCCTAACAGCTGTCATACATAACAAGATTTAAACTAATCTGATGTCACAACAAAACAAACATGTAGAAAAATAAATATTTTTATAATCAAATCTGTATAGGAGTTTACATTCCATGACAGAAACGATTTGAAATAGATGAGAAAATCCTGATAAATATATCCCAAGGCCTTGTGTGTATTCTAAATTAATGAGCAGTGAATGACATAATCTGGGGTCCATATATAGGATAAAACAATGAGGGACAGATCATTGGAGGAGTGAAATGTTTTACCCTTATATTTTATATGGTGTCTAGGCCTATAAGTGTTCTCTGCCAGAGCTTTAAGCATTTAATTATGATGAACAGAAACACCATTTGCAGAGCTAAGTTTTAAGCCCTTTATTTAATATCATGTCAATTAATGCCTACAAATGCAGTGTTCTAGGCCAGTGTTTTTATCACTACTATAGTAATGAGATTATATATTACTTGAAGCTGGATGATAAGAAATTCTTAAAGATTGTGTTTTGGATGTGATGCCATAGTTTGTGGGAAACAATGCTATTTCATAATTCCCTATGAGGTAAATTCAGCTCCTGGACAGCACAAGATGAAAGAGACACTTTTCCGACTTTGGCATTTAGCTGACTGTGCAAAATTCTCAAAGCGCAAATTTAATGCAGTATAGTGCCTTTTAACTGTTTTTTGCTCTTTATTAACTTAAATAAACCCATATTTTTTATTTGAACTTTTCAAAGCAAAACATTTGAAATAACTAAATTTTTCCAATATTATAATCTTTTTCCCATATAGTGCCTCTTTATTTAATTTTTAATTTTGACATGTTAAACATTTATAGAGGCGAATGAATCCTGGTCATCAATCATATGATAACATGATATAAACATTAGATTGGAAAATGTCAACAAATTATTTTATTGTTTTGAAAATTTAAAACAAAAAATCTTTTTACAATATGTCATATCAGTGTCTGAGAAAAAGGGAAAATTAAAAACAAATTCATTCAGCATATAGAAAAATTTCAAGTATCAGTAAAGTGGAAACAGATCTAAAATGCATAAATACTTTACTATTACATCATTATCAAGCTGCCAAACAAAAATAAAGTCATTCGGCTAAGCGCTTTCTGAGAAAAGTGTGATGAATAAAAATGTTATGAGGGGGGATAGGAGGGGTACTGGTCCCGAAATCCCGGGCTTAAAAACACGAAATCCCGAAATCCTGGGCATAAAAATACGAAATCCAGAGGTCCAGAAATTTGAAAAAAAGAATTCCCGGATCCCAAAAGGGTCAATCCCGAAATCCTGAGCTTTAAAACACCCGATCCCGGAGTCCTGATAAAGGTCCTACACTATCCCCCCTCTGTTATGGATGGACAAACAGACAAACTGGGGGACAAAGCGATTACAATATAATGCCCTCTTCAAGATTTGGTCTATAATAAAATTAAAGTAAAAAGCTTACCTATCTTATAACAATCATCATTTGCCAGAAGCTTCCCATCCTTATACCAACATATTCTAGGTTGTGGATAACCTTTGACCTTACACCTGAACTTGACTGTTTGACCTTCAGTGGCATCAACATCTTGTATTTCTTTTAGGAACTCTGGCTTCTTCAATTCTTGCTTATTTTCTGAAAGGGAGAAACATGATTGTTGTCATATGTCGAATAAAAATCCCTTTTTCTTTATGTCCTTGTTCTTATTTCAAATATGTAATGCTTTAATAAAGACATTTTATGTCCAACATTCATATATCTTTTATTTTTTTTAAGCAAACTCAGTCCTTTTTGTTATATTTCGGCTTTTGGACTCTGTTAAACTTCACATGAATGCATTATATACAAACAACTTTGTGTCTTTTTTGTGGTGGGAATTTATAAATACCCTGCCACTTCTGGTCTATGTTTTTGATACCTGTTTTTTTATACTTATTTCTATAGTTTGTTCTTATGTTGTACTGTTACATCACTGACAAGGCTAGGGAGGGTTGGGCACCCTCAAACATGTTTAAACAGGCAACTTCCAATGACAGGTGTCTTTAATTTCATGGATCACCAGAGAATTATGTTTTTATGACCTCTGCAGAAATCACAGAATTTTCCAAAGTTAGAACTTACTTTTGATTGACAAAATCATATACTGGCAGCATTGTCCTTTCTCATTGATAGCTATAGCCATGTATTGTCCTCCATCAGCTTTCACAGGATTGTAAATCGTAAGATAACAATGGTTGCCATCACGACTGGTGGTGTATTGTTCAGAGTCCATCAACTCTACAAGATCATCCTCAACCTTATACCAAAACACATCTATAAAAGATAAGTTGAAATAATACATAATTACTGTACTTCATAAATTTGTATATATATATGAATATTTAGAATGATGTATTTGTTGTCAAATCTGTGTACATGTATTGCAAATAATTAAAATTTTTCACTGAATCACATGAACAGTCGACTCTCATTTGACTGAAAATTCAGCATGAGTCTCACTTATGAAAAGTCAGTTTAAAACAACTACAGCTAGAAAAAAAAACACATTTAAATAAAAAAACCTGAATAAGAAAGATGTACAAAGCCTGATTATAAAATCAAACAAATATAAGCTTCATGCAAATTGGAGTTATCTCCCCATTATTGTATTCACTCAATTCAAAACTTGAATGACTAGAAATTTTATCCATGCCCTGCCAGTTTTAAAATAACAAGAGTCGACTGTATATTTTTTATTTATTTTTTGAAGGGTTGATTTTTATTTATTTTTCCACAGTTATTTCCAAAAAAAGAGTTCACAATTGGTACGACTAAGGATTAACTTGTTGTGCATGACAAATTATCTAGATCAAAATTGACTGATTTTCTTTATGTGTTCATACCAATGACTAATTTGTGACCATTATTGACTTAATAATACTTTGTTATTTTGCATAAACTATATGTAAAAACACTGCTCTGAAGATAAAATACTTATAGTACACTGCAAATTCAAATGTTTTGCCTGCAATTACTTTTCCTATTCTAGCACAATTAACACAATATATAAGAATAATCACAGGCAAAAACTACATGCAAGCAATGCTAATATAATTTGAAATGCATGTTAATAGTTTTGCTAAACCTATATCCAGTCACAAGCTTTTTTGCAATGATAAAAACATTACAATTTTTTTTTGAATTTACGGCTCTTAAAGTACAAATAACTCACTTATTGGTTCTGTGCCTGCAAAACGCAATGAAACTTGCAGGTTCCCCTTCAGGGACCTCCAAACTTTCTGGTGGGATTTCAAATTTGATCTTCGCCATCTGCTGGCACATATTCCTCTAACAACTTTTTCTTTTTGATGAGACACTTTCATCCGCACTACTTTCAATATGAGATTTTGACATGGACGAAGACCGTTCTCTGACATCATCAACATCAGATTCATCTGTCTGAACTGAAGATGATCGCATTCTGTTCTTTCCATGTTTCTTACTAATTCTTGAAATTTGCCGAGGTATTTGCATAAAATGAGGATTCTTCATCGCTAAGGTTACTTTCCGCATCGGATAAATCTGACATTTGATCAACATCTCTGAAAACAAAAATCAAATTTAATATTATGAAACATTTTTTCAGTAGTTTTTTTGTTTTAACAAAATATCAATGTCAAACATGTGACACCTTTTCTAAGTGAACTGATCCTTGCAATGCTTGCATTTGAATAAAGGCCATTATAATTTTAAAAATTAAAGAAAAATAAGTCCATCTGAATTTCAAAAGCAAATGGACTAGTTTTTTACATAAAATAAAATTACAAACATTTATTAAATATGAGAACATTCATCTATGTGATTTAACCCTGGCAATGATGGAATAACATCCAATTCAAAAGAATCAAGTCTAAATTTTATTAAAAAAAAGTCAGAATATAAGGCATTAAACCTAGCTAGTTGCCACATTAGAATATAAAATTTTACCAGAAGTCATCAAAAGAAAAATTAACAGTACCTGTGGATCAGTCTTTGAATAAAATATACAACACATATAGCTAAGATTGACAAGATGAACTCCATTTAGCTCCCAAATTTGAATGCAATATAAACACATAAATAACATAACACTTGAGTATAAACTTTATTACTAAATAAGCTTATAATTCAGGTCATAATGAGGTCAAATCTTTATAAAGTTAAGCAACAAAACTTTGTGACTAGAATGCAAACAATGTGGGCTTTGATAAGAAGTTTTTACAATGTTTACTTTATATGTAAAATACTACTAGTAAATTATATAATCCTTTATCTAACATTGTTGTAATGTAAGAGGCCTATCATCTTGTTTCACGTTTTAAACAGATGTATATTAGTTTAAACTTTTACCTAACATTGTAAGAGACCATAATACTTGTTTCAAGTTCCTTAAAATCTATGCATATAATTAATGTTTTGATGCATCTACATGTTCCTTTAAAACTGCACTACAAAATATATTATTTAGTTTAAAAATGAATTCAAGGCTGTTTATTATTTTGCAGCCTCAATATTTAAATGTTTAAAATAGGTAATACTTCATGCTCGGTTGTTGTAACTGAGTGTAAATCTGATGTTCATTTCAATTTTTAAACAATTTAAATCTACATGAATTATCTCCCATTGTACATGTTTTATTCAAATTTATATCAGGCAAAAAAAATTGAATTATCCTTTTACTTAATAATATGTGTTCACCATTCTGTTATCTATATTCTCAAAACTTTTTTTTCAGTTAAAAAATAATACAAAATATTAAAACAATTGTGAACTTTCCAAGGAAAATTATCTATAACATCTTTTCAATGATTGAAAAGGAAATACAAATGTAATGTCAGCCATGTAGTTGTGAGGAAAAATAAAGAACTGAAGAAGGCCAATGGTCGAAACATCTTGAAAAATCGGTTTATTGATACAATTATATAAAATATGTTCCCTATTGGAATTTTGAAAACAAGAATTGTGAACTTGTTGAACTAGCTGATATAAATAACTAATATTTTGGAAGTCAGTGCCTGTAAGTGAAGGGAAAACTATCTGTGTTCTTAGGAGGCGATTGGACTGCAATACATTATGTTATTGGATGAGAGTGGGTATTTTCAGGTTCTATTTTGACATAAATATATAAATTTTGAATATTTTTGAAAAATTATCTACTTTAATAAAATGCTCAGTGGTTATTTTTAACCCGAAAGCTAGTTAATTTAATTTTAAACATGAGCTACTAATCATTTGCTAATAGATCCACATTAACCAGCATATTTATTAAAAAATAAAGCTTTCAAATGAATCAAAAAATTATCCAAACACCAATCTAAAAAGTGAAAAACTGTTATGAACAAATAAAAAAGATGAATTTATAAAATGTTTCAATGAAAACGTCTAAATAATCTAGCAAAAGTCCTTTTTCAAATGTCAGAGGCACACAAAATGATTTTTGTTTCAAACAATTTGCCTTTAAACTAAAAATTCTTACCCCTTAGGTTTATCCTCCAACCTGCTAAAAAATGTCGCTATATAACAGTATATACACATTTTCACTAGGTACTAATGTTCTTAAGTTCCTAGGTATATTACAGATCCCAATTTTCAATCAAATTTCATTTAGAACATCTTTTAGTCAAAATTTATGGTATCATCTTTCACATGTCATATTTTTGTTTATATCAGATTTCAAAACAAGAACTCTTGTAATTCAATAAAACTCAATGTTCCAAGTATTGAAAATAACCTCTACTTGTCAAGTTACATGTTGACACTTTTATGTTAGATTTTAAAGGTAAAACATTCGGTAAAAATGTCTCAAGTTCGTCAAATGACTTTGTTGTTAACCTGTTACTGATTACATGCAAAAAAATTCCTTCTATCGTGAGGCAACTACAAGTTATAATGTACATGATGTAAATACTTGAATCATTCTTACATAATTCATTCCTCAGATTTCTTTGTGTACCCTTGGATATGTTAAACAAGGTGGTTTATCAGGGAATTGTTTTTTAGAGCACCTGTCTCAAATCTGGAACCTTTCAATAACTGAAAGTCACGTCTTCTGTAAATGTTTTTTTTTTAATAAATTTTCGAACTTTTTGTAGACATCTAGGTTTTTAATATACTTTTATGTCGTTTGATCTCTTGTTAAGAGTTGTCTCATTGACAGTCCAGGGGTTAAAAAATCCACTAGCCCGACGCCCGGGACTAGATCATTTACGCCTCGGACAATTAAAATGTGTAATCGGATATGCCCGACGGACTAGTAACAAAAAATCTTGACGTTTCCAAAATAGAAAGTTGAAAATATCTTCATCACTATTCTATGTTAGCCATTTCGATTCAATTAAGTTTGGGATTCCAAGAATTTGAAATGGTTTGTACAGGTCCTGTTGTACATATTTTAAAAATAGAACAAATAACTCTGGCATGTCTGGGTGGCCTGGTATCATGTGTTGATTGCAATTCTCGTACTTTAAATATCGATTTCTCATACCATGGTTTGGGGTATTGTACATTGCTTTTCGTGCCGAGATTTTCAATTAACGGTATTTGGGGGTATGATATATTGATTGGTATTGACCTGTCTTGTTGCACAGCTCTTGAGCACGAAACCATGCAACAAAATATTTCTTAATATTTTAGTACGGGAACCCCAGGAACTTTGTCAGTTTCAAACCGAACGGTAGATATAGGGAGTAACGAGGCTGAAAATTCATCCCCCAAAAATGCTAAATACGACAGGAAAAGCCGCGGAAAAAATACTGTCCAGGACAGCAGGGCTGTCAAGTCTTTAGCGCGAGACTCACACATGTTCATGCTTATTTGGCGGCATTTTCCTTTGATCTATTGTTTTTTCTCTTTGATCTTTACAATTTGGCCAAAAAATCACGCATTCACTTCCTAAAAAGTTGGCAGAACTGGGACACAATGATTCCCCTGGCAAGGTTGGCAGTTGCTGATGGAAAAAAAAACAGACAATGCTCTGTGAATATTGCTGTTAGTTGCCCCAAGCACGCCAATAAAAAGTCTGCTTTGAATGTGGGAACTAAGTTAGGTTAAGCACCAAAAGAATAAATAACAGATCAACAAAAATTATCAAATACAGTGTATAATGTCTCCTTCGAAACAAATGACACCCACTTTGTATTATGCAGCAAACTCTTGATTTTTAAGGCATACTAGGGCGCGCAGGTCAGTTTTGATGGACTAGCAGTTCTTCCAACAGGACTAGTAAAATCCGGCTGCCAATAAGTCCTGGGCTAGTTAGCTGTAACAAAAATTTTTAACCCCTGCAGTCATACCATATCATTTTTTTCTATATGTATTCCATGTTATCTAGGACAAGATCTGGTTATAATTTGTATTATACTTTTTTGAACATGTTAATCATATTATTAATTTAGTATCTAGAAATATTGGTTGTTTATATAAAATTTATTCTGATTTTTTCAAGACTGGGCAAATTTAAAAACTTGATGGGTTTTTGCAACCACAGATCACATACATGACATACAAGGCAATTCTAATAAAATGACCAATCCTGGTACTAAAGTGATTCACTACGAATCAGGGTGATTGTTGCTGAGGGAGATATAAAAAAAAATATTTGTGTTTTCCCTAACCTTACAAACATGAGGCACTCTAATAATATTTTTTTTATTAAGCATAAATAAATGCAAGCTGTTTTCTCTTTCATGTCTTAAACCTTTTAAAAAACTTTTAAAAAATAAGATTATATTTTCCAACCTACCATACCTTATTTTTTCAACATGTAAGCAGAAACCATACACGGATTTACAACATTGTATTATAATATCTAATGAATAAGCAAAGAAGTTTTTAATGGACAAAACTTTAAAGATTGAAATTTAACTGAATGGCCTTGTGCGTACCATAGGTCACTGAAGTCGCTATCATTTGATCTTACCTTTGACCTATTTTTGGTGACATATATTCTTTAGGTTGAGGAATGGTCATATACACTTGAGAAAGTCCTTCCACTTTTTTAGTCTGACCAACATTTTTGTAAGGAGTGATTCCAGCTGGACTTTTAAATATCCAGTTGCCCTTCCAATTTTGTCCTTGACCTTTATTTTCTTTTTCTTCATCATCAAGGTCGTCATCCTCATCTTCAGCCCCCTCTTCATCCTCCTCAATAATAGGAGCAAGATTCATTGATAATAAATCTGGATCAACTTCACTCGTCCCATAGTCGTAATCGTAATCCTCAAGACTGGGCAATGAAATACGAGTATCGTCATGCACACGATCGTAAGTGTCATAGCGCGAAGAAAATTCTTGCTGTCCTTCTGTTCTATCCACTTTCTCTACCTCCATTGGTAATTCATCTAAATACTCCTCGACCTGACGAACCTGAGGTTGGCTCCTCGAGGACAAGTCCATAGCAAAACTGCGTAATTTTTCGAATTCATTTTCAACATTTGTACTAGAGCTACTGAAACTTTTTACGGATTCACATTTTTCTATTTGTTCTGATTCACATAAATCATTTTCTAAATCACTATGTCCTAGGCTATCTACATCACTTCGTATATCACATTGAACAATTTCATTCACAGAATTTGGCCTTTCTGGCTTACTTCTGTCTTTTTGGCTTTCATACAATTCACACTGCACCATTTCATTTACAGATTTTGGTCTTTCCCGTAATATAGTGTCTTTTTGGTTTTCATACAATTCACATTGAACCATTTCATTTACTGATTTCGGCCTTTCTCGAAAACTGCTTTCTTTTTGGTTTTCATAAGGTTCACACTGCATTGAACTATCTTGCAGAGTTATTTTTTGATTCACATTATTAGTCACATGACCTTTGCCATTGTTTGTCACACGACTTTTGGCAGTGGAATTACTATTAACAGTATCACATTTTTCATTATCACTAGGCATTGATTCACTATCAAACTGTCGTTCATTGTCACTTTTCTCCTCCGACATTGAAGAGTTACGTGCCTGGTCAACTTCATCTTTACGACCATCCAACTCATCTAGACAAAAGTCCAGATGGTGATCTCTTCTGTGATTTTCTAGCACCTAAAATAAAATCAATTAAAAAATTAATAACCTGAGTTACCTCCCTTTCACTGAACAAGAAAAATTTAACTTGTAAAATATTTGAGTTATTTCCCTTTAACTGTCAAGTATTCATTCACTGATTTATTATTTTTTTCAAATTTGTAAAAACAACTGATTATTAGTGAAATAATCTCTGTGTTGTTTTTTCTTAAACAGAATTTAAAAAAATAAGCTAACAAAGTAATATTTCATTTGGTTTGCAAAAATATTCAAACATTAACACAATAATGTTTTAAAAGTAAATGACATATTATGGCATATCATGTGTAATTTGTTAAGCAAGTTGATCTTACCGAGAACCAAGTCTAAACTTACTTCATCATACAAACTAAAATGGGATGTATACTGAGACAAAACTCACCTGATATAAAAATCCAAGATGGAACATTGCAATGATATCCTATCGGAAAGTATAAAACTTATCGTCTTCTATTATTAATATATTCCATTTCATGTGTTTGTATTTTATATGTATTTACCCCTTGTTTCACATGTGAATGTGAGGGAATGTTTTTAAATAGAGCATATTGTATTGTCTTTTATTATTTGGGTGTTTACCAAATATCAAAATTCTTTCATATTTATAAAGTTAATCTTCTTATATTTTAAGGATAAAGATCATTGTTCTATTACTACAAAACTTGATTCTTGTTTGTCACACTTATTGAACTCAATGTAGGTAAACAAAGGTAAATGTCCAGGTGAACAACACAAGTTATATGCCCATTGTAAAGAGTAGGGATGCATAATATCTGACATGGATTACTATTGTACAATTTAACAAAGAGAATTATTGAAATATTGCATAGTTTTAAATATTGACTTTATTGTGGGTAAAAAATACAAATGAATCAGAAACAAGGACATGAGGAAACATTGAATCATTGATTGATTGGTGTTAAACACCACTTTCAACACTCTTATGCTATTTTGTGGCATTTGTATTGGTTAAGGAGGCTGGATTGCCCAGAGAGAACCAGTGACAGACCGACTTGAAATATCATCATTGAAATAAAAAAATTAACATGTTAAAAGCATCATTTCTCCACAGAATTTAATGCCCGAAAAAATATAACATATAGTAGATTTTGACGTACTGCCATATTAACTTTAATTCTATCAGAAATACAAATATACAAAGAAATGACTGTCCAGAAATACAAATATACAAAGAAATGACTGTCCAGAAATACAAATATACAAAGAAATGACTGTCTCTAAATCTAAAAAAAAATTCAAAAACATTTTTTTTACTGAAAATTATTTGTGAAGATTCAAAATAAAATGCAAACATTTTTAAATACAACTACAACCTGAATGAAAGAATTGGTGACCATTGGTTCCTTCAGGCTGCTGGAAAGCCACACAACAAAACAATGTAAACACATCTTGGGCACTTCAAGAATATCCAAATTCACTGTTTAGAAATGAAATTTCACTATCCACACAGGCAAATGCAAAATCTCGCCATATGGTTGCAATAATTCCTTGTGAATCATTCAGTTTCTTAACTTTTTTTCACACCAATTCAACAAAGAAAAACTTTCACCTTATTAATGTATGTATATCAAGTTCCAAAATCATGAATGAACTATTTTAATACTGATTAATTAAGGCTTTAATACAAAGGAAAATTTAAACCTTTTCGATCATTATATGTTTTTAGGCATTTAAAAGTTTACGGTTTAATGAGACATATCATATATGTCAATATACCTTGTACTTTTATTTATAGATTACAGATTAAATGAAGCAATTAGCCCCTTTTACTTAGCAATCAAAATGGGAGAAATATGGGGGCTAAAAGACAACCCTGATGATAATTGAAGACCACCTTCTACATAACGACTTGCAAGTCTTGAAATCCCTTTAACTGATTTAAAATATTATTTATATTTAATTTACAGATGCTGTCATTTTCATTTCTCTAGATATATATAGTTGATATACAATTTGTTTAGAATGCACCATAAACCATCAAATAAGGGACACAACTCACTAAATTTATTGTTTTTTGTTGGGTTTAAAAAAAAAAAAAAGTTCTATTAAACACATGATCAAGGCAACCCTGAGTGACAACAGCACAAGGTATTCAAGGACTCAGTATCAACCTTAGTAACAACAGCACAAGGTATCCCATGATTCAATACTAACCTTAATCACAACAGCACAAAGTATCCCATGATTCAATACTAACCTTAGTCACAACAGCACAAAGTATCCCATGATTCAATACTAACCTTAGTCACAACAGCACAAAGTATCCCATTATTCAATACTAACCTTAGTCACAACAGCACAAAGTATCCCATGATTCAATACTAACCTTAGTCACAACAGCACAAAGTATCCCATTATTCAATACTAACATTAGTCACAACAGCATGAGCTATCCCAGGATGCAATAGTTACCTTAGTAACATCAGTACAAAGTATCCCAGGATTCAATACTAACCTTAGCCACAACAGCACGCGCTATCCCAGAATTCAATACTAACCTTAGTAACAACAGCATGAGCTAGCTGATCTTCGAAAGACTTGACAGGATCTGATGATTCCTCGGACAATGAGGAAAGATCTGAAACAGCTTCATCAGAACCCTGCAAACAATAACAATAATTATCTAAATTAATGATGATTGATTGGTGTTTAATGCCACTTTCAGCACTATTTGCTATTTTGTGGCTGTCATTTTTTGTTTGTAGAGGAAGCCATAATGGCCAGCAAGAACCACTGACCATAGGTAGGAAAACTATCCTAGTCAATTAAAATTGGAGCTGAGCCCACATGTCATGTGCTAAATTTGAACTCATTACATCAGTGTTGACAGGCTACAGATGACTGATAATATCAAAAAATACTTCAATTTAGTTAATTTAAAAAGAAATTATCTTTTTACATAGATCACGAGTACTGATGATAGCAGATTTTTATCTACTTTATGTGCATACCTTCATAAAGGCCTGCAACTTAGAAAATCAGAAAATTAGTTAAATACTCTTATAGATAGCAAAATTATCTCCCCTTGACCACTGACGCTTTCCTCATGCATTTGAATTATTATTTTATGTTTCTTTAATCACTCTGTAATGTTTATGTCATGTTGTTATTAATGTTATATGCTCTTAATGGCCCATTTAATTTTGAAAAATAAAAAAAATATTGTATTGTATTGTATTTTATTGTAGTTAGACTTTGCTTGAAATGGAATGAGATATATTGCACAGCATTAAGGCAATAGTATTGTTGCATTCTGTTTTGATATGCTTACATGTACCTTTATACCAATTTCAAATATTTTATAATATTTTCCCCCAGACTGTGCATTAGGTCTTGACATAGGGGTTTAAATGAGCTATTATAATAATGACAGACATAATTAAATTTTCTTTAACAAAATATAAAATTAGAATAAAATTTAGCATGTCAAGACTGTTTTACTATCCTTTCAGAATGTTTATTTTCTTTAACAAAATTAATATAAGAATATACATGTCAAAACTATTTTACTATCCATTCAAAATGTTTTAAATCAATTACCCCCAAATTGAAAACATTTAAAAAATAAATACTCTGGGAAAACGTGAATGACAGATTGAGATTATATGTGCAATTGAAACTTCTCCTAGTTTATAGATCACATATAATTAAAATATAATCATATTTATTTCATAAGTTGTTTTAACACTTTTTACCAGTGTAGGGCCATGACCCAGGTTTTTAAAAAAGATATAATGATAGTTTTTATTAATTTTAATATTTTTCTTTAACAAAACATAAAATTAATTCAAAAAGATGCATGTCAAAACTATTATACTATCCTTTCAGAATATTTAAAATCAATAACCCCCAAGTTGACAAAGTTTCAAAATAAATACTTGGAAAAACTGAATGAAACCAGTATGAGATTTTATTTGGCCACTGAAACTTCTATATAATGTATAGATCACATATTTATATATAATTATTTATATTTATTTCATATTTAGTTTTAATACTTTTCCCGAGTGTAAGGCCATGACTCCGGTTTTTAAATCAGATATAATCATGATAATGATAGTGGTTATTAATTTTAATTTTTTTCTTTAACAAAACATAAAATTAATTCAAAAATATGCATGTCAAAACTATTTTACAATCCTTTCAAAATGTTTAAAATCAATTACCCCCAAGTTGACAACATTTCAAAAAAATAAACACTCAAAAAAACTGAACGAAATCAGTATGAGATTTCATTTTGTCATTGAAACTTCTCCTACAGTGTATAGATCGCATTCTTTAGGAATAAGTTTCATTCACAAAATTCAAATTTGTAAACAAGATTTTACCAAGGATAATGATGACAAACATATTCAATTGATAAAGAAATTTAAGATTTTTTAATCCATGAACTATCTTTTCAACTGTAAGACTTGAACATAAGCTGGTATCATTATAAGGTTCAAAGAACACCCAGGCTCCATAGAACCTGTTCACTGGACCGAGAAATATTTAAATTCTTGCATGAAGTTAGTTTTAACATATACTACATACATATGTTAAAATATAATATGTAATATTTCATAAATTTATTCATGAAACTTTATAAAGAGAATTCTATCTGGGATGAGAAAGCAATAAATTTGCAATTTTCATTAATTTTAGTCCATATTAAGCTGCAAAATATTATGTGGTTGGTATAAAAATCCCTATTGACTGAGTCAAGCCAAATCCAATTGAATTTATTGTTTGTTCCTATGTTGTGCAGTTAAGTCACTGTCCAAGATACTAGTTGAGAGCTAACAAACATATCTTTCCCAACCACATTTATTTTGGGTTTACAATTTTTCTGGTGTTGAATTTCAAATATTTTGGCCTTGCACATCACTGTAGAGATATCAAAATGTGCATCTGGTACAGAAAAATTGGTACTGTTAATGTTATTAAAGCAAAAGTAACAAGTCTTCAAGATATTTTTATTAAAATACTAAAGAGCCCTATATATTTATATCTCTTATCAGTGAATAGGATAGTATGATACTATAATAGAGATTTAATTAATCTGTCAGTGGTAGAAACGTCAACAATTCACCTACTCTCACGTTTAAATACGTCACGTCAGTAATCCTCGTAAGATCAAGGTATGACAATTAAAAAATTTGGCCCCATTTTCTAGAGATTTAGTTTCTGTACCCTACAGACCTAGTTTTTATCATGATACATGTACATGAAAACTAATTTCATATTGTAAAGGTTTCCAATGTAAATATACAGATATTTAAATCTACAAATAGTTTGACAAATCAAAAGATACCAAGAGTCCTTGAAAATATCAAATGATTATCTTCAAACTTGTTAAATAATTTGTGGAATGCATGAATTTGCTTTATAAAAAGTAAAGACCTATAAAGAAAACCAAAATTGTTATAATACTTCAACTCACAATTTAACTTTTTCTTAGTTTGTCAGCACAATGGTATTTTCCAAGGCAATGCATTCAATATTTTTTTAAACAACCCCTGTACATATATATGTATTTTTAATTTATCTATTCATTTATTTTTATTTATTTATTTATTTATTTATTTATTTTTATTTATTTTTTGGGGGGAGGGAGAATTGACAGTTTTTTTTCCAGCTACATTTGAGGTATATAAATATAAAAATAAGGATATATGTGGTATAATTTGCAAATGACTTAAAACTATCCACCTTAGTCCAAATGATGTAGATGTAAGCAACATGGTCTTCAACAATGAGCAAAAACCACTTCATATTTGAAATGAAGAGAGAAAGATAGACACATAAACAGAAAGAAAGTAAAATATTATATCCCACTAACATATTTCAATGTATCGTATTGGCTTAGCTTTACCACAGGTCTTATTTTAAGTTACATATTTTAAAATCTGACTTAACACACATCAATAACGCTATGTTAAATGACCCAATTTGTAATTTTTTTCAAATTTTTCAAATGAACCTGAATCATTTTTAAGTTTTATAAATATATTTGCTATAGAATTCAAAGAAAACTCATTTGTTACAGATTATTTATGGTGAATTTCCTGAATCCAATAAAAAAGAACAAAAGATGTATTTATAATTTATATGTCAGATGTCATATGAAAATTTACTGACTCAAAATAGCGAAGTCTTTCAAAATCAAATTGCAGTGTAAAAATTAAGGAGGCAATTTAAATTTTAACATAAACATCTTTTGTATATATTAACTAGACTACTAAGTCTATATTTTCCAACAATGCAACCTCTTTTCAAATATTTATGCTGACATATAAATTTTATCATCGTAAATCAAAATCTCTTGCACAGATATGCATGTACACTTTAAATCTCATTCACAACTAAAAATAAATATATATTTTTTTCATTTCACTTTTTTCTTATATGTCTGCTCTGTATTCAAATCAGGATCCATTTTAATAACGATCGATGCAATTTTAACCTATTTCTCTTCATATGACACATTAATACTAGCCATAAAATATACATCAATACTCCGGCGGAACTTAATATACAAGTCTTTTTGTTCAATAGATGACAACATATGATTTTAAACGCACAAGTGTAGCCGAGCAAATGATTTACCCGAATAAACAGATATTTACAAAATTTAAATGATATTTTGCATGAAATTTTTGTTTTTTTATTGAGTTTTAGTTTTTTGACATATGGTTTAGAAAAGACAAAATCAGATGTTTTTGTAATTGTAAAACTAGTTTAACCCTACCACATTTTATACCTCTATCAAGTCAGGCCTTCTGGACCAATTGTGTCTGTTGTTGTTAATATATTGTATTCATTAGTAGGTTGGTCAGTTGACCAGCATTGTACTTTTGAAACACTCCGTATTTTCCCAAATTAGTCTGTCATTTCATTAATAGTTTTTTTAGTTTGCCTTTTATTTTTTCTCTTTTCTTTTTCTTTTGTGTGCAGAAAGGTTGGGTACTTTTTAAAAACTTTTGTATGTTTTGTTACTAGGTTTGTCATGGGTTACCCATCTTTACAGAATTTATTGATTACTTAATTGTACGATTGTGTATGTCTTCGTTTTATAATTCAAAATATTTAAGAGAAAACAAACCAGATCTAGTTGTTCACCAACACTTTCAGTAACCAGTCTGGATACCAGCTGACGAACTTTCTGTGAGGTTTCTAAAGGGTCATCAGAAGTACTATCGAAACCTGTCAATAAAAGAAGTATGCAAATTATACCAAATCATTAATTTTCTACTTTTCAATTTTACTCTGTGAAACTTATTTTCTATAAAAATATCACACCTGTAAGATAAAGAGTTTTGATATTTTGAAGTATGTCTTTCAAAGGGAATATCAACTAATGGTTTTAAGGCAAGACCATTTTACATAAAAATGTGACAAAACATAGACTAGTGTCAATTCAGGGCCTTCTGATTAGTGCATACTGTGGATTGATATTCGTGGGAAACCAAATTTCGTGGATTTCCTGGGTACAGGTCAACCACAAATATCAATGTTCAATAAAATACAAATATTCTAGAGGAATTAATGCAGACTTTGACAAAACCACGAAATTAAATATCAACGAAAATGATAGTTTTCCTTAAACCACGAAAATAGCTACCCACGAAAATAAATTCAGAGTAGTATATTTATTGGTTTTGTTCGTTGTTGAAGGCTAGCAGTACAGTCACTTATAGTTGTCAACTTTTATGTCATTTGGTCTCTGGTGAAAAGATGTCTCATTGGCAATTATACCACACCTTATTTTCATACTTTCCTGCTTACTCAGACAGATAACTATCAACTTTAAGGGACACAACTCCATGTCAAAAGAAGGTCCTAACATATTATACACTTACTTTCTATAACAATTTCTAATCTTTGAGAAAGACTGACAATGAGATCTTTGAGCTTCCCTCTGTAATTCACCAAAACATCACTATCTGAAATTATAACAAATTAAAACAATTAAAAACAAAATCAATGAAAAATCAAGGCAACAGTAATCTAAAATTATGTGCTGTGTTTTTTAATGACGAGATTTTTTCTATGAATCTATATGGATTATTCTAGGTGGTCTCTGAATTAATTTGTCTGCTTTTGTACTTTTCCAAATTTTTGGCACACTTTGTTAATCTTGCATTTCATTTAAAATAGCTGTTCAGGCTCCTTAACTTCCAATAGAAGTTAGTTAACTCACCATTGACCTTATAGATGTTCGATGATGATACCTTTTTGTGAAATCTGTGACAAAATGTGAATGGTGAACTAGCAATTACTTTTCCTTTGTGGTGTCAAAAATTTTCTTTTAGGATATCAAAATGTTTAGGGAACTTTTGTGAGGTCCAGTAATGGCAGACAAATAGCAGTAAGTTACTTGTATACGTAAAGCTGCAATATGTGTAAATCAAATAACCTAATTCTACACATTAAATTTCCTTACAAGAATTATTGCTGTAACTATGATTTACACCGCTGGACAATAGATTCTCCAACGATTTCTGTAGTTCTGACTTGAACATATCGAAACGTCCGTGGAACTTCCTTTCCTCTGTAGTCTTAGCATTCTCAAATGCCTCCTTGTATATATCTGAAAAGGAAATTATACACATTAATTTCATAATTGACTTAAAAAATTTGTTGAGATGTAGACAATCAGTTTACATGGTGACAAGAGCAGGCATAACAAAAGTATGATGTCAGAATTTATATTTATGTTTCCTGAGTGACATGATTCTGGAATCTTTTCAGGTTTCAAATCACTTTGTAACAAAAAAGCAACACTTCTTGAAATACGAATGACTGAATAACAATAATCAAGAGATAATTTTTTTTAATTTAGATAAACTTGATATGAAAATTTGATATAAATATTAATATGGTCATATGAGTACTGAAATTTCATATCATCTTTTAAACTTGTGAAAAAAATAATTTTACTGTAGTCACATTTCTTTGTACTGCTATATATGACTATAATAGTTGGATGTTTAACAAATGCAATAGATCAAACATCCACAATTAAAAGTAGACAGACTTTTTAAATGTTCAATAAAAGTAGTTGTAAATAAATTATAGTGTGCATTTAAAGCTGTTTAAACAACAATAGATATCAGTTAGAGACATTTCTGAACACAATACATATACAATTAAAAAAAAAAACTTTTTGAATTTTTCAAAATTGTTATGCCACAACTTCTGCAATAAATATTAAGACACCTAATTTTCTGAATTTACAGTACATAATTTTTTAATTGGTTTATAAATACCTGAAACCCCTTTGGTGGAGCTCTCCTTCTCTTCAGGACTTCCTCTATCATTATGGTTGCTATTTATATCTTTATTATGAGGAGGTTTCACTGATGGACCAAACTGTATAGGAGCAGGAATCACTGGATCAAAACCTGGAAAATAAAAAATTTGAATAAAAAATAATCCTTTGTTGAAATTGTTCATATATATTTAAATTTTTTGGAACCATGCAATTTTATTTGTGGAATCATTGGCTACAAGAATAAATACATTTCTGATAGTGTTCCTGTTTGCCCTGTTCCCTAAAAATAATACCCCTTGAGATTTTTAAAGTAGGATAAAACAATCATTCAAAAAATATCTTCAGGACTGAGGAACGTGAGATTTTGAATACATTTACAGTAAAAGCAAATCATAATGTTTCAAAAGGTGCAAAATTTCATCCAGTTATGAGATTGAATATTCTGTGGTTTCTCAGAGCCTCTTTCTAACAACATGAACAACTATTAAACAATTGTGTAAAGCTGCAATAATATTATCTGACTCAAAGAATTATTTGTTATACAGATGTTTGTTTTATTTAGGTTTCACTGTATCTCAGACCTAAGTAAGGTCTCAAATTTGCAACAATTTTTGCTGAATGTCATAAAAACCCTTTGAACCTTGGATTAAAAACATGCGCAAAATAAACATTCAAAAGGGTACACAGTACATGAGTAATAGTTCTAAAAATTCCAGTTATTGGAAAGTATATCAACACTATACTAACACTTAGCTAAGAGTATAATAACATTAAGACACTAACAAATAGACCACCGCTCCCCCTAAGTCAACCCTCTAACAAAAGTTTTAAATACCAGAGCTTTTCAGTGTAGTCATTATTCACCGATCGTACACTTGACATAGTGTTATTTTTATAACCATATGTAAAATGGTAAAAAACAGCTTTACTTTTTGTTCAATATGATACTTTTCTAACAAATAATCACTAACGCAAACATTTTACACTATTCATTTCAAGTCATCAAAACGTTTTAAAAAGGCCAATAACTCTATTCTGAATGTAACAAATCAGTGAAAGTCAATATTTACCAATTATACCAGGGGCGTAATAATATTTGTAAATGGCTTAGAAAATCCGTCACTAAATTGCTGACGTTACTAGACTAAATAAATCGTTGAATACACAGCTTCTGAATTCATTGCTTCTTGCGGCAAAATTTGGCTTAATTTTTTTTAGGACAAATAGAAATTTATTCTTCGAAATTCAAGTTTAAGCAAACATTGCAAAAATATAAGTCAAATATATAAACTGTAGATTCGTTAATCTTCGTGGGATACCCATTTGCAAGGGTACCCCCGAGGAAATGTGAAATCTAAATAGTGGAACTTAAATACAACTATTCAATCACAATTTTTGGAGTAATTTGTGAAACCTTGAGACTTGTACCCAAGAAATAAGACAATTATTCTACTTGACAATCATGAAAACTGAAACCAATAGGTAATAAAATTAACGGTACCAATTTTCTTGCACCAGATGCGCATTTCGACAATACATGGCTCTTCAGTGATGCTCGTGGCCAAAATATTTGAAATCCAAAGCTTATATAAAAGATGAAGAGCTATAATCCAAAAGGTCCAAAAAGTATAGCCAAATCCGTGAAAGGAATCAGAGCTTTGCATGAGGGAGATACATTCCTTAATTTATAATAATTTCTAATATTTTATAACAGCAAATTTATTATAAATGTATCCACCTAATATTTCATTAAAATTATTATATTTTTGATTTTCGGGTATAAAATTTCTATTGAACTAAATTTGTGAACCTCCAATATTATATACATGCATTTGATCTTTAATAATTCATTTATTATCATAAAAAAAAAAAACGATTTAAAAAGTATGAGTAGACTTTTCTTAAGTTCACATGAGATCTATCCAAGTGATCTATATATATAAATAAGGATATAGGGTTCCCCCAACTGATGTTAATTCTATGTTATACAACCCCCTATTACAACAACGTTGACAAGTACAATGACAGCTCATACAAATTGTCTGTGGACTTAGATTACAGGTAATAAGTTGTCATATATAAAGGTGTCGTATGATCAGAGGTGGGGGTCGTTTTCATCCATAACTATTACGATTATTTTGAAAGATAACAAAAAAGTATAAGAAAACATTATATATATCAAGAGAAATTATGAAATTAATTTACGAGTTTCTTCTTTAATTTGTATCTTGGCCTACTCGAGATTATTTGAATATAAATATGATATTATCTATTTCAATGGTGACAGGTTCAATGATAGTACATTGAGAACCAACTTGAACTCATTTTTCTTTAAATGTTTTGGTAATCAGCAGTATTGTAAATTGGAATTTGTGGTCCTATAATAACAACTAATATGCACCCAGGAATTAAAGTTCTCATATTAGCTGATCTTTTTACAATTCCTGAATAAATACGCGTCTTCTTGACTCCATTTGACATAATATGATGGAACGACCTGTACAAGTCAATTCATCAGTCATGCAACCCAGAATTAATTTTAAGTACAGATCCACTAAGCCTTAACAAGAAAATAGATGATTGGGGGAGACCGACAAACCAGAACAAATTAAGAGCAAAAGGAGACATGATTGGGGGAGACCGACAGACCAGAACAAATTAAGAGCAAAAGGAGCCATGATTGGGGGAGACCTGACAAACCAGAACAAATTAAGAGCAAAAGGAGACATGATTGGGGGAGACCTGACAAACCAGAACAAATTAAGAGCAAAAGGAGACATGATTGGGGGAGACCGACAAACCAGAACAATTTAAGAGCAAAAGGAGACATGATTGGGGGAGACTGACAAACCAGAACAAATTAAGAGCAAAAGGAGACATGATTGGGGGAGACCGACAAACCAGAACAAATTAAGAACAAAAGGAGACATGATTGGGGGAGACCGACAAACCAAAACAAATTAAGAGCAAAAGGAGACATGATTGGGGGAGACCGACAAACCAGAACAAATTAAGAGCAAAAGGAGACATGATAGGGGGGAGACCGACAAACCAGAACAAATTAGGAGCAAAAGGAGACATGATAGGGGGGAGACCGACAAACCAGAACAAATTAGGAGCAAAAGGAGACATGATTGGGGGAGACCGACATGGGGGAGACCGACAGACCAGAACAAATTAGGAGCAAAAGGAGACAAAGACCAGAACATATCATGAAGGAAAAGGAAAATAAAATTCATAACGGACATCATAACAAATGTAGAGCCAAAGGAGATTCAAAACAAGATGATTGGCCAAGACCAGGGTAAAAGGGAAAGAATCAACAGGCTGCGTGGAGTTGACCTATAAATTATCATTGTTTACACATGTATCAGAATGTAGAACATTCTACAAAACAATATTAAACTTCTTCAAGTGATTCGTTACAATACATATACCTTTGTCAAATGCCCTTGGGAATCAAATTTTTTACTCCAATGTCATCATACATTTTTTCATACTAGAAAACAATAAAAAAAGATATACATCTAAAAAAAATATCTTTTCATTCCAAACATACATATTTGTTAAAGGGTATCTAGTTACAAGATCTAAGTAGATAGCTTCAGGGGTTGATCATAGATGGAAGATCATGTATCACAACTGAACTTCGCTTCGGTGACCGCTAGAGTTATACCGATTGTTTACTATGAGATTTCGTCAATTGTTCATCTCCTAATCTGATTGTCAACATTTATTACATTGGTTTTAATTAATTCTGATAATTTCTAAACATGTGTATGAATTAGGTCAAGAGTATTATTGTTATATCCACATATAAGTTTCTGAAATATAAAATTCCAAACAAATAGATGATCAGAAGGCCAGTTGTTTTCTGATCATCGCAGCCTGTACCAGTTATTATGTCTTTGTTTATCTTTGTTCTAATATACAAAATAAAATTGAACAAATGGCATATTTTAAATTTTAGATGCATGACTATTTGTTATTGTGATTTTAATTGACATCTGACAATTGATGAATCACAAATGCATTTCCTGTACAATATGTTGTTTTTTACAAGTTTAATGTGAGCCTATAAAACTGGTTGGCTGTTTGTGGTTGTTTGGGTTTCCCATTATTTTTTCCCTTACTAACTGATGCAGGTTTGAGCAATGGTGTTTTTATCCAAGAGACTAAAGTTGGTTCATTAGATTTTCTAAAAAAAAATCTTCTAGCTTAGATCAAAGTTTAAATTAAACCAGGTTTAAACTTAATTTCATGTTTATTTCGTCATTTGATGTGAATGCAATTTTAAAACATATGAACTAAAAATCAAAGCGACCTTGAAGTTAAAGAATATTAAATATTCAGGTTATTAAAGGCTTTAAATAAAATCAAAAGGAAGAGCTAAAAACCACAAATATTTCACCACAAAAGACTGCATTAAACTTTAAAATCTTCAATAACATTACAAATGTCAATCCTAATATATCTTTAAAACACCCACAAGTAAATCTGCTGATAAATGTACATCCCACAAATGTTTAGGAGGCAAATCTTAACAACAATTAAATTATGGCCCCTCCTGAAGCAAATGGCCAATCCCTCAGACATTATCATGTGAAATCTTATAATCATTTCAATGATGACATACATGTATCTGAGTAGACCACTTCCTATCCTACAACTGAAAATGGGTGGAATGAATTTGTCAACACAGACACATACATTGATTAGATGTCTCTACCAATATGTGAAATAAGGTAGAAAATGTATCCCTCCTTCAACCACCCCTCTCCGATAATAACATGCATTTTTTCATTGTTTAAGGTGTATATCACACTCTCACCTGTAAACCTGTTAAACGTCAAAGAACATCAAAGGCATGCATACCTGTGTGATGTATATTGGCTATTGTAATTACCTGTAACAAATGACAACCTTCAGATATTGTATAAGGTATCAGTGCTTCTGGGTTATTTTGAACAAGATGATTATCTGTAGAGATAACATACCTTGTTTTTTTATTATCATAAACAATTTTTTAAAGTGGCCCAAACCCAAATCAAAATTAAAGAGGAACAGACAAATGTGCAAGACATACTTTTTAAATTGAAATGAACCAACAAACAAAAGTCCAACAGAATTTGTACAATTGAGCTGAGTGAACAATGACAATCCAACCCTCTTCCCCCCCCCCAAAAAAAAAATCAAAGAGCAGAATGCTCTGAGGGATACGATTGCCATATAGTTTTCATTGACACATTTATAGCAGTTCTGCCAACTTTTCATTAAGCAAATTCGTGAGATTTGGCCAAAATAGAAAAGATCAAAGAGGAAAAAATTGATCTAAGGATACTGCTGCAAAAAAGCATGAACATGTGTGAGTCTCATGCATTTTTGGCAGCCCTGGCCTTGATAGTCCAAATAATTATGACGTCTTGAAAGGCTATATATATATTTTTTTTTTTTTCTTTGACGCCTTACTTCGACGTCGAAGTAAGGCTTCAAAGAAAAAAATTATAATAGCCTTCCAAGACGTCATAATTATTTAAACTATGGCCTTGAAGGCATAAAACTTTGCTCAGTGCTTGGAGCACAAAAATCATGCTCGAAACAAGAAATCAAGCAATTTCATTGGTTGATTTTCGAGTATGAGTACAAAAAAACTGACTCGAAAGTTTTATGACCGCAAGGCCTGGTACAGCTGGATAATATTATTTTCAAAACTAATTCAACTGTACATGCAAAGGTAATATAAATCTGAATAGTCACTCAACTTTAAAAATAGCTAATCCCGGATACAAGTGTACGAGCAATGTACTTATTGTGTTTTATTTGTGTGCTATCAATTCCAAGTTTACTTTCCACAGCAGTCACTGAGAGAGAGAGAGAAGGTACTTCACTTCATAGTTCGATATTACTCTGATGTCAGACGGCTGATTTGCCAGACAAGCTGGGACCGTGGGAGACTTTTATGCTAGTATACTCAGTAAATTACAAACTTAAATAGTCCCAGTCCCATATATTATATCAAGTATTATTGGATGCCGAATTGAATTTTAAATATATAGGTGCCAATTTGACTAGATGCCGATTTAACCAGGTGCCGATTTGACTTTTTCTATGGGTGCCGATTTGACCAGGTGCCGATTTCACTTGGTATCTTATCACCGTTAATTCTAGGAGGAACCCCATTTCTAAATCTTTAATTATTAATTTCCTTTGGGTCAGTGGGTATGATTCCTTCCGTACACACTCCTCTGTTTAAATTGAGATCGTTCTTAATATAATACGACGTTTATCGACATCTAACGAGTTAATTTTTTCTTGACGATTTTGACGGGAAATACTTCTGAAAGGGAGACAACTCGAAACAATAATATGGAAGACTCCATTTCGGCTAAAGGGGTGTTATAGGTAAAACTTCATTGATTTTAATTTAAATAATGCATATGATTTTAAATTATGCAAAAACATTATTAAACCCTCAATAGCAGGCAGACATAGAAAGAATCCAATGAGTTTCAAATTAATTAATAAGCAGGGAATCCAGAACAACCACTCAATCTGATACCCCTTGAAATCAAGAAAACTATACGCATGCGCATTAATACATAAACAAACCCGCGTCTTGCGATTTGCAACAAGAACGTTTATTTAATTTATGATATGATGAATGAGTCTCAATTTCTTTATGAGAGTACAGTATCAGTTTCATAACGGTAAAATATAGAAAACTCAACTTCAGTTCTTATATGACAGAAATAGAATTATCGGAATTCAAAGAACTCTCGCATTTATCAAAACTGGGGAATTCCCTCGGACGTGTTTCTAAATTTATAAAAACACTAAATATAAATACTGCTTAATTCTGATTTTCCATGTTGTTAAAAACACGCATATAAGTCAAGGAAAAAATCCAACATGAAGATTATGAGAAGAACATTACAGGAAAGTTGTTTATGTTCAATCCTTTTGCTTGTTTTTACCTTTTAAAGCAAGACAATCATAAGAATCTGAGATGTTGCTGAATGTTTAGAATAAAACGGTTGACGTGAGGGAATGAGCACTGAGTCAACGGTAAAAGTCTACAGATTGCTTAAAAGCAATCGTATCCCAAAATCACCATGAACTGAAGTGCTCTGAAACGGAGAAAAAAAATCTGTATCATTTGTGGCAGTCATGTTATAGAAATCTCTTTTTATTGCTTTCTCCACTAGTTTTTCTAGCATGTTATACTTCAGAAGAAGACAGTCAACTGCTATTTAAAGCCATCTGTTTACAATGACCTTATAGTAAATGTTATTTTGCAAGTCATTAAAAAGGAATAAATAATTAGTCCAAAGAATTTATAAATAGTGTTGACTCACTGACACAGTTATCTTAAATCTAATTCAGGTCACGAAGAAAGTGAATTATCATCTGACCCTCGGAATAAGTAAACAGTGCAATGAACCTACCTTCAAACCAACTCTGTCTTAAATCATGAATGTAACGTCTATCCATGATAAATCGTCAAATTAATGTTTGGTCGTAATAAATTAACATTACGAGCCATCATAAATTTATGCTAAATGTAAAGAGAGCAATGTATTTGCTTAATATGGAAATATTACAGTGTCATCTTATCAAACATTAAAAGATTTTAAGTCTGATAAATCCCATTCAAAAGAGAAATTGAATTTAAAATTGATAGTTGACAAATATTAAATTTTACAACTCACTACCCTAAACTTTGGACCACATACAGGCAGGAATCATAAAATATTTTTTTTATGAAAATATTTTTGAATACACATGTAAACCCTTGTGAACTTAGTTAAACTAATTTACTGTAAACATTTGAATTGCTCTTATGTGAGTTTAAAAGTAAATAAATCATGTAATGTATTAACTCACATAACACAAATACTGATGCTTTATAAATATAACAAATGGAATCTTTTCAAATGATATATAGGCCAATTCAAGTACTTTTAAGATAGTCCTCAAGTTATTCATCAATTATAAATAAACAATATTTTTGTCTATTACTTGTCTTTCAAAATACGTCACTTGTTCAGCAACCCACTTTTTTCAAATATTATTTATGTCGAGGTTTCAAAAAACGTTTGGTCCTCCTTATAGAATAGAATTCATTATAATTCGTTGGATATCAATTTTCGTGGTTTTTGTGATTAAAGGTGAACAATAAATTCAAATGTTGAAGAATTACACATTTTCTATAAGCTTTGTATGCAGAGATTGACCAAACTACAAAAGCAAATACCCACGAAAATACTGGTTTTCCTCAATCCACGAAAATTGATACCCACGAAAATAAAAAAATCCACAGTAGAACAAATATACTCCCTTTTTTTAATTTTGGGACAGCAATTTACACTCTGAAATATTCTTTTAAGTGTTTGCACATTTACACTCTGAAATATTCTTTTAAGTGCTTGCACATTTACACTCTGAAATACTCTGAAATATTCTTTTAAGTGCTTGCCACATTTACACTCTGAAATACTCTGAAATATTCTTTTAAGTGCTTGTACATTTACACTCTGAAATACTCTGAAATCTTCTTTTAAGTGCTTGCACATTTACACTCTGAAATATTCTTTTAAGTGCTTGCACATTTACACTCTGAAATATTCTTTTAAGTGCTTGCACATTTACACTCTGAAATATTCTTTTAAGTGCATGCACATTTACATATACTGCATACATAAAAGAGTTAATAAAGAATTTCCCACCAGACAAAAACAAATGAAAAACTCTGAAAAAGATCTTTTAAGTGTAACATTTTCATACATGGAGAGACAATATAGAATTTCCCACCAGACAAACTAGCAATAAATCTTTTTTAACAAGATGCACACCATTATAACCTGAGACAGATTGATGTAAATCTTAGTCATGGGAATGATTTAATCTGTCTTTCTCCTTCTTTAACCACAAAGAAATAAGTTGAAACAGTAATTATACCTAATAAGCATAATCACATACTTCTGATATATCAACCTTAAAGTCTGCATTGATAAGAAGAAATCCTGGGAGATTTATACCAACTATTTCAAGTGAAAATCTTCTTTTTGATCTTTTTTATACATGTACCAATTATTTCAAGTTAAAATCTCCTTTTTTGACAATTTTATAAGTTTATTTTAATCATAATTGAAACCTATAACATTTCATGTAAACAATAATTAAACAGATAAGCAAAAATTATTCAATAGCTCCCAGACCTTGGGGTTTGTGGTGAGGTTCCTGTTGCACAATCTTTAACAAAATTGAGAATGGAAATGGAGAATGTGTCAAAGAGACAACAACCCGACCATAGAGCAAACAACAGCCGAAGGTCACGAACAGGTCTTTAATGCAGCGAGAAATTCCCACACCCGGAGGTGTCCTTCAGCTGGCCCCTGAACAAATATATATACTAGTTCAGTGATAATGAACGCCATACTAATTTCCAAATTGTACACAAGAAACTAAAATTAAAAATAATACAAGACTAACAAAGGCCAGAGGCTCCTGATTTGGGACAGGCGCAAAAATGCGGTGAGTTAAACATGTTTATGAGATCTCAACCCTCCCCTATACCTCTAGCCAATGCAGAAAAGTTTAAGTTTACATTGTCACATGATATGGTGTTTTGTGAACTATTGTGGGTTTATTTCTGTGAACCATGATGTTTTGTTCTACGTTTCTGATTGTGCATTGGTATCTGAATGCTCTCGTTTTACAACAGCACAGTTATCCTTTTTTTAAGTTCAGTAAGCTTAGTTCTTCAAAGGCAAATGTATTCCATTATCAATGTTTCTGCCTTTGAATTACAGAGGAGTCCAACTCCATAATTGTGTGGTCTAGCATGTGAGCCCTTTTTAAAAATTATGAATCCACAACTGAATTAGTTATATCTATTATAAGTAATTAAGACTTTCAAATGCAAAGACATGCCAACAATAATGGGACCAAAAGATAAATAAAATCTTAAGCTCAGGAGTCATTGTGCGGCCTATCAAATTTGGCCTGGGTATCTACAGAACCAAGAGCCTGAGGACCATATTGCTTTGTATACAGATGGTTTCAGTAATAAATGTTTGCCTTAAAAATATAGGCTCAACTGACAGCATGTCATAAACCATTAAATTCCATCCGTGGACACGTTCATGTTTTAAATGTTTTAAATCAACAAAAAGACTCAGTTTCAAATTCAGCATTTAAAATCATTTATGTGAATAAAGCATGCCTGGATGACCACTTAAGCCTATAATACTGAAATATGGGAATTAAGCATGCCATGGTTAAAACCCTTCAGCATAATGTCCATATAATTAAATGTTATTTCTTTAAACATAAAATCGCCATTAAGTTATTAAGAATAGTGTTGTACCTAACACTACAGACATTAAATCCCCCAAAATGACCACCTTCTATTATTATCCTGAACTGAGGCATGCTAAGAGACTTTTGGCAATCGTTTTTCCACTGCTGGCATATCTTGAACACATCAGTGGTATCCATACAGATTTAGGTTTTAAATGACAGTGTAATGTCCTGTGAATGTGTATTCAAATACAGTTTAAATAAGTATATAAAGGTCAACCATTGGACCAGAAAAACAAATGACCTTAGAAGTGTGGTGACCTTGAATTGTTAGAAATGAGTAAGTACAATACTACAGCTGGACAATCATATGGTGATTTGATAATATACCCAGACTTGATCATAAAATTGAGAATGGAAATCTGAAATGTGTCAAGAAAACGACAGCGGCGGGCAGACCAAAGCAGAAAACAGCCGAAGGCCACCAATGGATCTTCAACACAGAGAGAAAGTCTGTCACCCTGAGGTGGGCTTCAGCTGGCCAAATTAACTGACTTGACTATACATACACTTGGTTGTAAAAGTTCTATAAAGGAAACCTGTAAGGGTCATCCATAATTGTCAACCATTTTCCAAAGTGTACAAAACGTACACTTTTTCAGACCCCCCACCCTCCCTCAAAAAGTGTACATCAACCATTTTCAGATTTCAAGAGAAGAATAAATCATTCTTAATAAAAAGAAGATCCTGTTTATTATATTTTAGTTTAATATAGAAATTTGCATTGAAAATAAACTAAAACATATCTGACTGTTTTATTTGATGACATCTATCTGTGATGCTGTGTTTTGTTAGAATAAAGAGTTCAAAGATTAGCGTTTTCCCTATCACACAGTGGAACTCCAATGAAAAAGGCACCTAGAGCATGCAAAAGATTAACAAAAGGGCACATAAACTATGCTAAGAATCAAAGAAAGGAAATGCATGGTTATATTGCATTGGTAAAGTATGGACTGACAGTTGTTAATGGAATCAGAGCTCAAGGCAGCAAACAATAAAAGTGTAATGTTTTAAAACATTTTAAGTTTTTAAATTTCCCGTCTGTATTTCTATTTAAAAGGTCCCTGTAAATATGCCATTCATGGCACTACTATCGTTTATGTATATGTACTGTAACGTGTACATATTTTGCATAATTTTTAAGGTTAAGGTTAAACTTCATATGGAGGTGTTCCTAATTAAAGGAGGCTTACTTCCAGTTTACTGGTTTACTGTTTTGGAATACATTACAAGGAAATTAAAAGAACCAGTTTAAAATCTTTTCACAAAATGGCGTCTTGTCAAAATCAAAACATTCAAAGAATTTAGTGTTTCCGTCAGTTATGTTTATTAAACAGAGTGAAACTATAACGATCTATAATAAAGCAGGTGAAATTGACAATCGGGTGTTCTGAGAAATGCTTGCAAACTTTTTGTTTAAAAAAATTTACAAGTTTACATTTTTGAAAGATTTAGTTTTCATATGATTTGATCTTTTAATCGTTCAATCCGGATTGAGGAGAATTATGATATCGAAATAAATATAATCAAATGAAAATAATAAAGAAGAAATAAGAACAGAAACACACCTAAGCCAATTCTCGATTTTATACATCGATCGACCTTCCCTACGGAAACGAAATAAATTGTGGAAATAAAAAAAAAAAGCGTACGGTAAAAATGTTGATTTTTTAACCCCTCCCCCCAAGTGTACGTTTTGTACACTTTGGAAAATGGTTGACAATTATGGATGACCCCTAAAGAAAGTCTAGGACTAAAATCTGCAGGACAATGAGCAAAAATCACTTCGTTGAAAAATTGAACTTGATAAACGTAAGAATATTGTTCAGCAAGTTCATGTACTGAATTTAAAATTTATAATATAAGTTGAAGAAGATTAATGATTGGATTAAGAGTTCACTTGCTGAAGTATATCAGATTGACAATTTATGAGTACTTAAACACAACCTCTCAAACTTCAAAACAAACTTTCCACTTTCTCACAGGCACAGAGCCAAACGATGAGCCATTTCAAATAGATACAGTGCGATGATAAACTCATATATTTACCTAAGCAACAGTTTCTCATCTGGTCCATACCATAAAGCTTACATTAACTTAATCCCTTAACATAGCAGTGAAAACAACTGCCCAGAAATGGCGGTATTTGACATTCCAATGGACGTAGTTTGTTACAATCCTTGTTGACATTTTAGATTGTTCAGTTTAGATATACAACCTAAATATTGTACCTAATTCAAACAAAACAATCAGCATTTTGGTATAGACCTACTATCAATTATACAGATTTGTCATTTTTTGATCAATTGATAGTTTAAATAGTAAGATAGGGCTAACTTTAGAGTATGAAGTATAATTGTAAAACAATAAATTACTTGAACTAGAACTTGACACTCTAGAGTTGTGTCCCCTTGAAGAAATATTATGTACCATATTTATTTCTGCAAATTCAGCTGATGTTTGAATCATCATTGTGATTGTCATATAATGGTGTCAATATATTGCTTTCTTTCAGTTTAATTTTAGGAAATGCAACATACAAACAATAATTCCGAATATTGTATATTTTTTATCTTTTATACATGAAGCTGTGGCAAGATGAATTTGGCGATACATAAAATGTGATTGGCGACATTTCTTTAAAAAATTAAGTCTTTTATAGTTATGGGTTGGTACCCATTATTAATTTATCGTTCTAAACCATAATTTTTTTTTATATAGCAGAAACTGATAAAATAAACCGCAAACAAATATGTGATATCTCATATTTAAAACAACCTACGGACATTTAATGCCTTGTCCACCCCTGTCATACTCTTACTAAAATCACAAAATGATAAACTGGCCAAGAAAATAAAAATGAAGGTGTATTAATTTGTATGACATTATCTAATGATGACTAAGATGATGAATACACCTATAAACATGTAATATTGTCTTATAGTGGTTAAATATGACAGCTGATCCCTGTAAATACATACTATTTATGGTTTACGCTAAATATGAAACATGCCTTACATGTGCGTAAATATACTAAATATGAATGGGTGATTATTATGCAAACAGCAGCATTTCTCTTGCTCTTCTGAAAAGTTAAAGGGATGTGTCCTTTTCAACCTTAATATTGTTTGACCTCTGACTTTTCCCTAGGCTTTCTTTCTTTTCTTTTATTTATTTGTTAGTTTTTGTTTTCTTTATTCATTTTGTTTGTGTTTGTATTTAACTTTTCAGTTATTAACAATCTATATTGAATCTAATTGACTTAAAGTCATGTCCCCATCATGGCTAAGGTCCAGTTTTCCATAGTAAATTCCAACACCTTTTATATCATGAGCAGCCTTTTGGTCTGACTTTAATTGTTACAAGCCTTTGTAACTTAAACCTTAATGTTAACAGTGGAATTAATATCACAGTAAACAAATAATTCCTCCTAATTACTTTATTTATTTTTGAAATATTTTAAAATGAAGAGATTTTGTCTTGATCAGGGGAGATAATCTGAGATAAGGTCTTCTGAATCAACAAAGATCTTATCAACTAATTACACATAAATGATTAGCCTATAAAGCTGATAACAATGTTTGTATAGCTGATTGAATTTGTACCATATTGATATAAACCCATATAAAGGTCACATTTATAAAGTTAAAATATAAGATGATTTTCTTAATTGTAATCAGACAATTGAATAAATAAATCTGACATATTTAAAGTTTGACATTTGATGAAAAACAGAAGGTCCAGGACATTGGACCTGCACTAATTTGAACCCCTGTCAGTTATAATATATTCTATATCATAACTCTTGTCATAGTTTTACAACTTATGATCTTTCAAATTTTTTCAGGAGATTTAGAGAGAAAGGTCTAGCTTAATAACTGGACATTATGGCTAGTGCTTCTTTCAATGATTCAAATGAGCGACTGATTCTATTAGTCTGCAGGGATCTATCTTCCTTTTCATTTTTTTAATTATATTTTCAATTATTTTAAAATGAGCATTTTTAATATTTCATGTGCATGCCAATTCTGGGATCATACCTGATGACTAACAGGTAGAAAATAAGGCTGAAACCTAAATCATATTTATACCTTGAAATGCAAGACAGTTGAAGCCCAGGGCTTATAGATTACTGCAGCAATCTGTATTTTGATTGTGATTTCCTTAGGTAAAAATTATGGTTCCCTGAACAACATAATATATCATCTTTCAAATTAAGGTCATTCAAAACCTCATTATATAAAAATGAAAATATTTGTAAATATGAAAATTACAACCTATACATTATGTGACATTTAATTTATTCAAATATTTAGAAAATTTCATGAATAACTAAAAAAAATGTTATAAAATATCCTTGTACAATTTCAATGAAACTTTAAGTAAACTACAAGACCTATATCATATCACAGGTAAAGGTTATGAAAATAAGAAATTGAAACCGAAACTTTTCATAAGAAGAATATATTTTTTTTAACAAATGTTATCACAAAAGATTTCCTCGTTTGACATCTTCACTTACATGTATCATATCTTTTTGTCTCTTTATAGCACCTCACATTTTTTGGGGACACATTCTATTTTGTACGCTATTTATAAATAGTCTTCAGTTGTCTCTTCATCTACATTTGATTATTTAATTGTTTATTATATATATAGTGTATTAAGCCATTTATAAATGCCACTTGTGGGCTATTTCCTGGTGGTCAGTTTTTGAGGATGGAGGAAGCTGGAGTGTCTGGAGAAAACCACAGACCTTCGATAGGAAAACTAGTCAATAAAGATTGGGAGTCGAGTGCATCCCCACGAGCAGGTTCGAACTCACAACCTCAGTGTCATCTACACAAGAAGAAGCTATGTCATGCTTAAGTTATGATCAATGCCCCACAATGTCCTTTACCTAACCAAAAATATCATTATTATTTTTCTACATAAAAATTCCTAACCGATTACAAAAAAATGTAAAATCATACTTTTTATTAGATTTTCAATAATTTTTTGAGATGACATAAATATTTTGATAAAATATTAATTTTCCATTGATTAACAGTTCAAATTCACAGCTGTCTCCACAAAATGATTCATCACACAAAAATACATGTAATCACTGATAAATAGTTAAAATACAATGATTGAAGTATTTCACAACTCCTACGAATCAACATTTATTAACTGCCTTTCGTTTCAAGTGGGTTTATAGCCGATCGTAGCAGGACACTAACAGGCTACTCCTAGTGATTTAGTCAGCTGCTGAAATTATGCATATATATGGTCAAAAATATATAAATAAATTTACCGAACAATTTAATAAAATAAGAAGATATATGATTGCCAAAAGATACATTAACTTTCAACCAGAGACCAAATGACATAGAAACATAGGTCACCATACGACCTTCAACAATGAGCAAAACCCAGACTGCATCATAAGTCTGTTATAAAAGGCCAAGAATTGGCAAATGTAAATCAATTCAAACGAGAAAACTATATACAAGCTAACAAAAGATTTAATAATTTAAAGAAGATATCAAACATGTTCCTAAGTGCTCATAACCAAACTAAGTACATTTATAGTAGCTAAGTACAAGTTGTTTATTATTTATTTATGTTAACAGATCTCTTGGCTGTTTTATGGTCTAAATATAACAACATAATTATATACATGATAATAAAAGGTGGTCAGTTATTACTCTATATAACCTACTAAAGTGCTTGTCATCTTATGGTCTTTATTGACTAAAATGTAAGGGAGGTAAAAAATCTCTTTCTTAAATTCTCAGTCAAAACATTGGCATACTAGTAAACTTGATATTTTAGAAATTTCATGTCAGACTTATACTAGTTTTAAATTGATTGACCACAACTTCAACATCAACTTTTTTAAACTAAAACTTTGGCAGGATTTTACATTTCTATGTGGTGCAGGTAATATTTAATTTAGACAAAATATAAGTTCACGATTTAGATTAATGTTTTTGATGACAATGAGAGGTACATACTGTAAATGTAACAATTTAAACCATGCTTCAAAACAAAACAAAAATTCAGAACATACAAAGTAGGTATATTCATGCACATGATTCTAAAACTTTTCCAAAAATATAAAATCAAGGCTTGAGAATACACCTGCATATGGATTAAAGCGACACATGCCACCAGGAATAGAAAGATGTTAAAAAGTATAAAATGAAATCTTCCTTTTCCCTCTAGACTTACCATCTTTAGTAAGGTCCACTGCAGAATAATAAACAATAAGAAATTTATTACATTGTTCTATATCAGATATTATACATACAAGGCCAATATAAAAGTAGACCTCAAATATAAAAGTAAGAAGGTGCAGTATGATTGCTTATAATGAAACAACTCTCCAGACAAGAGACCAAATGACACAGAAATTAACAAATGACACAGAAATTAACAACTATAGGTCATACACCCTTCAACAATGAGCAAAACCCATACAGCAGAGTCAAAGACTGTATTCACCTTTTCCAGGATTAAACTAAATTTCATCTAGGAGACATGCCACTGAAGTAAAAATTCTATTCCTTAATGTAACTTACATAACTTAGTAAAACTTTAAAGCACAGTATATTAAAGTCTCATAATTTATGAGGTATGAAATTGCCCATATAATATCCATGTAATAGCATCTGATAGGTGACTGATCATTTTGCCTTATGATAAAAATGGAACACTTTTCAATAAATCCAGCTTTCAAGGCCATGTCATTGTGGCCATTGAAAGCTGGATTTATTGAAAAGTCTGGTCCATTTTTATCATATAACAAAATGATCAGTCACCTATAGGATATAAACCTCCTCCTTTTAACCTCTATGATATAGACATAGGCCATTACCTAATTAAGATATATTGATCCCTATGCTATAAATATTGACATTTGCTATCAATTTAATTACCATAAAATACCAAATTGATTTTATTAGGCAAGAGTAATCAGATCTATTATTCTCAAGAGAAATACAATATCTTAAATACATGATATAGCATTGGTGAATGGAGGGCAGTAAACTCAGACAAAATAAAAATATAGACAGATGTCTGTCTGTCATCTGATTTTACAAACTATGTTTGAAAGTTTCCTCAAATCTGATAGTCAAATCATAGCCATAATGTTTCTACTGACTTGAAACTGAAATCAACTTTGAAATTTTTATTATTTTAATCTGTAAAGAACAAAGTTACAAATCATTTCCAAGCAAGAAGGATTATTTCTTTCTGAGACTTACTATCAGGGGCAGATCCTTAATTTTGAAAGGAAGGGTGACAAGACAACATTTGAAGTACTAGTTATAAATTAACTAAGTTCGCAAAAAGGATATGCGCTTATCATACATGTATATATGTAGCTCCATAAATTGTGACCACCCTAATTCTTCCTCTGACTATAACATGTAAGTAGTAGTCTATACTCTATTAGTATTTTTTTTCAACATGTCACAAATCCATAACGAAGCAACAACTCTTTAGAAGAGTCATGGCATGATAATTTACTACTGCTAAAGGTAGTGCCTAAGTGACAAGTGCTGCACAGATGTTAACATTTCCTTAATTACTTTACATACATGTACATGTATTGTGTTTCTTATGTGGTTGTCTTAATTTGTCATTTATCAAAGTCAACACATTCTTGAGTCCTTAATTAAATGCAATATACATTTAGTTCATGTAAATGTAAGTATTCTAAACATGCCAATCCTTAACATGCATGGAATATCTGCCACTGAACATTCTACACATGCCAATCCTTAACATGCATGGAATATCTGCCACTGAACACTGAATGAACAACCTGATGAATCTTAATATCATAACTTTTTATTGCCTTAAAGCTTTTATAAACTTAACTTTTCTCTTAAGTCTCAGTTGCTTAAATTTCAAGTTCATATTATTTCATTTTCTTCTAAGAATGCCTTAGTGGGCACACAAGTCACAAAACAAAGCATCTAGATTATACTGTGAACAAATAAGCTTAATAACCCCCTCCCCCTCCCCCCTCATTTGATAGTTAAATATTAAGCTGAGACTACTATAATACATATAGTATAGTACAATGTATATAATGTTAAAGTAGCGACAGTGATAAGACAGTATTTAAGACACTCATAAAATAAGGTATTAAGACAATTGAGATTAATATCTCTTTAGTGGTTTTTATTCATTGTTTTTCTATGACACATTTTTCATTATATCATTTGACACATTTTTTTCCATTGTATTATTCAAGGACGTATTTTGATCATAATATTCTAATAATTGTAAATAAATAAAAATGTTTTCCTGTTTAAGTATTCACAACAAGGCAAACCAAAGATTTTTTTCATGACAGGGAAAAGATTTAAATGATTGTTAAATCATTGTTGATATGCTTTTTTTTCAATGGTTAAATTTGAATTTTTGGGATCAATGACATCTTTTATAGCCATCCACAAGCTTTAGTTGTTATTGAAAACACCCTTTGCGTCATTAAATTATCAGTGACATACAAATCCTTGCTTACATGTAGTACTATATGCTTAGCATCTCTAATTATGTTGTCATTCTAATAGACAGAAAAAGGAAAAATGCTCTTGTTAAATTTTTTCTCAAATTTGATATGATTTTAAAATTCAAATATTGGTTCCAATCCATGATCAGTGACTGCAGGAAAGAAATGTGCCCCCCCCTCTCTCTCCCATGGTGCAGAGTTTCCCTCCTGAATATTACTAAAAATCTAGGTTTTTTTCAGTCTTTTATTCAAACTTATTTTATAAAATGTCATTATTATAGTTTTACAAATCAGTTATTTTATTTTAGGTTTTCAAAGGTTAGATTCTCATGAGTAATTAGTTAAAAATAGAAATATGAATTATTGTTTTTTATATTTATAAAATAATCTTCACAAATAAAAAGAAATTTTCTTGCACTTACCCCCATCAAATCCAAGGAACCAAGAGGCAAAATTCTGCCCCTCTTTTCGTCCACGGATCATTATACCGAAAGTTGTAATCTATCTAAATCCTGAGTTCATCCTTCACTAATTAAACATATGCTTCATCATAGCCACAATTATAAATATGACAATAAATTCAGCCTCATATGAAAACCAGGTGTGACACTTTTATGATGACAAATTTTTAATCCAAGCGATAAATCCATAATTTTGTCTTCCAGTATAAAGGTGAGAAATTAAAATTCTCCACCTGTCCTTTGTTTTAAGTGTTCTATTTTATAATAATTCCACATGTGTCTATTTCTCATTATCACTTCTGTGAACACATCAATGGTTGTCTATTTCTTTAAACATCATAAAAAAGGTTAAAGTTCAAAGTTGGCCTCAGGTGTGTCATGCTTTAATGACTATTTACCTGAGAGGGGCTCAATACAGGATGTAAAACAGATAAAATCAGTGTTATCAATAAAATCAATGTTTAATAAAAGTTGGCAATATTTTTTCATAAATTGCTTTTTAATTTACGAAATCTTCACAAATATTTTATCTATTTTTTACACTACTTAGACATTTCAAAAAGAAACATTATCTTGGTGAAATTTTAACTCACCTTTCCTAATATCCAAATATAACAAAATTTCTGGATTTTTGTTAAATTACTTTCAGTTTGCTTTCGTTTTTTTTTTAAATAGGACTATACAGAATTGAACATGTTCATCTGAAACATATATCACTGGGGGTGTTTTTTTTGGAAGATTTTAAGTCTATTTCAAATTCCAATTTTGTTAAACTTCCAATTTTTGTTTTTGTATAGTTTTGTATTATTCCTAATTGTGATGCAGAAAAAGATACAAAAATTAAACTTTACTCCCAAAATCTAACACATACCACTTCTAAGCTTACCCTCTGAAAAATCTGGGGTCAAAATAATTGAGGTAATTACAATCTTCCTTTCGGGTCTTTCATAGAGGACTATGCTGTATGGGCTTTGATAATTGTTGAAGGCCTTACAGTGAGCTATAGTTGTTAATTTCTGTGCCATTTGGTCTCTTGTGAATAGTTATCTCATTGGCAGTCATACCATTTTTTTATTTTCATGTACCCCAAATTTTCAAAGCCCTGGTCTTTCATTTCTCACAGTACTTGCAGTACAAAATTTTAAAACAGTAACACAAAATCCTATATACTCATTTGTAGGGCTTGATGTCTTTATATTCTTATATGTTCCCAGCTCCTCAATGCTAAGGAATATACCTGTATCTGACCCTACAGAGAACCTCTAGGACATTACCCCAGACTGTAAACAATGAGAACCTCTGGGACATTACCCCAGACTGTAAACAATAACATTGAACCAAAGGAAATAAATGTTTTATTTCTATGACAATATTGCAACAGGAAGAAAAATCAATAATAAAAAGATATTAATAAAGCTAAGTAACATCTGTTGCAATATTATGTTAGGGAGTACTTGAAAAAGCCAGGTGCAAGGGTGACTGTACAGTGAGGTATCCCTAGACAAGGTGTTTTTAATGTTAGGAGTACCTTTAACAGCTGGTGTAAGGGTCTATACAGTGAGATGACGGGACACCACTGCAGTGTCTCATATGGTGTTATAATTGTATAAGAAGTACCTGTGATTAGGATAGGTGTGTAAAGAAGTCCAATCAGTTTGGACACCACCACATATGGTGTATCTATTGTGTTAGCAGTACTTTTTAAACACTGGGTGTAAGGGGGCATATACATAGTAAGATTATTAGGGATTCATGACTTTATATAGTGTTTTTTTTGTGTGTTAGGTAGTACCTGAGATGACCAGGCATAAGGATGCATACACTGGGGTCATCAGGGAGGCAAAGCTATATTCCCCTATGAACTATCTCTCTCCCACCTACATGCAATCAGCCTCTGCTTTTTCACAGGTCTTCCATATTTTTACTGAATGGTGCTACATGTATCAGTTTATGTTCCACTGGTGTTTTTATTTTGCTTCCCTAGTATTTTTTCATTTTTTTTCTCCAGTTATCAAGCCTTTTGTAATGTTTGTAAATGAAAAACAGTCATAACTAAACTAATAAAACTTTATAGGAAAAATTAAATCACGTCACATCAAAAGACACCTCCCTGTAGGCAATCAATGCTTTATAGACAATTAGACGAGTAAATAGAATTACATAAGATTCAATATGCTTATTTTGTTCAGGTGAGAAATAAGCGTAACCTATAGTGAGATATTACAAGAGTGTCAATCTTAACACCTCAGGTGACAGGTAATAATTGAATTATAAATGGGCTGAAACTTTCAAATAAATTTCAGAACAACAAATAAATTTCAGAACAACAAATAAAGAGGTGTAACTTAATCTTATTATCATTCAGTAAGAAAATTAAAGAAAACACTTTGAGGTAAACATACTTTGATCTTTAAGCTAAACATACACTATATTTTTTTTGTCTTGATTTTCATTAGATACATATTTTGTTTGAAAATATTTCCTCCAGATTGCCGTTAACAATATAGTATTATCCTTAATTTCAATCTTGTACATGGCTGATAAAGAGTTGAATGGGGAACCTTTAATATATTTTAAAATTAACTGCCAGTGTGAATACAGAAAAAGTTAATTGTTAATTTTACCTAGTACTCCTTATTGTAAGGAGTTATATATAGAAAAAGATTGTTTTCCTTAGGAGCAACAGACTTATCTCCCATGCTTTTCTATCTTCAACAGTTAATCTAGAGTTATCTCCCATTTTACATCAAATTCAAATGTTGTCAAATGATTAGATTTGATAAATACATATATAACAAAATTTGTATTCTTAAGGAGTTAAGCACTTAAATTTAAGTCTGACTCTTCCGTATACCTTAAAACATGTTGATAAATATATAAATATTATTGAAATATCCACAATTCATGTTCATGGTCTATAAAACTCTGAGGTGTCCTAACTAAGGAGTCTTTTTTTAATACTGAAGTAGGAACAATGGTTGCCAACATCTAGCTATGCCAATGTGGTAGATCAACTCCTGTCCACTTAATGTCCAGAGGCAATTATTTCATGAGTAAAAGGATAAGATCAAATTAACAATAAATCCAATATGAAGATCCTGCAATATGGGGTCGACTGGGATATGATAGTTTTGGATTTTGAATACCAATGGAAAATGAGGCTTTAATTAATAGAAATTAAGCCTTGCAACATGCCAACTACAGTACAGACCCATTAAAAATAAGACAATTATGTTATAGAATGCAGAAAGGCTTGTAAAAGTACATGAACTTTTTTTTGCTATGAAAAAACAAATTATTAGTAGATCTATTACTACCGTAAACCTCTTTTTGTCAACCGTTGCAACTTGGGTAATTTAAAAACATTATGGGTTGGTGCAATATTCAGCATAATAATATTTATTTATCAGACTTGGCTTTCAAACCATTTTCTATTACTATTAGATTACTATAATTTAATGATTAGCCAAGTAACTAATGTGACTGAGGTTATGTTGTACTTTTAAATAAATAAATTATTGCATCTTTTATTTGGTTCTGAATGATAATGAAAACTGGTCCATTACCTAATTATCAGTCTAAATAACACATTGTATCTCTGTCAATACTTGGTCAGTTAATAATAGTGCTGTCAAGAAAGTCTGTCTAAAAGGCACCATACTTCTTGAGAAATGTAAGATCGTCTACCTTTTTTTATATGATACACAGTTCAGAAATTCTTGCATATTATTAACCAACATATTTTCGCAGATACTTCAATTCATTTTACGTTTATCCATTTCTTCTCTACTTCACATTAATCCAGCTTCATGATGTTTCAATTTTTTTGATATATTTATAATTAAAGTTTAACAAATTCACAATTTACATTCACTTATTCTTTTGCTTGCAAAAATAAATAGCTCCCAAATATTAGTTGGTTAACAGTCCGTGAAAGGGCTTTATAGCCAGTCAGATCCTTTAAAGTGTATTTAAGTTAATGTCTTACAGTCTTACTGTATATTTCACTTTTCCCTGCTGAGGCCATCTTGGGAGCAACTGTCACAGGAAATAAAGGGAATTTTCACAAACTTTAAAGTGTGTTTAAGTTAATGTCTTACCCTCAGTGTCATTTTCCCTGCTTGGGCACTCTTGGGGACTAGTGGCACGGGAAATAAAGAGAAATTTCACAAATTTTAGTGACTATAAGTGTTCAGTCTTACCTTCTGTGTTAATTTCCCTGCTGAGCCCATCTTGGGTGCAACTGTCAAGGGCATTGAAGGTAAATTTCATATATTTAAAAATGTCTAAGTTTTGGACTTTCCCTGCTGAGGCCATCTTGAGGGAACCTGTCAAGGGAATGGAATTTTCTCGTACTTTATAGTAAAGTGTTCAGTCTTACCTTCTGTGTCACTTTCCCTGCTGGGGCCCTCTTAGGGACAACTGTCAAAGGAAAGGAAGAAATTTTCTAAAACTTTAAAGTGTATATAAGTGTTCAGTCTTACCTTCTGTGTCCCTGTCATGACCCTCTACTTGTTGGTGTAATCTGTCTAGGGACTGTAGGGATCCATATTGTTTACTGGACAGAAGTGAAGGATCGTAGCCACTATCACTCTCATTATCAGCTGAAACAATCAAAATGAGAGTTAAATGATTAAAAAAAAAAATTTAAAAATCAGGGTTTCATGTTTAGGTTTATTCTTTTCAAACAAAAAAATTATCTAATCATCAAACACATAATTATATATGAAAAACTAATTTCATACTTCAAACAGTTTTTTTTTTTATTTCCTATAGAGAGAGAGAGCTTACAGAGACTATTTTTTTGTAAGCATTTTGCCTCGACTTTTATAATATTTAAATAACTACAGTGGAGTCCCCGGTGTCCGCGGGGCACTTGATATCGCGCATTAGCTGATTTCGTCATATCAACACAGTAACACATACAAAACCGTTCTTGTTATTGTTTTAGCCTTCCGAAGGGATAAAAAAGAATAAAATTGATAGTTCAAGAATTAATTAATAACTGCAATCCCGTGATTTACCATATTTGGCCAATTTCCATTAAAAAAATTACATCATCAGATTATTTTTGTTTTATTTAAGTCAAATTAATATCAGATTGAAATATTTTTTGCTCTGCATCCTTGGAAGTGTGTTTGGTACAAACTCTGCTATATTTCGTAGTATAAAATCTTTCCTTTATTTCAAATAAGCTATTTTTGGAAGGCATGCACGAATTCACCAGACATTGGAGGAACTCTCAGAACAGGGGTTTTCTTAATTTTGGACACACATTACACAAAAAAGGATGAAACCATACAAACAGAAGATTTTATGAAATAAAAGTATTTTATGAATGTCTTCACACAAAATTATCCAATTATTAGTTTTATCAGTTGAATGAAGTGAAGTCATAAGTCTTAGGTGCGCGGATACACCGGACTGCACCGTATACAATTTGAGTTACTTCCCTTTAACCTTAGTTTGAATAAGGGAAAAAAAACACATTTAAATCCATATAATCATCCGTCTACCAGACTATAAAGAACAAAAATTCTTGCAATGTGAAACCTAATACCTAGAATGTATGATTGGTCTAACCTTGACAAATTTGCTTTTATCACAAAAATGTGTTTTATAAATTGTTATTTACTAAAAAGCTGTAAAACCTGTAAAATTTAAAGTATCTACACCATTGGAGTGTGAAGTATTTACACCATTGGAGTGTGAAGCAAAATGTACCCATCAAAAGAGATATCAAAAATCTACATTCGAAATATATATGTAAATTTATTTGAAGTAAATTATTAAATTCAAGATTTTCACTTTTTGATAAAAAAAAAAACCAACCAACTAATAACATTTGTAGAACATATTTTAACAACAGTAAAATCTACCAACTTAACTTATTTTATTTTGACCTGCGAGAAAAAATAGACACATGTCCAAACTGAAAACTGGAACATGGACATACAGAGAACATTCAACAGTAACCTATGTAAAAAAGAATCTGCTAAACAAAACTTTAGTTCTGAATTTGAAAGTATTTGCTTTGGACAGGTTTTACTGTAAACTAACATTTGCCATGATGTTTAATCTGCTTCAATGACATCTATTAACATCATCAATAACAATATTACAGTGTTGTGATCAGCATACAAATCATAATACATAAGTCACACTTAGTCCATAAGTGGTGGTGAGTGGTGATTTGTAAATATTATTGCAATTTTTTAGCTTGCATGTGTTTTTTGAAATTGCTGCAATCCCATCAAACTTTTGTAATAATAAAGGCATTGCAGAACAGAACAGGTGAAAATCATTAAAAATGTGTCAGCCACTCATTAACCAGCATAACAATTTATTTTTTATCAAACCATGAACAGTTCCTCAAAATTGTATGTTCAACTCCCAACAAACTCATGAACACTTCACCAAAACTTGTGATTTAACAAGCAACAAAACTTGTGCACACTTCACCAAAATTGAGTGTTCTCTAAGCAACAAACTCACACTGATGATACACTTTACTAAACTCTTACCAGGCATTGAATGACCTCGACTTACCACATTGAGTTCCTTATCAAAACTGTGTGTTCACCAAGCAACCAACTCATGAACATGCTTACACACATATTTGCAATGTTTGATGTGTGTTCACTCAAGAGCAAAGTGTTTGGTGAAAATGCATGCATGATGATTAAAGCAGTGATTCTGGATGACAATCAGAATGCTCTTGGAAAAAGTATACATGACCTGTGTTCCTAAATGATAAATGAAATAATCTTTGTAGAAACTATACAAGAGCTGATACAAAAATGAATGACAAATGGTTAAATGTCCAGTGGCAAACATTTTATGCAAATAGAGGCAGGACAAGTATGATGGAATGATCTTGGACAATGCACAGTAAATCATCGTAAAGATATAATAATAAATTCTCTTTCAATTTACAAGTTCAGGATATTGTGACAAAATCAGATAGACAAAATGGAAATCACATTTCAGAAAAGATAATGAAATGAAAGCAACAGAGAGCTTAATGACTTTGAGTAATCAATTTGATCCTAGTGATAAGAAATGACTAAAGGTAGGATTAATAGAAAGATCAATTTGATGAGAACTAACAAACAAACAGACTTATATTGATCTACTCACAGACTATTGTAGTTTTCTGCAACTTTATACATATACATGTATACATTGAACTTAAGAAAGAAACATACATTTTGTGTAAAATAGGGTAAAAGTTTTGTAAATAGACCAGTCCACGTATGCCAACAGTATGTAATCATTGAATGTCGATAGACTATTGTATACCAGAAGAAGAAGAAGAAGAAGAAGAAGAAGAAGAAGAAGAAGAAGAAGAAGAAGAAGAAGAAGAAATAGTAAAATCACAGATTTATATATCAATTAGGTTGTTCTCGAATAAAGGAAGAAATTCGTCATCATCACAATTGTAGTTTTCTGCAACTTTATACATATATATATATATCTATTGTTAGTCAGACAGTTATAGAAAGGAATCCTTAAGATTCTTCGATACAATCCATTTAAATCTTCAGCTTCATCACAATGTATAACTTGCTTTGGTTCATCGAAGTTGTGGACATAGTAAAATCACAGATTTATATATCAATTAGGTTGTTCTCGAATAAAGGAAGAAATTCGTCATCATCACAATTGTAGTTTTCTGCAACTTTATACATATATATATATATCTATTGTTAGTCAGACAGTTATAGAAAGGAATCCTTAAGATTCTTCGATACAATCCATTTAAATCTTCAGCTTCATCAAAAACTACCTTGACCAAAAACTCCCACTTTCATTTTCTATTTTCAGTGGACTGTGAAATTGGGGTCAAAAGTCTAATTTGGCTTTAAAATTAGAAAGATCATATCATAAGCAACAAATGTACTAATTTCAAGTTGATTGGATTTAAGCTTTATCAAAAACTTTAACCTGAACGGACGAAAGGACGGACGGAAGCACAGACCAGAAAACATAATGCCCCTCTACTATCGTAGGTGGGGCATAAAAACGGAAATATTTCCTTAAAATTACCAATTTAGGGGCAGCAACCCAACAACGGGTTCTCCGATCCATCTGAAAATTTCAGGGCAGATGAACTTGACCTGATACAACAATTTTACCCCATATCTGATTTGCTCTAAATGCTTTGGTTTCAGAGATATAAGCCAAAGTCTACATTTTACCCCTATGTTCTGTTTTTAGCCATGGCCGCCATCTTGGTTGGTTGGCTGGGTCACTGGATACAGTTTTTAAACTAGATACCCCAATGATGATTGTGGCCAAGTTTGTTTTAATTTGGCCCAGTAGTTTCAGAGGAGAAGATTTTTGTAAAAGTTAATGACGACAGACGTCGACGGACGACGGACGCCAAGTGTTGAGAAAAGCTCACTTGTCCCTTTGAGCCAGGTGAGCTAAAAATGGATAAGAACAAATACTGGGAAATAATAAAAACACATACAGAGTATGAAGAAAACACATACTTGGAATGCAGAAAAACACACGATGTAGAATAAACAAATACAGAAAAAGCAAAAAAACACATGCGGTAGGATAAGACAAATACTGAGAAAAATAGAAAAACACACGAGGTAGGATTAAACACATACAGAGAATGCAGGAAAATACATGGGGTAGGATAAAACAAATACTTAGAAAGCAGAAAAACACATGGGGTAGGATAAAAAACACACTGGGAATACAGAAATACACATGAGGTAGGATAAAACATACACTGGGAATACAAAAATACACATGAGGTAGGATAAAACATACACTGGGAATACAGAAATACACATGAGGTAGGATAAAACACACACTGGGAATACACAAATACACATGAGGTAGGATAAAACACATATGGAGACAAAACATACCAAATATGGCTAGAAAAAAACACATACTGAGAATGAGAAAAACTGTGTATGGCATGGAGAAATAATATTAAGACCATTAACAATACAGTGCTGGCTGGGGAAAACTATACATAACATACTTAGAATGCAAAGAAAAGAGAATTACTTTTTTTTTTTATATAATTTTAAAAGATATGAAAAAGAAATACAACATAGTATTATAATAAATGATATGAAATAGATGTTATTATGTAACATGATATCAATATGTGAAAAGGATGATTACCTAATGCAGTAAGAAGTTATATGATATGATGGCTTCATATTTTTCATATTTTATATGACTGATGTATATCTCTATATGAGAATCGAAATCTTGATAATGATGTGTCAACTTTTGTTACTTTTGTTTAACTTTCACCTGTGAGCAAACCTTACCAAGCAAATTCTCTGTACCTAAAATTGTAATAAAGCATGAAAACTGGTCCCAGAAAATATCAAATACTAGTACCATCAAATATGCAGTGCCAGATTACAATTTATTGGCTTCATCTATCTTTCAAGTCAGTGGCCAAAACAGGTACTTTCACTTAAAAAAAAATGTCCTCTCTAGTCTCTAGTCAGTTGTTGCAAACTTGTGTCCTTTAACTTGGAGATTTTAAGTGTGATTCTCAGTCCAATATTCAAAGTGTACTCTATTGAGGTACTTAGGTGAGGTTTTGGAATTTGTGTCAAATGTTTGGACTCCTTGGCGTTTTCAATACGATACAAGGTAAAATATTTTGCCACATAACACCTATTTATCTTTTAATATAAGACTTGTAGCTCATAAAAGGTCATTTCACAAAATTTAAGCAGATTCTTGATTTTCTTTCTTTTAATTATAGAACCAAATAATATCAATGCAAATACAAGGTAAAAGTCTGAGTCAGCCTTTTCCCGCCATATTTTGTAAATCAAATATCTTGAAGAGGAGCTCCATGACCTATCAATATTGTTAGCTAATTTTGTGGATTTAGGAAAGTATATTTATTCAGAACTTTATTATTTTTTTTTTTTTCTGTCTGTGATTGATAATTACAACAATTAATACAAAAATTTAACAGCACTGGAGGGGGGGGGGGGGGGCTATAGATAACAGTCAGGCTGTTTTTGAAAGACTGGACTAGAACCCGAACTGTTTCAGGAACCAGTTTAAAAACAGATTTATCTTTCCATTCAAATGGGACTTCTTTTGAAACACTTCTATTGACAGAATCATATGCATATATATAATTTCAATTCAAAATAGATTTTAAATCCCTACAGTTTAAAACAATACTTGAGACAGTCCCAATATTCAGTCTGAAATGATTGCAACTATTACTCTTAGAATGTATGATTTTAATGATTTGTATATTATATCTATTTACTACATGCAATCTGTAACTGTTTTATATCTTTTAATCATGGTACACGTACATTGAGCTATTATGTTCTATACAATTGTGTTTATAGGTTGTATGTTTGCTTTTTTCTCATATTATTATTATTTTTTTTTTTTTTTTTTTTTTTACTTGTATTGTATACATGTATATGAGGGCCTCAGGGAAGATTAGTAATTGTAACTAACTGTGTTTACCCTCTTTAAATAAAGAATTTATGATTATTATTATCATATTATTATTATAGGATTAAATATTGTGTGTTTCCTTAATATGATTCACCCAAGGATTACAGGATTATATATAATGTTCTTTCATCTATGACATACTATATTTCAACAATATATCTAATCCGAAACGCAATTACTTTGATAGTTAGAGGCTGAACCTTTAATAAATCTGATAGTAAACTCAATTATTCCTGTATTGTCTGATTTGTCAAACGAAAACATCCTCATCAGTCTGAACGAGACCTTGGACACTGTTATTTATTGATTTTACCGGAGTTTGTCAGGAAACAACATTATGAATTGTTTTATGCTAAAATCAAGTCAAGTACAGAATGATAACAGTAGAAATAAAAATTAATCTAAAATAATGCTTTAGTTATAATCTATGAAAGTCGTGGATACAAAAATAAATCTGAAATTACGTATTCTTATAAAGTATGAATGCTGGGGAACAAGAATTAATCTGGAATAATAATATCCTTATAGTCAAGTTTAAATAGAAAAAGTTTCCGCAGAAACCTCCTGTGACCACTTCTTATTTACTTCTGTCTGTGCAAGTTGCATTACATAATATAAAATGCTTCTTCTAAAGTTTCATAAAATCTTAAAAATACGACCCTTGCTTCTTTTTCTGGGACAATAAACAAACCATGAAATGAAGGTAAAGGTTGTATGTTGAAATAGATACATACTGTGGTATCGTCTAGCGGAGTCTTTCCTCTTCTGTTTGTACAGAGTTCTAACAACTTTAGCACTGCCAAATCTTTTGAACTTCTTACTGACATTGTCATAAAACCATTCACATGACTTCATCTTTAGTTCCCTGTAAATATAACCTTACATCATTAAAGTCTCATGCGTCTTGATTTTTTGGACTATCAATGAAAAATTTAAACAAAACACACAAAAACAAGAATGTGTCCCCAGTACACGAATGCCCCACTCGCACTATCATTTTCTGTGTTCAGTGGACCGTGAAATTGGGGTAAACCCTCTAATTTGACATTAAAATTAAAAAGATCATATCATAGGGAACATGTATACTAAGTTTGAAGTTGATTGGACTTCAACTTCATCAAAAACTACCTTGACCAAAAACTTTAACCTGAAGCGGGACAGACGGACGGACGAACGAACGGACAGACAGACGGACGGACGAACGGACGCACAGACCAGAAAACATAATGCCCCTCTACTATCGTAGGTGGGGCATAAAAATGATAGTATACATGCTAGAGGGTAGACCTTCAAACATGTTTAACCCAGTCACATTCTCATGTGCCTGTCCCAAGTAAGGAGTCTGTTGTTGGTTCATATCATTTCATATTTGTTTTTATATAAGTTAGGCTGTTAGTTTTCTCAATGTATTGTTTCATATTTTTCATGTCAGAATTGTGTTTTTTATTTACATTTTTTTAACTCTCATGGACTGACCTTGAGTGATATGTAACATACATGTATATATATGATTAAATTGACTCATCATATGCCCCTATAAACATGTTGTTTATCACACAATGTGTTTTGTCTTGATGTAGACATGATAGAAGTATGCATGGAATAAAGTTTACATCATTTTTATTAAAAATAAAATATTTCAAACAAATAATATAGCATGCAACAGGTGTAACTGTCATTTCACGTTAACCTACCTGAAAATCAATACTTTCAAACCATTTTATGACATTCAAATTAATGGCAATGCCTCAAATTAATATCTAATTTCATCCTGGACAATTTTAATGTTCTCATATAAAAATCGTATTACCACAATTGATTTTAGCAATAACTTCATTGTTTTGGGAGAAGATTTCAGACTTATGGCATAGATTTCTATTCAAGATGAAAATCCTGTCTTAATTAGGAAATGGTGTGGTAAAATTATTTTTAAACTGTTTGTCAGTAAAAAGACCAATCATCATTTGACTTGTTTCAATTTTGTCATATCAGGGCCTTCAATAGCTCGCTATACATTATGGGTTTTGCTCATTGTTGAAGTCCATACAATGACCTAAAGTTTCTTACATTGACATCATTTAGACTCTGGTAGATAGTTGTCTCATTGTTCAGAGGGGCTGGCTACTTCAATACTTAATTGATAGGGGGTGCTGCTGGGGTTCTGTTAACTCACCTTTTTCACATAATTTAGATTTAAAAAATGTATACCTTTTTATATTTTGAGTAGGTAAAAATGTAATCTTCTGTAATGAAAGAATACCAAAGTGCCATAAGAGAAAAATTGGTTGCAAATATAAGTTTTCCCTGCCTATATTCCCATATTTTCATGCTTGAAAAGGTGACCTATTGCAGGGGCATGTCCTATCACCACAAATACAGGAAGTGCCCCCATCCTCCCCCTTTCCAAGTCTCATTGTCAATCAAACTTTATTTTTATGCAATATTGTAGGATCAGATTTTTGAAATAGCCTTGCTTTTTCAGGCTGAGGTATCTCCTGATCACACTGAATTTGAAAGTGAGTGAACAAGACATATATGAAGGATCACACTGCAGTAACAAAGTGATATTACTCAATAAAAACATTGAACCAAATGGAAAATCTCGCCTAGCACAGATATGACATATATAGCCTATGTTGTCCCTGACATAGAGGCAGAATGATTCATATGAAAGATCACTGCAGTACAAAAGGGACATAACTAAAAGCACAGCACCAAATCTAAGAAAACTCACCTGGCCTCGGCACATGTATGACATATGTAACCCTTGTTCTCTCTGTCATAGAGGCAGCAAGATTTACAGATGTACAGATTACACAGTTGACATGTCTGCTTTCTGTTGAATATTATTCCAAAGGACCGACAGCATCGAATACAAACATTCTCATTCAGTTTAGTTTTCTTTGATAATACAGTAGCTTTCTGATTCTCCTCCTCAATATCTTCTTGGATCTTACTACAAAATAAGAAGAGAAACATGTAAACATAAAATGATTCTCTTCTTCAATATCTTCCTGGCCCTACTGCAAAATTATAAAGGAGACATGTAAACATAAAATGATTCTCTTCTTCAATATCTTCCTGGCCCTACTGCAAAATAATAAAAAAGACATGTAAGTTTACATAAAATGATTCTCTTCTTCAATATCTTCCTGGCCCTACTGCAAAATAATAAAGAAGACATGTAAACATAACATGATTTCACACAAAAAAAATTAAAATACAATGATTCTCATCCTCAATATCTTCCTGGATCTTACTACAAACTAAAGGCTCAAAAGAGCCTGTATCGCTCACCTGACTCTAACTTGGGTTTTTGAAATCATATGAAAAAAGATAAAATTTGGCTACAAAGTAACAACACTTGGCCAGCACTTGAATAGGAAAGGAACATTCATGCTATGTTTAGTTTCATTCCATGCGGTGGTTCTCTAGAAGAAGTCTTTTGTATGCATTTCCCATAGGATCCAATGTTAAACTAAGTCCCTCCACTGGCGGCCATCTTGGATGTTTGATCGGTGAGAAAGTAACAATACTTGGTCACCCCCTCATAAGGAGCATTCATGCTATGTTTGAATTCATTCCATTCAGTGGTTCTCTCTAAGAAGTCATTTGTATGCATTTCCAATAGTGTCCATGTTAAACTAAGTTCTCCGCTGGCAGCCATCTTTGATTATGGATCAGCTACAAAGTAACAACACTTGGTCAGCACCTCAAAAGGAACATTCATGCTATGTTTGAATTCATTCCTTTCAGTGGTTCTCTATAAGAAGTCATTTGCATGCATTTCCAATAGGGTCCTATGTTAAACTATATTCCCCGCTGGTGGCCATCTTGGATGATGGATCGGCTACAAAGTAACAACACTTGTTCAGCACCCCATAAGGAACATTCATGCTATGTTTGGTTTCTTTCCATGCAGTGGTTCTCTAAAAGAAGTCAGTTGTATGCATTTCTCATAGAGGTCCTATGTTAAACTAAGTTCTCCGCTGGCGGCCATCTTTGATTATGGATCGGCTACAAAGTAACAACACTTGGTCAGCACCTCAAAAGGAACATTCATGCCATGTTTGGTTTCATTCCATTTAGTGGCTCTCCAAGAGAAGTCATTTGTATGCATTTCCAATAGCGTCCTATGTTTAAACTAAGTCCCTTGCTGGAGGCCATCTTGGATGATGGATCAGCTACAAAGTAACAACACTAGGTCAGCATCTCATAAGGAACATTGATGCCATGTTTAGTTTCATTCCATTTAGGGGTTCTCTAGAAGAAGTTCAAAATGTAAAAAGTGAACGACGATGGACAACAGACAACAGACGCCAAGTGATGTGAAAAGCTCACTTGGCCCTTCGGGCCAGGTGAGTTAACTAGAGGCTCTAAAGAGCCTGTGTCGCTCACCTTGGTCTATGTGAATATTAAACAATGGACACAGATGGATTCATGACAAAATTGTGTTTTGGTGATGGTAATGTGTATGTAGATCTTACTTTACTAAACATTCTTGCTGCTTACAATTATCTCTACCTATAACCGTACTTTCTGTGGAAAATGTTATTGAAAATCTTCAAATTTTAAGAAAATTGTTAAAAATTGACTATGAAGGGCAATAACTCCTTAGGGGTCAATTGACTATTTTGGTCATAGTGACTTATTTTTAGTTCTTACTTTGCTGTACATTATTGCTGTTTACAGTTTATCTCTATCTATAATAATTATCCGATTCATCTGAAAATTCCAGGGCAGATAGATCCTGACCTGATCAACAATTTTACTTCCTGTCAGATTTGCTCTTAATGCTTTGGTTTTTGAGTTATAAGCCAAAAACTGCATTTTACCCCTATGTTCTATTTTTAGCCATGGCGGCCATCTTGGTTGGTTGGCCGGGTCACCCCATGATGATTATGGCCAAGTTTGGTTAAATTTGGCCCAGTAGTTTCAGAGGAGAAGATTTTTCTAAAAGATTACTAAGATTTACTAAAAATGGTTAAAAATGGACTATAAAGGGCAATAACTCCTAAAGTAGTCAACTGACCATTTTGGTCATGTTGACTTATTTGTAGATCTTACTTTGCTGAACATTATTGCTGTTTACAGTTTATCTCTATCTATAATAATATTCAAGATAATAACCAAAAACAGCAAAAATTCCTTAAAATTATCAATTCAGGGGCAGCAACCCAACAACGGCTTGTTCGATTCATCTGAAAATTTCAGGGGAGATAGATCTTGACCTGATGGACAATTTTACCCAATGACAGATTTGCTCTAAATGCTTTGGTTTTTGAGTTATAAGCCAAAAACTGCATTTTACCCCTATGTTCTATTTTTAGCCATGGCAGCCATCTTGGTTGGTTGGCCGGGTCACACCACACATTTTTTAAACTAAATACTCCAATGATGATTGTGGCCAAGTTTGGATTAATTTGTCCCAGTAGTTTCAGAGGAGAAGATTTTTGTAAAAGATAACTAAGATTTACGAAAAATGGTTAAAAATGGACTAAAAAGGACAATAACTCCTAAAGTGGTCAACTGACCATTTTGGTCATGTTGACTTATTTGTAGATCTTACTTTGCTGAACATTATTGCTGTTTACAGTTTATCTCTATCTATAATAATATTCAAGATAATAACCAAAAACAGCAAAATTTCCTTAAAATTATCAATTCAGGGGCAGCAACCCAACAACGGGTTGTCCGATTCATCTGAAAATTTCAGGGCAGATAGATCTTGACCTGATAAACAATTTTACCCCATGTCAGATTTGCTCTAAATGCTTTGGTTTTTGAGTTATAACCCAAAAACTGCATTTTACCCCATGTTCTATTTTTAGCCATGGCGGCCATCTTGGTTGGTTGGCCGGGTCACGCCACACATTTTTTTAACTAGTTACCCCAATGATGATTGTGGCCAAGTTTGGTGTAATTTGGCCCAGTAGTTTCAGAGGAGAAGATTTTTGTAAAAGTTAACGACGACGGACGACGACGACGACGGATGACGGACGACGACGGACGACGGACGCAAAGTGATGGGAAAAGCTCACTTGGCCCTTCGGGCCAGGTGAGCTAAAAATAAAGGAGTCATGTAAACATAAAATGATTCTCTTCTTCAATATCTTCCTGGATCTTACTACAAAATAATAAAGGAGACATGTAAACATACAATGATTCTCTTCTTCAATATCTTCCTGGCCCTACTGCAAAAAATAAAGGGAGCATGTAAACATAAAATGATTCTCTTCTTCAATATCGATCTTCCTGAATCTCACTACAAATAATAATGGAAATATATTAACTGGATTATATTAATAATAGAGACTGTTTCAGGTCTATGTAATTTTCCATAATTTGGAAAGTTTATAGTGAGTTTGTGTTTTATAACCTTCAAATTTAATCAGTTTAATGTTATTTTCTAGTCAGATTTCCTGCATGAACTTATAGCAGATTGACATAGAATCACATCAACCTGAACCCTAGCATTGTGTGGTATATACTTAATTTAATAGTCTTCAACTGCACAAATAACCATATAACAAGTATAAACCACAGAACCCATTTCACCTTGCTCAATATCAGACTTTTATCCATCAATCTGCACGTGGACATGCAATCTAAGCAGAAAATTACAATTCAACAATTTATTTGTTTTTGAGAGTAAACTGTTCTGATTAATCCAATTCCACAGAGAATTTTATTAGTGCAAACTTTCAATTGTATAATAGACTGTTAGATTACATCTATGGAAATCTGTGTGAAGTGGTTTAAAAACAAATTCCTGCATGACATTGAACATGTTGCATTTGGATCTTAATCTAAACTGTAGGACAGACAATAGACAACTATTTTTACTTTAGATAAAAAAAACTAGAGGCTCTAAAGAGCCTGTGTCGCTCACCTTGGTCTATGTGAATATTAAACAATGGACACAAATGGATTCATGACAAAATTGTGTTTTAGTGATGGTGATGTGTTTGTAGATCTTGCTTTATTAAACATTGTTGCAACTTACAATTATCTCTATCTATAACAGTACTTTCTGTGGAAAATGTTATTGAAAATCTTCAAATTTTAAGAAAATTGTTAAAAATTGACTATGAAGGGCAATAACTCCTTAGGGGGTCAATTGATTATGTTGGTCATACTGACTTATTTTTAGTTCTTACTTTGCTGTACATTATTGCTGTTTACAGTTTATCTCTATCTATAATAATATTCAAGATAATAACAAAACTAGAGGCTCTCAAGAGCCTGTGTCGCTCACCTGTTATGTGTTTACTGATGTCGGCCATCTTTGTTGGTAGGCGGGGTCATTAGCCACTCTTTTTAAAAATAGATACCCTAGTATTATGATTGTGGCCAAGTTTGGTTAAATTTGGCCAAGTAGTTTTAGAAAAGATTTTTATACAAGTTACAAAAATGAGGAAAAGTTGTTTAATATTGACTCTAAAGGGCAATAACTCCTTAGAGGGTCCTCTAACAATTTTGATCATGCTGACTTATTTGTAGATCTTACTTTGCTGAACATTATTGCTGTTTACAGTTTATATCTATCTATAATAGTATTCAAGATAATAACCAAAAACTGCAAAATTTTCTTAAAATAACCAATTTAAGGGCAGCAACCCAACAACAGGTTGTCCGATTCAACTGAAAATTTGTGAGGGGATATATCTTATTCTGATGGACATTAAAATATTGAAAGATTTGCCCTAAATGTCTTGGTTTCAAAGATATAAAGCAAAAACTGCATTTTACCACTATGTTCTAATTTTAGCCATGTCGGCCATTTTGTTTAGTAGCCTGGGTCATCGGACACATTTTTTAAACTATAAACCACAATGATAATTGTCGCCAAGTTTGATTAAATTTGGCAAAGTAGCTTTAGAGGAGAAGATTTTTAGAAAAGTTACAAAAAAATGATGAAAAGTTGTTAAAAATTGACTATAAAGGGCAATAAGTCCTTAAGGGGTCGACTGGCAATTTTGGTTATGTTGACTTATTTGTAGGTCTTACTCTGCTGAACATTATTGCTGTTACAATTTATCTCCATCTATAATAGTATTCAAGATAATAACCAAAAACTGCAAAATTTCCTTAAAATAACCATTTCAGGGGCAGCAACCCAACAACAGGTTATCCGATTCGTCTGAAAATTTCAGGGCAGATAGATCTTCACCTGATAAACAATTTAACCCCATGACAGATTTGCTCTAAATGCTTTGGTTTTTGAGTTATAAGCCAAAAACTGCATTTTACCCCTATGTTCTATTTGTAGCCATGGCGGCCATCTTGGTTGGTTTGACGGGTCACGCCACACATTTTTTAAACTAGATATCCCAAGGATGAATGTGGCCAAGTTTGGTAGAATTTGGCCCAGTAGTTTCAGAGGAGAAGATTTTTGTAAAAGTTTACAGACGACGGACGACGGACGCAGGACGACGGACGACGGACGCCAAGTGATGAGAAAAGCTCACTTGACCTTTCAGGTCAGGTGAGCTAAAAACAGCAAAATTTCCTCAAAATTACCAGTTCAGGGGCAGCAACCTAACAACCGATTATCTGATTCATCTGAAAATTCCAGGGCAGATAGATCGTGACCTGATCAACAATTTTACTTCCTGTCAGATTTGCTCTTAATGCTTTGGTTTTTGAGTTATAAGCCAAAAACTGCATTTTACCCCATGTTCTATTTTTAGCCATGGCGGCCATCTTGGTTTGTTGGTCGAGTTACCGGACACATTTTTTAACTAGATACCCCAATGATGATTATGGCTAAGTTTGGTTAAATTTGGCCCAGTAGTTTCAGAGAAGATTTTTCTAAAAGATTACTAAGATTTACGAAAAATGGTTAAAAATTGACTATAAAGGGCAATAACTCCTAAAGTGATCAACTGACCATTTTGGTCATGTTGACTTATTTGTACATCTTACTTTGCTGAACATTATTGCTGTTTAAAGTGTATCTCTATCTATAACTAGAGGCTCTCAAGAGCCTGTGTCGCTCACCTGTTAATGTGTTTACTGATGTCGGCCATCTTCGTTGGTAGGCGGGGTCATTAGACACTTTTTTTTTTAAATAGATACCCTAGTATTATGATTGTAGCCAAGTTTGGTTAAATTTGGCCAAGTCGTTTTAGAAAAGATTTTTATACAAGTTACAAAAATGACGAAAAGTTGTTCAATATTGACTATAAAGGGCAATAACTCCTTAAGGGGTCCTCTAACAATTTTGATAATGCTGACTTATTTGTAGATCTTACTTTGCTGAACATTATTGCTGTTTACAGTTTATCTCTATCTATAATAGTATTCAAGATAATAACCAAAAACTGCAAAATTTCCTTAAAATCACCAATTTTAGGGCAGCAACCAAACAACAGGTTGTCCGATTCAACTCAAAATTTGTGAGGGGATATATCTTATTCTGATGGACATTTAAATCTTGAAAGATTTGCCCTAAATGTCTTAGTTTCAAAGATATAAAGCAATAACTGCATTTTACCACTATGTTCTAATTTTAGCCATGTCGGCCATTTTGTTTGGTAGGCTGGGTCATCGGACACATTTTTTACAACTATAAACCACAATGATAATTGTGGCCAAGTTTGGTTAAATTTGGCAAAGTAGTTTTGGAGAAGAAGATTTTTAGAAAAGTTACAAAAAATGACAAAAAGTTGTTAAAAATTGACTATAAAGGGCAATAACTCCTTAAGGGGTCAACTGACAATTTTGGTCATGTTGACTTATTTGTAGGTCTTACTTTGCTGAACATTATTGCTGTTTACAGTTTATCTCTATCTATAATAGTATTCAAGATAATAACCAAAAACTGCAAAATTTCCTTAAAATAACCATTTCACAGGCAGCAACCCAACAACAGGTTGTCCTATTCGTCTGAAAATTTCAGGGCAGATAGATCTTCACCTGATCAACCATTTTACCCCATGTCAGATTTGCTCTAAATGCTTTGGTTTTTGAGTTATAAGCCAAAAACTGCATTTTACCCCTATGTTCTATTTTTAGCCATGGCGGCCATCTTGGTTGGTTTGATGGGTCACGCCACACATTTTTTAAACTAGATACCCCAAGGATGATTGTGGCCAAGTTTGGTAGAATTTGGCCCAGTAGTTTTCAGAGGAGAAGATTTTTGTAAAAGTTACAGACGACGGACGCGGACGACGGACGCAGGACGCCAAGTGATGAGAAAAGCTCACTTGACCTTTCAGGTCAGGTGAGCTAATAATATTCAAGATAAATTAACCAAAAACAGCAAAATTTCCTTAAAATTACAATTTCAGGGGCAGCAACCCAACAACGGAATGTCCGATTCATCTGAAAATTTCAGGCAGATAGATCTTGACCTGATGAACAATATTACCCACGTCAGATTTGCTCTAATGCTTTGGTTTTTGAGTTATAAGCCAAAAACTGCATTTTACCCCTATGTTCTATTTTAGCCATGGCGGCCATCTTGGTTGGTTTGCGGGTCACGCACACATTTTTTAAACTAGATACCCAAGGATGAATTGTGGCCAAGTTTGGTAGAATTTGGCCCAGTAGTTTTCAGAGGAGAAGATTTTTGTAAAAGTTTAAGACGCGACGGACACGGACGCCAGGACACGCGACCGGGACGCCAAGTGATGAGAAAAGCTCACTTGACTTTCAGGTCAGGTGAGCTAAAACAGCAAATTTCCTCAAAATTACCAGTTCAGGGCAGAACCTAACAACGATTATCTATTCATCTGAATTCAGGGCAGATAGATCGTGACCTGATCAACAATTTACTCCTGTCAGATTTGCTCTTAATGCTTTGGTTTTTGAGTTATAAGCCAAAAACTGCATTTACCCATGTTCTATTTAGCCATGGGCCATCTTGGTTTGTTGTCGATTACCGGACACATTTTTTTAACTAGATACCCCAATGTGATTATGGCTAAGTTTGGTTAAATTTGGCCAGTAGTTTCAGAGAAATTTTTCTAAAAGATTACTAAGATTTACAAAAATGGTTAAAAATTGACTATAAAGGCAATAACTCCTAAAGTGATCAACTGACCATTTGGTCATGTTGACTTATTTTACATTTACTTTGCTGAACTATTCTGTTTAAAGTGTATCTCTATCTATAAAGGGCTCTCAAGAGCTGTGTCGCTCACCTGTTAATGTGTTACTGATGTCGGCCATCTTCGTTGGTAGGCGGGGTCATTAGACACTTTTTTTTAAATAGATACCCTAGTATTATGATGTAGCCAAGTTTGGTTAATTTGGCAAGTCGTTAGAAAGATTTTATACAAGTTACAAAAATGACGAAGTTGTTCAATATTGACTATAAAGGGCAATAACTCCTAAGGTCCTCTAACAATTTTGATAATGCTGACTTATTTTAATCTTACTTTGCTGAACATTATTGCTGTTTACAGTTTATCTTATCTATAATAGTATTCAAGTAATAACCAAAAACTGCAAAATTTCCTTAAATCACAATTAGGGCAGCAACCAAACAAAGGTTGTCCGATTCAACTCAAAATTTGTGAGGGGATATATCTTTTCTGTGGACATTAAATCTTGAAGATTTGCCTAAATGTCTTAGTTTCAAGATATAAGCAATAACTGCATTTTACCACTAGTTCTAATTTTAGCATGTCGGCCATTTTGTTTGGTGGCTGGTCATCCACATTTTTTACAACTATAAACCACAATGATAATTGTGGCCAAGTTTGGTTAAATTTGGCAAAGTAGTTTTGGAGAAGAAGATTTTTAGAAAAGTTACAAAAAATGACAAAAAGTTGTTAAAAATTGACTATAAAGGGCAATAACTCCTTAAGGGGTCAACTGACAATTTTGGTCATGTTGACTTATTTGTAGGTCTTACTTTGCTGAACATTATTGCTGTTTACAGTTTATCTCTATCTATAATAGTATTCAAGATAATAACCAAAAACTGCAAAATTTCCTTAAAATAACCATTTCACAGGCAGCAACCCAACAACAGGTTGTCCTATTCGTCTGAAAATTTCAGGGCAGATAGATCTTCACCTGATCAACCATTTTACCCCATGTCAGATTTGCTCTAAATGCTTTGGTTTTTGAGTTATAAGCCAAAAACTGCATTTTACCCCTATGTTCTATTTTTAGCCATGGCGGCCATCTTGGTTGGTTTGATGGGTCACGCCACACATTTTTTAAACTAGATACCCCAAGGATGATTGTGGCCAAGTTTGGTAGAATTTGGCCCAGTAGTTTCAGAGGAGAAGATTTTTGTAAAAGTTTACAGACGACGGACGACGGACGACGGACGCAGGACGCCAAGTGATGAGAAAAGCTCACTTGACCTTTCAGGTCAGGTGAGCTAATAATATTCAAGATAATAACCAAAAACAGCAAAATTTCCTTAAAATTACAATTTCAGGGGCAGCAACCCAACAACGGAATGTCCGATTCATCTGAAAATTTCAGGGCAGATAGATCTTGACCTGATGAACAATATTACCCACGTCAGATTTGCTCTAAATGCTTTGGTTTTTGAGTTATAAGCCAAAAACTGCATTTTACCCCTATGTTCTATTTTTAGCCATGGCGGCCATCTTGGTTGGTTGGCCGGGTCACCGGACACATTTTTAAAACTAGATACCCCAATGATGATTATGGTTAAGTTTGGTTAAATTTGGCCCAGTAGTTTCAGAGGAGAAGATTTTTGTAAAAGTTAATGACGCCGGACGACGGACGCCAGACGCCGGACGCCAAGTGATGAGAAAAGCTCACTTGGCCCTTCGGGCCAGGTGAGCTAAAAACACTAAAAAAACAGTCAAAACTTAATTGTAATTTCTTTAATATGATAACATTAGTATTCACAAAAGTGGAATAATATTGCAGTCTTTATAATTAACCAGGAATTCAGACCAAACACATTTTAAGGTCCACAACCATTTAAAAAAATGTCTATTTCTAATGGTGCTTAACAAAAAGACAAAAAACACAGTGCTCAGTCTTCACTTTTTGGGGATATGGTTTGTCAACTGGAAATTTCAAACAATAAATATGATTTGCAATCAGTTATTTAACCAACTCTTTTAAAACCAATATTTACCTAGAAATTACATTAATATTCATTCCATTTCATTTTGAAATTATTCCTTTAAAGTAAGCCCTTCATCTTAATGTTCTAATACACTTTGTAGCAATTTGATTTAGCCGGTACTGAAAAATTTCATTAATTTCAATTTCAATTTGAACATTATTGATTTAATTAAATCATACTAAAAGAAGAATGTGCAGAAAATGCCAGATACATTACTGTTTGGTGCAATTCATTTTAAATATATATATATATATATATATATCACTTTTAAATCTCATTAATATTTGAAAGAGAACAAAGTTTCACTCAGGCAAATGTAATACAATACATTTCCTATACAGACGTGTTAAAATATAAACAAATTTTTAAAACGGACTTCCCACACAATATTAAGTTATACTGATTTTATCAACCTCAGGTTTTCCGTAACCTTCAACATCACAGTCTATCAGACTGAAGAAGACAGAAATTATACCAAATCATGAATGTTTTGGCAGTACAATAAAACAAAAAATTATAAGATTTACATTGTGTAATGTTATGTCTTTGTCAAACAGTTCTCTTATACTGCGTTATTATTGGTTGGATACCAATTTTCATGGGTTTCTTTAGTACAGGTTAACCACGCACGAATTCAAATGTTTAACGAATAATTAATTTTCAATAGGTTTTTCATGCAGAGACTGGCAAAACCCAGAAATCAAATATCCAAGAAAATGCAAGATTCAGTATCCACGAAAATAAATGAATCCACAGAAGTTCAATTGCCAATTCTAATGCAACAACGTTTGTAACGCTCATTTTGATTGGATAACATTACTTTTTTACATGGCATCAATTGACAATTGATGCTATGGGACGTACGCGCAAGCGCAGAAGGCATTTGACAGATTTTTATTACATGTTTTAACGTGGTTTTCTGTCAGTTTCATTAGAATGGAGATAACAATATTGTATTTTAAACTTAAAACTTAATTTGCGACCATCAAATCCTCAATTGATGCCGTCGGAGCTTAAAATACAATAGGTTTATCTCCTAATAACTGGTTTGATTCTGTTACTGCACACTTTAACACAAATCGTTTCCTTTTGACAACCATAGACTGGTATAGAACCCGACAAAATTGGCCCCTGCCCACGCAAAGCATGATTTAAGAGTTAAAAGTGATATACAGGTGTTTTAATCATTTTTGGCAAAAATATCTACTGCATGTCCCTGCTTTAAGAGAGGCAACTGAAAATGGATCTCTATAATTACAGGGTCAAGAGCAGGAACTGGCAAATTTACTACCTAACCATCCAGATTGAGAAATCAAAAATATTGACAAATTAAGTGAACATGGCCATCAAATTAACCTTTCGGGAGATAATTTGGTGATTGTTACGCTAAAGCAATATGATTTGCAGTCAGTAATTTAACAGGCTCTTACAAACCAACATTCAGCTAGAAATGATTTAAATATTCATTGAATTTCAGATTGAAATTATTTGATTAAAGTAAGCCTTTCATCTTAATAATTTTAAATGCACTTTACAGAAAGGTTTCACAAAAAAAATGCAATACTAGTTAATTCTAAATTGAACATTATTGATTTAAACTTTAAAGAAGAATGTGTGGATGAATATCTTAAATATACTGAGTGACAAAAGAAAGTCAACCCTTAAGGGGGCTCAGGGTTTTAATCAATTTTTGTCGAGGCTGCAACTTTTGTTGCAGAAAGCTTGACATAGGGATAGTGATTCGGCGGCGGCTACGGCGGTGTTAGCTCACTTCTTAAGGATGTACTTAGGTGAGATTTTGGAATTCAGGTCAAATATTCGGACTCCTTGGTGTTTTACAATACAATAAAAGGTAAAATATTTTGCCCCATAACACACATTTATTTTTTGATATTAGACTTAATAGCTCATGAAAGGTCATTTCCCAAAATTTTAGAAGATTCTTGATTTTTTTTCTTTTGTTTTGAGACCCAAATAATACCAATGAAAATATAAGGTAAAAGTCTGAGTCAGCCTTTTCCCGCCATATTTTAAAGCTCAAATATCTTGAAAAGGAGGTCCATGACCTATCAATATTTTTAGTTTATTTTTATCCTTAACAAATTCTCTATTGGCTTATAGTATCAATTTCAACTTGTTAATTTATTAATTTTCACCTAACCTCACCAAAGTACATCCTTAAAAGCTTTATATTTTAGAAGGTGGAAGAACTGGATGCTCCATACTTTGTATATATAAAGATGCCTCATGTTACGAACTTTCCATCAGTCACATGTCCAATGTCCTTGACCTCATTTTCATGGTTCAGTGAACACTTGAAAAAAAAGTTCAGATTTTTTGTAATGTTGAATTCTCTCTTATTATAAGTAATAGGATAACTATATTTGGTATGTGCGTACCTTGCAAGGTCCTCATGCCCGTCAGACAGTTTTCACTTGACCTCGACCTCATAAAGGTCATCGATGAGTTGAAAAAGATATATATATTTAAATTTTAATGCCAAAAAATGGCATTTTTGCACCAAAGGGAGATAATTTAGAGCTTTTTCAATGATATCTACATTTCAAAAGTCATCTGAGGCCAACACCAATTGTTTTATTTGAATTATTTTGGTACCATATGATAAAGTAACAACTACTAAAGGTAATAAATAAAATTTGTAGGTAAAAATAACGTTTTTTTTCTGAAATTTTCATACCCTCGAGCCTCCTTAATGTTGTTTTTTTTTTCCGTTAATATAAAATTGAACCAAAAGATGTTTTTTTAACTTAACTATTAACTTAATTATTAGTTTCTAAAAGAGAGGAGAAAGATACCAGATGAAACAGTCAACCTCATAGATTTAAAATAAACTGACAATGCCATGGCAAAACAATAAATAGACAAACAGACAAATAATAGTACACAAGACACAACATAGAAAACTAAAGACTAAGCAACACGAACAACAACAAAAACTGGGGGAATAAGAATTTGTAGACTTCTTGGGATATTCCCATAGAAAAAAATCAGCAGTTTTTTATACAGTCTTCAATTTCAGATATTAACTTATTTACAAATTCATTGTTTTTAACCCCAAATAAATAAAATTTACACTAACAATTGCAAATTTACACCAAAAGAAAACCCTAAAGCAAAGGTATACAAAATGGAATGTGGATGAACAATTGTGAATTGTGATTGATGTAAGCTTCTAATGACCAGAAAGTAACATGTAGAAAATGTTTGAGGAATGCATGCATTGAAATTATATTTTTTGTAGGGTTATTCAAAAGTTGATCAAGTAGGGCTTTAATGTATATGATGTGTTGTGTTTTAAAAGGCACTCAGTATAATAATCACCTTTTTAAATGTCATTAATATTTGAAAGAGAAAATATTTTCACTCAGACATTTGACAAATGTAATATAATACATTTTCTATACAAACTTGTCAAAATATAAACAAATTCTACATATTGACTTCCCACACAATAATAAGTTGTACCGATTTTATCAACCTCCGCTTTTTCAGTTACCGTCACCACCTTATATCAGATTAAAGAAAGCATTATAAAACAGAGTAAATATGAATCTGTGACAGAACCATTAGAATATTTAATAAACTAATGCAAAAATTGAGACATTTCTGAGGGGATAAAATACAGCTTGAAGTTGACTGCAAAAAAGGTGGCAAAGACGAGTATTCTCTATCTTCAATATAAAACACTGGCTATAATTGGATGATACTTTCATTGGCAGGAATTCCCTTATTGTCTTTTACTCATAAATGGAGAATTTCTACTTTATTTTTTTGTAATATTTACAAATTCTATCAGCTGAAAAAATAAACATATAGGACTATACTAAGTCATAAATACAATAGCCTGAAGATTGTGTAAGGTGTTTTCCAAGTAAGAATTTTTGAAAGTCTTCATTTTGTAAAAACATCACATTAAAAACATTTGTAAGGTTCCGCCGAACCCAGTGTCTCGCCTACTTTTGCTGTAAATTGCAGGCTCAACGAAAATGAGGAAAAAAATCAATAAAAATATTCCTCTTGATACTATCTTTTGATTGTAAGAAGCTCCTCTGTCAATGTTTGGTAAAAATCCAGGATAGTTTATGAATCTAATAAATGTTTTAAAAACTAACTGCCAACTGTATGTAATGATAACTGGAAGAAATTTTAAGTCCAGTTAAAAGTAAAATACGGAAAAAATGGATTTATTTTTTACAAAATTTAGTTCTGGATACTATCTTATGATCATTAACAAGCTTCTGTCTAAGTTTGGTACAAATCCAGGGTAGTTTAAGAAAGTTATTAAAAATTTTAAAAACTTTAACCACAGAGTGAATGTAATGTTTCCCCACAGAAAAACTAAGTCCATTTAAAAGTAAAATACGGAAAAAATGGATTTATTTTTTTACAAAATTTACTTCTAGATACTATCTTATGATCATAAACAAGCTTCTATCCAAGTTTGGTACAAATCCAGTATACTTTAAGAAAGTTATTAAAATTTCAAAAACTTTAACCACAGAGTGAATATTTGTGGACACCACCGCTGACAACGACGCCAAAGCCGACCAAAGTCGAAGGCAAGACAAAATAAACCAATGTCAAGTTGACCTGACCTACATTTTTATATCATCAATTTTAATGAAATTCAATTTAGTTGAAAAATTTTAACGAAACCAATGTTGCAGGCATTTTATCAGATGAATATAAATCTAAATTAAAGCAACCAATTTAAACTATGCTTCCTAGTGAAAGTTCATTAAATTGAAATTTAACTTCATACACATTTGTATTACAATTGTAATGATTCTTGAAACTATTAAGGATCTAGTTTTAAATAGGTTTGTAATGCTGTATATTAGTATGACCTTAAAAAGTAAACCTATTTGTACAAATTGCTATTACCTATCCTGGGGGTCTGGATGAGGTTTACATAATAGAGTATAAATAATAAAGAACTGAGAGCACAGAAATATGACCAAGAACAGAGAATAAAGAGTAAAAACAAGAAAAAGAGAATAATGAGGTGCTAAAATTTAAAAAATAGAATTGGACAAAATAAATTTTAAAGGAAGACAAAAATGGCCTTTTTTTTTTTAAATATAGAAATGGAGACCACCCCTTTCCAGCCCTTCTTCCATCTCAATATGGGATCAGTTCAAGTTTAGCTTACATCATTTGTAACAATGGATTAGAGTTTTACTTAGGAAAGGTTAAATTTAATCATTGAGAGACATTATCAACAGAAAACAAAATAGGCATAAGTGCTTTTTTTTTAAAAGTCAACCACCAAAATTGTACTATCTAAAATTAGGATATATCTGTTTCTCAAGTATGAATGTAGTGCAAAATGATGTATGGGATTAAGTTAAAAAGTACAATTTGAAATGGTTATGCTAAAAATGTGATTGTAGCTTGCTTTTTTTCCATTGCTAATTCAATTTTTATATTTTCAGATCTTCGAATTTAAAATATATGGCGGGTATGTTTTCCTTTGAAGAAATTTTCTAGTGAGATGAAAGTAATTAACGAAATCAATTATACGTCATTAGCTGTTATAAATTTGCATTAAGGAAGATGTTGATTTCAATATCCAATTTCGATAGTATTCATAAATGAACATCATAGGATGAAAATAAATTGTTGCATATTTCTATCAATTAATCATAATTATTATATATACATGGATATAGAGCAAATAGTACTATAAACTTTAGTTGTTTTCATATAATTTGGAAACATATCATAGAAGCTTATAGTTTGTCTGTTAGCCAATCACAAGATCAGCATTTGTATGAAATGAACACTGCAGCTGTAAATAACCACTTTCTGGTGAAGATATTCTGTAAAATATTTGATGTTTTTTGGGGTTTTTTTAATGCTTGGTATTTCAAGCCACAACACAGAATTATCATACCTCAGTCTATCTTGTTCTTTTTGTCGAAGTTCAAAATCTTTCTGCAGCACTTGTAATATCTTTTCAAATTCTTCTTCATTCATCTGACCCATATTGACCTGACGACCCTGAGGCATGATGGGAGAAATCTTTACAGACATCTAAAATAAAGAATACAAGATGAGCAATTAAAATCTAATCTTTATATAGACATTAGAAATGTAGCATCACATCATTGAAAGATCAAGTATTCTATAATTTTCTGAAACAGTATTCCTTTTTATATATAACCTTGAAATGATTTCAAGGTCATGTGAACACTATCAGATGGGCCAGAACACCTTACATTGATATGACAAAATAAATATCGCTGACTCATTACTTAATGTTCAGGAAAATTTTATCTTCTTGGAGAGTTGTCTCACTGGCACTCATACCACATCTTCTTACATATTAACAACAATATTTTAAGTCAAAGACGATAGAAAATTAAATGAGGTTAAGGTCAAATGAATCCTATCAGACAAGACATCAGTACACCATTCAATAGTCTAGTTAATTGAAAATGAGGTCAAGGTCAAAGGAAATTTATCAGACAAGATATCAGTACACCATTCAATAGTTCAGGTAGTTGAAAATGAAGTCAAGGTCAAAAGGATCTTATCAGACAAGATATCAGTACACCATTCAAATCTCCAAGTAGTTGCAATTGAGGTCAAGGTCTAGTTAATTCAATCAGACAAGACATCAGTACATCTTTCAATACTCCATGTTCAGTTGAAAATAGGGCAAAGGTCAAATGATTCCTTACAGACAAGACATCAGTACACCATTCATTTGTCTACATACAGTTGAAGATGGGCTGAATTTCAAATTAATCTTGTCTTCCTTTTACCATGATTACTGGTTTTTCAAATTGAGCAATTTGTTTCTAATGCAATATCATTTGCTATGTATTTCTAAACAGGCCAAAATGAATATAAAAAAGATTGTAAAAATATATTAAAATTCTGTGATCTATAATTAAAGGATATTGTCAAACTTTTAAAAAAAAAAATGCAAAGCTTTATAAAATATCTACCTGACTTTGCATCCTGTTAATTCCAAATACACATAATTTCAACGAAAACAACCAGCATCTGACACAATTTGTTTATTGTTATTTTTAACACGTCCAATAATCTAAATATTCAAATCTTGTAATCTCTATATAACACACTCCGAGCCAAATAGCATTGATATATTTCACTCTCAATTTAACAACAAAACATGTAATTCTTCACTTTCTATTTCCATAAACAAACAACAGTGGCACATCTCCAACAGTTAATATTATCCTTGTTTAACTATCTCCTATTAAATACCTAACAAGTGCAGCATATGATTTCAAAAGATCGTTATTCAACCAAGTATATAAATGTAGTGTTAAAAACTTCACGGTTCCGATTCAATACTCTCACTAAGTATGTCACACTGAATATCGCTGGTCGTATGAATGGATAAATTATTATTAATCCACGTAAAAAATGTTGATGTGTTATATGCAAGTGGCATTGAGATTGAATAAATATCTATTAATCCGAGTAAAAAAGTTGAGGGATTTATTCATGACAAGTATTGGGATAATTTCGACATCTTTATAATAGTTTTATTCTTCGGTATACAAATTGTAGGATTTAAACTTTTTTCCAAATAACTTTAGGTCAACATTGGATTATTTAACACATTGTATTGATGGGATTTATACATGTTATAATGGTTGTTAAATTTGGCAAAAATTATAAACACACACAGGGTTTTTGTCATTGTTGAAGGCCATATGATTGTCTATAATTGCTCTCAACCACTTCATTTTGATGTCTGATAGATAGACTCTAGTTGTCTCATTTGCAATTATAAAACTGCATCTCCTTATCATAATTTTTTAAATAGGATCATTTTTAAATTATAGGATAATAGAATGACGTAATTTTATTTATTTTATTTATAGAAAGGGAACTGACCTTACGCCTGATTAAAATTGACATCCTTTTTCCTTTCATACTTTCTTTTTTTCTTCAGAAAAACAGTCAGATTCATCATGCTTGTTGCCAATCCAAACCCCATGAACCAGCCTAAGCTAAGTATTATGTTCAATTGTTGGTAATTTTGGTATACTACCATGACTACATTTCATTGATATCGGTGAACCACCATATAAAGTTTTCAAGAAAACACGCTTGTATGCAGAATTTATCACAACAATAATAACAGTTAGATTTTGATTTCTGCAGCTAATAAACAGAGCAGGTATACAAATGTATATATATATATATATAGTTTGCAAATTTTTACTTTGTCAAATGTTAAAAGCCTCCAAAGATGACAGATCAAATAAGGTCAACTGCCATTTTTTTAATGTGTTTTAATTAACCAATCTTAAACTGATACTATATAAGTTGTAAAATACTTACCTGAACAATTTCATTATAAAAAGTAAGGTATTTGTATAATATTACATTACCTTTAAACTGTGGTTAAAATTTCCAAATTATTGTGCCTTTTCAGATGACAGGAAATTCCATTCTTATGATTTTCTTTATAAAACAGCGAAACAATATCCATCAAATAAAAAATATGTTCAAACTCTTCACCTTCTTGCTTATTTCTCAATGTCCTCCAATTCAACTTTTATAATTTACTGCAAAATTTCAGCAAAATTGCACTATACAATTATTTGAGAAAAAATAAAGATCCACAATTTCACAATACTCATGAAAAACCGTTTTTTTTAACTATCTTTCAAAGTAGATATCTTATATAACTCCTCTGCATATTCCTCACAGGTTCAACCAATAAGAATTTCAAATTATTTTCCAGTATAGAAAAGATTAATTATCTTTTTATTTCAAGAGTTTCTAACTTAATTTTCATTCCTTCTAATCAAGTCTTATTGAATAACAGCCATAGCAGACATCATCTATTTCATTTTTTCTATTCCCAATTCAATTATTTTTCAATATAAATCTTTACTTGTCATTCACTTCTTCACTTATTTGAATCCCAATTCAATTTTACGTTGACGAAAAACGAAATCAGCAACCATAATCCAACGTAAAATTTCAGCATCAGCAAAATTTGTCTTGCTTTAAAAGAATGATGATTCCTTCTTTTTAATTCAATTTCAAGATAAGTAAAATCCAATATCATATCAGATCTTCAAAATGCTTATATTTTAAGCTAGGCAATTATTGCTTTTTATTCATCTATGATGACTTCTTCGCAGTTTACATTCAAATTAGCTCTATCAAACAGCATATTTTCTATAATGATTTTCCTTATAGTTTAAATTAGTCACAATACATATCTATATTGTAGTTCTATTACACATGAACGACAATTGTCAGTCGTGAAATTGAAGGATTTGTATTCCGAGTGAAATCGACAATATATTAGTTTTCCGTTGATCAATTAGTGACAGATTATAGCGAAATTGTATTAATAATTCATTTGAATGGTGCTTTTATTTCTTTTCTGCAACCCAAGTATTCCATTGTGACTCGTCTCGTCTAACCAGTTGTCAAAGATTTAATTTCTACTGACATACAACTAAATCTTCATCATTTGAATGTTTGTCTGAAACTTGAAATGACCGTCTGATCAACAAGGATTTTTACCTGCTTTTGTTTGTAGAAATAATCTTGCACTGTTCACTTCTTGAAAATATACATTCAATTTTTCGTATTCACAACTGTTCCTGTAAATAAAAAAGAATAAACAGTTAATTTTTACACATATTTTGCATTTTCCCGCCATTTTATTAAAATCAAATATCTCGAAGAGTTCCAATACCTATCAATATTTTAGCTTATTTTGTTCCTTACCTAATGCTCTTCTGACTTGTAGTATTGATCTATGAAAAAAAGAAACATCTATTCCCTTGTCTAAATTATGTTATAATCTGAATTTATTCATTTTTGTGAGTTCATGCATGTACATGTGTACCACTCAATTTTTCTTGGCAAAAAAAACTTCAAGAAAACTTAATTTTTTATGCTTTTACAGTTTTTTTTTATATCAAGCCTACAAGATTTCATATCTTGGCGAAAATTAAGACTAAAATTTGTGGCTCACCTTCACCCTAAAAATGCCATAAAAAAAAAATTATGAATAATTTTCAGTATTTCACTCATGAGTATAAATTTCATGCAGTCATTTGACAAACAAATGAAGTCAATTTTATCAGTACAAAACTTTGTCAACCTCATCAATAACAAATCATGTCAAATGAAACTAGAGATAATTTCCTGTCATTAGGGACAACTAGAATTAGTTCATTTTTTCCTGTAAACAGCTGGTCTCAGCAGTATCGTATTTGTAAGGAATCAGGATAAGCAAGCTAGCATATAAAGACAATAGATGAGGTATAAGACTTAATGCCCACTCCGCTACAGCATAAAAAGAAAGATATTTAGAAGTCTTGACTAAATGAGATTTTCATATTGGACACTATCCAACCTTTTTTTAGGAAGGTTGACCACTATATTGGCTGTTTTCTTGTTTTATTGCATTGCAGAAATTTACTGAGAAATTTGTAAAACTGACCAATTTCTACACATTACAAGCTGTTTTGATAATTAGGACTGACCACCACCTTGAAAAGAACATTTCAGAGATTTAATGTCATTATATTTAATCCATATATTGGTATTACTATAGATTTGCAAGATAAGCATAATAACAATATCTGCTCTGCCAGTATTAATCAATAACATTTCATAACTTCTGTACACATTCATCATTTATGGGTTAAATATGGGGCTAGACAACTTGACATTGTAAAAGGCTAAATATTTTTTTTTATTTTTGGGAGTCTATTGGTGATGGTTTAATTTGGGTTAAAAAGTATGTATGACAAGGACTTATCATCAATGTCATGATGTGAGGATAATGGATAGTTATCCAATGTCCAGTGGCCAATATTACATTAATATCAAAACACTAAGAACATATTAATGTTACCATACATACATACATACATAATGTATGAACCCTGTTTTTTTCTTAAACTGTCACGCTGAATCTCATCTAACATGCAAGGTCTGAAAGTAACAGTTTACAGGAAAACAGAATTGTCACTATACCAACACCCAATATTCTGATTTTGAGCTCACCAACCATACCTCTTACTCCTAAATGTCATGTGCTAGATGAGAAGCAGCATACACCAATTTTCTAGTCTTAGGTTTGACCATGCTAGGAAGCAAAGCAATGACCCTCATTTAGGAAAGAGGTTACCATGAAACCAACAAATCAATTGGATTCTTTTCATTTGACCTGATATTGATTTTTGACCAAACAATTATCATGCACATCTCCATCATATTAAAAATCAAAAATATCAGCCAATCCACAAAATCAGAAGGTTTTTTTCTCATTGGCTGCACTCACTCAACAAAGATCTTCATATTGTTACTCAGACAGCACCTGTTTTACAGTGTCAACATAGGAACACTTATCAGTAGCAAGTCCCAGTTTATTTAAAAGCTATATTCATGAGTAAGTAAAACTAGTAAGTAATGTATCAACCAAGTATGAGTAATTGTATAGTGACTGAATAAAGCGTGTAATGGTCTTATATTGGTCTTAAAAATATATGGTTGTTTCAAATGACTTGAATCTGGCTGGGATAAAATGGGACAATGTTGATATCAATAGATCAAAAAAATTTGTCATCCTTTTGAGATGGTTCTCTTTGTCAATCTTATCATCACAAGCTGAAATCTTTTGTAAATTTGTGAGCAAAATAGTATGGGTATTCCCTATATATATTTTTTTGCCGATTTTCCTAAAAGCGAACGCATTAACTACCAATAATTTTAGTTCTGTCTACTTTTTAAAAATTGCAATAATTAATGCACACAATCATCTCTGAATCATTAGTAGATGTCATTAAACATAAAAATATATGTTTATCATATTGATTTGGCTGTATTAATTGTTCAGGACACAATTTTTATAGTTAGTAGTCATTAGATCATTAGATCTAATGACTTATCAATGGAACAGAGGAGCATCTATAGTTCAACCAAGGAGGTTATATTAGAAGGAGAGAGGACGAAAGACGATAATTACACATAAAATGTTACCGACTTTTCTGTAAGTGGGTGTTAATTAGTTGAGATCGACTCTGTCACAGAGGGAGATTTTGTCCTAATAACATACCCAAGTAAGAACGGAAACACCTGAGCTGTCATAAACTGATCGGATATACAGTTATTGAAATGTTAATCAGATTTTTTGTGATATTTTTTATTAAGTAATTAAAAAGTAAAATTTTATGTTAAAAGTAAACTTATTACCAATAGAAATAAAACGAATATCCGTCTCATTGACGCCAATGTTAATATCAACAGTCATAACAGAAAGTCACTTTTACGATGTTCTCGATAAAGGAGTATGTTCGATAAGGTCCTAAAATGGCCCACTTTTTTAGCGTAAATTTCAAATTCGTATTTATTGACCAATATCACGATAAATTATAGCTAATACATTGACTAGATAGGATATAAGCCATTTTGTTTAAAATTTTACTTTTCTGCGTTTCATGATGTCGTCACAAGTTGTACTCATATTGATTTTTCACGAAAAAATCAATGAAAATGACAAAAACAGCTCTATTTAACTTTTTCACATGTCTTTAAGGCAACTTAAAACAATTATTGTCTTGTAACCATGAACTTTATAATTGGGGCCAAATATGGCACTTACCGAACTTACTCCTTCCTCTATGTTTCAATTGCAAATATTCCTTCCGGTCGTTACCGGTCACCGTAACTAAAGTACTTTGCATATTCGTATATTTTCTATGATTATTACCTGCCAATTCTCATAAGCAGGAATTGACAGGTGATGCGAAAATCATTGTTTAAAGCAATGTAGTGTTGAATAAAAATCACTCACTAACTTTCCTTTTAATTCTCATAACTTTGTCATTTCTTTATCTTTTTTCGCAGTAGACAGATGGTTGATTTTGAAATTGCGCGTCAAATCTTTTTCAAATCATAAACACCTATGCATTGCACTGTAACTAAAAATACACCTGAACTTTAATGACCCAGTCACTGATAACAATCATGTGACATATGAGATTTATCTAATAGCCGAACTACTCGCGGTAACAGCCCGGTACATCAGAGGGCCATGTCAAGTGGGTGATAAACATGTTGGTTTCTTTATATTTTTATCATTTTTCTCTGATCAAACTGCTAACCTGGGGATGCTAATTTTGTATCAAGCAGAGTGTTCACTCTCCTTCTAATATAACCTCCTTGGTTCAACCTACAATATTCAATGACTGTTAAAACTGCCTTTGAGTGATTTCATGGCTGTGTGATTGAAGGAATGAGATTGCGTATTGGCTGCTAAGCACAAATAGTTAACTTAAAAGGTCTAAATATCTATTTGCTGTTATATACTTGTGTAGTAAAATTCGCTCATGCTTTAATGAGTAAAGGCAAAGACAGGCTGGTTTGGTTAATATGTTTCACTCAATTCTGATCGCTTACTTGTAGAGAATAATGAAAGAGAACAAGAATGTGTCCATAGTACACAGATGCCCAACTCGAACATTTTACATGTTCAGTGGACCGTGAAATTGGGGTCAATAGTTTAATTTGGCATTGAAATTAGAAAGATCATATCATAGGGAACATGTGTACTAAGTTTCAAGTTGATTGGACTTCAACTTCATCAAAAACTACCTTGACCAAAATCTTTAATTTTAAGCGGGACGAACAGATGCACAGACAAACAAACAAACAGACAGACAGACAGACGGACGGACGAACAGACCAGAAAACATAATGTCCCTCAACTATGGTAGGTGGGGCATAAAAAGTGAAATAATAATTTGCTTATAGCAGCCAGTTCCGTTAAATTCTTGCTAAATAAGCTAATAAACTTTGCTATGAATTATTTACTTGCAAGTGAATATTTCAACCTAAATGAATCTGTATTCATGTGACCTTCAATTAAACTCCTTAACTAGAGATAAGTTATGGCCATGTATTTAGTTATTAAAAGGAAAATAATGTCAACATTAAAAGTGAAACAAGAATGAACAATTTGGCTAACCTTTTAGATCCACAAAAAAATCATTCTTATAGAGATAATCAAAGAGCAGATTGCCCTGAAGTATACGATTGCCATTGTTTTCATTGATACATGTATTAGTATTATTTTCAAAAACAATTCAACTGCATTTGTAAAATGCTCGTAAAATGTAATTTACATAATCTGAATAGTTATTCAACTTTAAGGATGTACATAGGTGAGGTAAGGTGAAAATTGATAAATTAAGAAGTTAAAATTGATACTATAAGCTGGTAGAGCATCAATTAAGGAATAAAATAAGCTAAAAATATTGATAGGTCATGGAGCTCCCTTTCCAGATATTTGAGATTTAAAATATGGCGGGAAAAGGATGACTCGGACTTTTACCTTATATTTGCATTGATATTATTGGGTCTCAAACCAAAAGTAAGAAAATCAAGAATTTTCTAAAATTTTGGTAAATGACTTTTCATGAGCTATTAAGTCTTATATGAAAAAAATAAATGAGTGTTATGGGGCAAAATATTTTACTTTGTATTGTATGGAAAAACACCAAGGAGTCCGAACATTTGACAAAAATTCCAAAACCTCACCTAAGTACATCCTTAAAAATAGCCAATCCCTGATAAAGTGTATGAACAATGTGTTTTATTTTTGAACTATCAATTCCAAGTTTACTTTCCACAGCAGTCTTTGAGAGTGAGAGAAGGTATTTCACTTCGTACCTTATCACCTATTTTCCTACGTGAATTCTAGGTGGAACCCTATTCCTAACTTTTTAAATATTTAATTTCCTTTGGGTCAGTGGGCATGACTCCTTTCCGTACACATTCCTCTGTTTAAATTGCGATCAGTTTTAATATAATACGACGTCTATCGACAGAACAAGTAAATTGTTCTCGATGTATCGTCGTTTGAGGAAAGTTATTTACGGAAGGGAGACAACTCAAAGCGATAATATGGAAGACTTCATTTTGGCTGAAGGGGTGCTCTAGTTACACTTTTATGTTGTGGACTACATTTATTTTAATTTAAATGATGCATATGATTTAAAATTATGCAACAACTATAACCCTCAATAATAGACAGACATAGAAAGGATCTCGTGAGTTTCAAATTAATCAATGGAGTGGGGAATCCAGAGCAACCATTCAAACTGATACCCCTTCAAGTCAAGAAAACTATACGCATGCGCATACTTATGTAAACAAACCCTAGACTTGTGATTTGCTGCAAGAATGTATTTCAAATGTTAATTAAATGACCTCCATTTCTTTATGGAAGTACAATATCAAATATCAGTTTCATAACGGTGACATATAAAAGAAAACTCCACTTCAGTTCTTATATGACAGAAATAGATTTCTCGATCGGAATTCAGAGAACTCTCGCATGTTATCAAAACTGGGGAATTCCCACGGACATGTTTCTAAATTTATAAAAATACTAAATATAAATACTACTTAATTCTGATTTTCCGTGTTGTTAAAAACACTCATACAAGTCAAGGGAAATATCGAAACATGAAGATTATGAGAAGAACATTATAGGACAGTTGTTTAAATTCAATCCTTTTGTTCTTTATACCATTTAAAGCAAGACAATCTCAAGAATCTGAGATGTTCCTTGATGTTTAGAATAAAACAGTTGACGTGAGGAAATTGCCCCGAGTCAATGGTATAAGTCTAAAGATTGCTTAAAAGCAATCGTATCCCAAAAACCATGATAAAATAAACTCATTACAATGTGAATCAAACAGACCTATGAAGATCCAATTGCATGTGGTCACTATCTATGTAGTATATTTGTATTTGTGTTCATATCAGCTTATATGACTGTGAGGTCTCTTAGATAGTTTTAATTAGTTGCCATATAGACAAAAAACATACATGAAATACTAATATATATTATCAAATCCATGTATTGTTAATTGTTTATGTTAAGACTTTTTTGTAATTTAGATATACATATATATATACATTTTAGTATGTTATAAATTAAATGTGAGAATTTGAGACAAATCAGTGAACATGAATTTGACTACTAATGATTCTAATTCTGAAAACAAGAAAATATCAATTTTCAAGTCTTTGATTTTGCACTCAATGTAAGTAAACTATTATTTATATAATTTCACAATAAATCAATTTTATTTGTATAAGCCTGAAACATGATAGAACATATCTTTGTCAGAGTCTTGTATTCTACCTGTTAATGAGCCTTGTACAAATTAATTATATATTTCGAGACATTTAAGTATAGTTATTCTATATATGTGTATTGCTATGAAACTTTATTCTGTGAAATTTAAGTAAATCATCAATTTCATCGATTTTGTAGCATAGCATGTCTGTATAACTAAAATCTATTTCTGTAACATTTTTATTTTCTTTTTTTTCCACATAAAATTTAAAACGATCTTTGAATAGAAAAATACATTATATATAAGAAAGTATGATAATCCAAAGTAAGCTTATGACAAAATGGGATATACCAGAAGTTAATGTCAATGTTAAGTAAATTGTGTCACCGACAAAATTAAAACCTCAAGATGGATTTCGTATCCCTTGATTTGCAGCTTGAACAAAAATTTAAATCACAATAACTACAATAAAGTTTATCATATAAATATATATACTTTAAAAAGATGGAAACATTTTTTTTTTATCTACTTAAATTATTGTAAAATTTATTAATTTGCAAATCTGACCATCATTTACCTTCAAAATCTTATCCACTTACAAATCCACACAAGTGTTAGTTAATCCACTTAAAAATGCTGTTTGTAAAAAGGTTTGGTATTCAGTATTCGTTAAAGTCATTGTTACCTTTATAAAAAGGTACATGTAATATATCTTTTTATTTTTAATTGACAGGTGGGTATATTAAGTGACACTTTAAGTTACTTATGAGAACAATTAACAAATAAATCTTAATTGGATTATACATGTATCATAAATATTAATAAGTATTGATTATATCAAGTTAATTGGCTGGACAGAGAATAAGGTGTCAAAAATATCAGAAGTTTTTTTAAAATGATATAAAGACTTTTACAAACCATTACCAAATTTTGAACACACAAGGAAAAAGGATTGGAAGAAGCAAAATAAGTTGAGAAAATTAATATGCAAACAAGAGGCTAACAAAAGCCTGAATTGCAATCCTGTTCAAAATATGTCTTGTTTCGCTGATCATTTTTGCTATTTTTGGGGATAAAAAAGGAGTAATTTTAAGCAAAAGTAAAATAAGAGATATACTATATAAGTAACACATAGCTGAGAGGGTGATAAAGCAGATTGTTACCACGAGAAAACATTGTCAACCGTTCATCCATTCATCTTAAACAAATCTAGTCTTGCTATTGGTGATTGCTATCTTAACAATGTGAAATATCTAACCAAAAGATAGCACTAAAAGGATCTCAATACCTTCTGGAAATGGGGAATCTAATTGTATGGGGTTATATGTCATCAGTACAGTCAAACTACAGTAAAGGTTGTATCTATGACTGGATTCAATTATTTTCGTGGGTACCAATTTTGGTGGATTGTGGAAAACTTGCATATTTGTGGATATTTAAATTCGTTGTTTGAGAAAGTTTGCATACATTCCGATTGAAATTTTGTATTTCGTTAAACATTTAAATTTGTGGTTCTCCTGTTCCCACGAAATCCACGAAAATTGGTATCCAACGAATATTAATGAATTCACAGTAAGTGAAAACATGTCATGTTAGGTCAACCTCATCTTGTCCGGCTGTTTTAATTGTGTACTTTGCATCTTTTTTATGTCACTGCTCTTATCATCAGCTATCTGTTTTCCATAGAGGGTGGCCATTATATATACCGAAACAGAAATATTAGTAGGACTAACAGACAGAAACAGAAATATTAGTAGGACTAACAGACAGAAACAGAAATATTAGTAGTACTAACAGACAGAAACAGAAATACTAGTAGGACTAACAGACAGAAACAGAATTATTAGTAGTACTAACAGACAGAAACAGAAATATTAGTAGGACTAACAGACAGAAACAGAAATATTAGTAGGACTAACAGACAGAAACAGAAATATTAGTAGTACTAACAGACAGAAACAGAAATACTAGTAGGACTAACAGACAGAAACAGAATTATTAGTAGTACGAACAGACAGAAACAGAAATATTAGTAGGACTAACAGACAGAAACAGAAATATTAGTAGGACTAACAGACAGAAACAGAAATATAAGTAGGACTAACAGACAGAAACAGAAATATTAGTAGTACTAACAGACAGAAACAGAAATACTAGTAGGACTAACAGACAGAAACAGAAATATTAGTAGTACTAACAGACAGAAACAGAAATACTAGTAGTACTAACAGACAGAAACAGAAATATTAGTAGGACTAACGGACAGAAACAGAAATATTAGTGGGACTAACAGACAGAAACAGAAATATTAGTAGTACTAACAGACAGAAACAGAAATATTAGTAGTACTAACAGACAGAAACAGAAATACTAGTAGTACGAACAGACAGAAACAGAAATATTAGCAGGACTAACGGACAGAAACAGAAATATTAGTAGGACTAACAGACAGAAACAGAAATATTAGTGGGACTAACAGACAGAAACAGAAATATTAGTAGTACTAACAGACAGAAACAGAAATATTAGTGGGACTAACAGACAGAAACAGAAATATTAGTAGGACTAACAGACAGAAACAAAAATATTAGTAGGACTAACAAACAAACAGATAGACTGACAATATTTTCATACAAATGACAAAACTTGAAACCTTCCAAAAAAGATTCAAAAGAAGCATTAAAGAAACTCCAATATGAAAATACAGATAGTCTATATATATGTCAAAGTTTATTTTTTAAATTAGAATCAATATTTTACTAAACATCAAGTTGTATAATTGAACCACTATATTGGGTTGTTATCTTATTATATCTGACAACGAACTGCAACAGATGCAACTTTAATCAAACACCCTCGCACAGAGTCCCGTCACAACTGTTACAAATAACATATATTTACAACTGTCATAATATCAACAATAAACATCGTAAACTGTCATAAAATTCATTTACCTCAAGCAGCTAAAATCCTAGTAAAACTTTCTCCATCTTTAACACTGAGTAATAACTTTCGTTGTTATAGCGGTCCAATCTGTTGCAGTCTTTTATGTTTCTTTTCGTAGGAGGTTTATATCATCATTTCTTGTACATCATCTTAAGAATTGAAGAAACATTAAATCAATAAATCATAGTATAAAAGTTCAGTAATAAGATTAACCTGGTATTTCTTTGCTTTTCTTTGTCAGCTGAAATATTGATGAATGACCATGTAATGTTTGGTCATTTGTTAAATAAAAGGTGTGAAATTCCTTAACAAAGGGCATTAACTCTTCATTCAACTTTAAATAGAAACTGTAATATTTTTTCTAGAGTTGAAACTTTGATGAATGACTTTAAAACACAATGCCTTGTACTTTTATATCAATGTTGCATAACAAAGGGCAATAACTCTTTCTTCAACATTGAATAGAAACTAAAAATTTTCTTGAATTGAAATTAAGATGAATGACTTTCAAACACAATGCTTTGTACTTTTATATCAACATTGCAAAACAAAAGCCGATAACTTTTTATTCAACATCAAAACTTATTGAAAGAAAATTTGGGTAACAAAGGGCAAGAACTCTTTATTCAACATCGATTCTCATTGAAAGAAAATTGTATCTTTTTTATTGATTTGAATATGATGAATGACTTTGAAACATAACACTTTGTACTTTTCTATCAACATTGCATATATATTAAAGAAAGGACAGCAACTCTTAGTTAAACTTGTTGCACTAACATCTACATTCTTGCCCTGAACAGCAACAATTTTTCACCTTTTTTTAATTCCACTTCAAAGGTAACAAAGTCTTCCGTCATTATAATCCCTATGTAACATAATGTAGTTTGATTCAATTATTGTACACAAGATTTGTGGTAGTCGGCTGATTTAAACGACCAACAATCAATCAAATGTAAATACAACAGTTCAACGATCCTTTAATCCACAACAATTGTGAATTATTCTCCCTCATGATTTCTCTAATACATATTGCTATAACACATCTGTGTTAATGATTTACAGTATATTTTATTATCAAACTTTAACCCCTAAATCAGAGATAGTTCCTGAAAAGGTTACTTCCTATTAAAACAATTTAAATAGGGCTTTGTTTGATTTATTGCTACCTTTTTTGATGAAAAATACTTAAGTTAAAAAGATACACCAGGATCAGGAAATGTCACTGTGCTTAAACGGCTGTGGGTAACTTAAGTTACCCACAGCCCAAGATGGAGCCGCCTTGCGTCGGTTAGATACTTTTCTTCTATAGAATAACAATACCACGAATGCATCAATTAAACAACTGAATTTAAAAGTTGTATTAATCGTTTAGGGAAACCCCTAAACTGGAAAGGTGATTAAATTCTACAAAATAAAGGATCACAGCACGATTTTAAAAAACACTTAGGCTGTCCGTAACTTCAAAACAACTTGTCCGTAACTTTTTTCATCATACCAATAGAGATGTCCGTAACTTTCAAAGAATCGACATACGCGGATGTAATGTTTAAACTGATGATAGAGATTGCATCGAATACATATTCACAAAACGAAGTAGATGTCTAGTATGATATAATTCATTGTATCGATGGAAGACAAAATTAGGAAAAATATGAAAAAAATCACGATAAATCCGCAAAAACTCGGGTATCATTTTGTATAACGTCGGGGTACCCGAATCGCCTAGTTCGGAAGGTTGTTTCCGATCATAGCAGATAAACTGTTGAAACATCATTGTTTGTTTTTATTTTTGAACAAGTAGACTACACAAGTATTTTTTACACATACATGTAGCATGTATACACTTACTGATTTTCTGTCAGCAACGACAAGGGTAGCGTGAATCCGGGATTTTGGAGGGGAACCCAAATTGCCCAGGCATGCAGTGGATAGACTATACAAGACTTAAGTGCACAAACTTTTCCCGTCTTTTTGAAAAAGCCAAATACACTTTTCTCTCATCCCCACAAAAACAAATCCCATCAGCATTGACAGTAAAATAAAAGGGGTGTCAATCTGGACACACTGGGACGTTGCGCACGGTGATATTGCGGCACCCTGGCCAAGATTTACAGTAAATGGGAAAACTAAAAATAAAGGACATTTTATATAAATGAATAAACCTAGTTTCACAGCTAGCTGCATATTTCATTTGTATGCAAGTTGCATTAAATCTCATTAAACTGAATAAAACTAAAAGACACAATAGGTAAAAGTCAGTGACAATAAAAGGAAAAGACCAGTCAACATAGTGTAAGGCAGCAACCATTTGATTTTCTGGGGGGGGGGGGGTCTATGGTTTTTTTTCTGGACAAGTCGAAAACAAAGTTTTTCTTTCTATTTTAGCATTACATATAGTGGCAGCTGAGGGTGAGACAAACAATTTTTTTTTCTCAGAATCAAAAACAAATTATTTTTTCTCCAAAAACTGGAAACAAACTTTTTTTTCCAAAAAAAACCATAGCTCCCCCCCCCCCCCCCCCCAGAAAATCAAATGGTTGCTGCCTAACAATTCGACATAGTATATAAAAATATAAATAACTACGTAGGACAACAGGGTAATTTAATAGTCTAACAACCCCTGATAACATACAAAGAGAGAAAAAAAAAACATACTAGGAAACATATTCATAAAATCATAACACTATAACTAACTGGTGGGATGTATAAATAGCCGCGTCAAAGAGTATTCATCAAAATACACATAGAAATAAACAGAGGTGAAGGTAAACCGCAAACATATAATTAAACTCAAAACATTAAAGAGTATGGAAAAGCCTTGGTCTGACAAGCGAAAAACGTCGATAAGACGCACATCAGTAAATAAAAGTTCAAACCATAACCAGGATGGAGTACCACAAACCCCACATAAAACGTCTGTGGTGTAAGTATGATGCGTTAATAAAATCCCATTTGGTGGTGAATGAGTAGTATAAACGGCCGCGAAGGTTACAAATATGATGTTAATTGTCTTCTAATTGTTGAAATTATAATTCTTAAAATTTTAAATCAAAAGTTACCCACATCTAAAAATAAAGTTACGGACAGTCTTCTTAGTTTCGATAAAAAAGTTACTGACATCTTATGCATTTTTTAAAGTTGACCTTGCGCTTAAGTGAACTCTATATTAACAAATTTATGGTAATTGTTAGTCATTTCTTTATTCAATAATCCTATAAATATTTACATTCTGCATGAAAAACGTCGCAAAAGGTACATTTTGTATGAATTAAATATCAACGAGTTTAGAGTCCGCCATCTTGGGCTGTGGGTAACTTAAGTTACCCACAGCCGTTTAAGCACAGTGAATGTGCCAAATTTCCCCTAATGATAATAACTTTACACCAGACTCAACTCTTTTTGTAACAAAATATTCAAGGGGTTTTCCAGGTCATTCATTAAGTGTATTATAAAATGGAATCTAAAAGACATGTAATGGTGTTTCATGTTAGGGTGAAGGCAGGAGAGTGTTAAAAAGTATTAACCCACTGCATTGGTTTTTATCTGTCCTAAGTCAGGAACCTGTTGTTCAGTAGTTGCTGTTAGTTGATGTCGTTCATTTCTCATTTTTTATATAGATTAGAACGTCTGTTTTCCTGTTTGAATGGTTTTACACTAGTCATTTTTGAGGCCCTTTGTAGCTTGCTGTATGGTGTAAGCTAAGGAGCCATGGCCCATATGTTGAAGGCCGTACTTTCACCTATAGTGGTCTACTTTTACTAATACAATTGTTATTTGAATGGAGAGTTGTCTCATTGGCAATCATACCACTGGACCACATCTTCTTATATCTATCAGAAATGCTAAAATGATGAATTTTAAAACATGCTACCAAAATTTGGAAATGACAGCTAACTATATGTATTTTCTAGGAAATGAAACAACTTAAATAAAAATAAATGCTTTTCCCCACTTTCAAAGTAATTTGGGATTCCTGTCTTCAGATGTTCCAAGCCTTTTTTAAAATCACTTTTAATACGACATTTATTTGTTCTTGCTTTTAGTATTGACTCACAGTAATTGAGATACTGTCTGAAATTACCATTGTGATGGCATTTATAAGGCTTGCATGCCAAAACATAATTTCCTTTAAAATAAAACACCAATAAGATGTCCAAAGATGAACATATTAGCTGTAAATTATGCCAGACATATCAAATTAATCCACTGATAAGTGTATCAGACATTCACTCAGACAGTTTCTATGAATATGCTTATTGGACGACAATCAACCAGACTTACAGTAAATAATAAGCAGTTTTGTGATAGTTCCCGTTATAATGCCGTTAGTTTTTTCGATTTGAATTGTTTTACATTGTCAATTCGGGGCCTTTTATAGCTGACTATGCGGAATGGGCTCTGCTCATTGTTGAAGGCTGTACAGTGACCTAAAGTTGTTAATTTCTGTGTCATTTTGGTCTCTTGCGGAGAGTTGTCTCATAAGCAATCAATTTACCACATGTTATAAGAAACCTTGTAAAATATTGCTGTGACCAAACCAAAATTTTAGTCAACTGATTTCAAGACCTTGAGTCCCCAGCATACAGAAAATCTATTTTACAACTAATACTGTATCAAAAATTTTCAAGGCAATTGTGAAATTCTAAACATTTGGAAATTGGTTTAAAAAAATATAAAAATATGACTGTCACAGATGTAGACAAAAATATAATATTTCAGTGGTAAAATCTATGTTTGTAAACTATATATATAGCTAGTATCACATGCAAACTTTAAAAAAAATCAGAAATTTATCTTCATTTTAAATGCAAATATAAATTCTTACCTATTAAAAGGGGAATCAATTACCATAATAAGCAATACACATGATACAAGGTCATACATATCCCATATGTTCTGTACATAAACTAATATTGACCTTATTTCAAATTAAATTTGCGTAACCAATATTTTCTGAGGGCAAGTTAACATTTCATAGCAATTTAATTTTAAAACAGTATCAAATTGGATTTATCTTGACATTATTTGACCTCGGGCAAATTTGACACATAGATACAAACACTGTTACACGTCAATGTAAAAATCGTATTAATTTCATCAAAGCTGGGTCCAATTTGGTCTAAATCTAATCAATTTCTCATTTTTCATCCCCATGGGATACTTAATACATATTTTTTTCTTATAATTGTATTTACATTTTACAAAATTACTTGTTATTTAGATCTTTCTGACAGTTTATTGATTTCTAATTACTGTTAACCAACCTTTTTTTTTGCATATACTTTTGTGCTGAGCCCGTTCTAGCTTTAACTTTGCAGAATTTTATGTTTTTCAATAAGGGGAGATCAAAGATTAACAAATTCACAACTATTTATATTCCTGTTATTTTTTCAATTCACAAAAATCATGAAATTAATTGGTTCATGTAATACAGTATATTAATAATTAAATATGGAACAAAAACCACCAAGTTTTCAAGCAATTAACCTAACTATATGACAAAGACTTGTTAAAAAAGACACCATGGTAATAGTTGTCAAAGAAAATTTAGAAGTGGCCAACATTCCAACACTGATACTTGTTCCATTAACCCCAATCAATGAACAGAATTTCTAAAAGCTTTGGTATCACCCACTAAGATTCATTTTGTTTTGACTGTGCTAGAAGGTAGATTATAATAGAAAAAATTTAATAATTGTGGCTTATATTTTCAAAACAATTTTTTTCAGTTACTATGGGGGAAAAAAGGAAGTTTTCAAGCAATTAATGTAATTACAATAAAGACTTGTTAAAAAAAACATCATGGTAATAGCTGTTGAAGAAAATTTAGGAATGGGCAACATTTCCACTCTGACCCTTATTCCTTTAACAACAAAACTACTAGTTTATATAAACGGAGAAGAAAATATTGAACAGAAAATAAGGATGAAACCCCAATCAATGAACAGAACTACTGAAAGCTTACGATTTGTTTTGTCTGTGCTAGAAGGTAGATTATAATAAAAAAAGGTTAATAATCATAGCTAATATTTTTAAAGGAGTAGGTCCGGTAAGGCCCCTTTTTGGCCCAAAAAATAACAGTTTTACAAAATTGTTAAAATGTAAACTTTAAGTTATTTATTGGACAGTTGAATGCTTCTGCTACATAAATATGGGTTGTTTTTGACAATACAATGCACATATATCGGGTTGTATTACCATTAAGTCATGCTAAATTACTGAAATCTTCAAAATTCTATCATTTTAGTTAAATTTTAGACAGTTTCCATGTAAAACGAAAGTGGCCGCATTCGTGTTCATCCTTAACATTGCGATGTCAGTTGTATTTTATGATAATACATAACATATATAAAGGTTGTAGATGAACACGGATGCGGCCACTTTCATTTTTGACAAAAACAATGTGAAAAGTGACGTTTTTTGGCATATATATTTGAGAGATTTTTCATATTTGAGCTTCAATCGGATCGTTTTTAATGACTTAATCAGTTAAAATCTTTCACATAAACTAATTGAATCAAGTGAAATAGACACTTAAGTGTTTAAAAAGTGGTCAAAATCTTTCTTCAGATGAAACTAAAATTTGAGGCCAAAATGAGTCCTTACCGGACCTATACTCCTTTTGTCAGTTACTAATATAAGAAAAGATATTAAAGTAAATCGTGCACATTTCACTTTATTCATGATTATACCATGGTTGTCTGTGATCTAATAAGAATATCTTCAGACAGAGAGGTAAATATCCACCAGGATTTGTTTCAAAGTTTATCCATTGATTAACACTAAATATGCTTCCATAACCATTGTCATCATGCATTAGCTTAACACTGTCAATATTTGATAAACTGTCGAAACGGGGGAATTTCTGCAAGTTTTGTAAGATAAAATTCCAAATCAAATAGTCTGACCATTACCAGGCAATGCTTAAGTGCAAAAACTTAATTTGTTATCTACAAAAAAAAATATTGCTCTCTCACATGACATCCCTGATATCACTATATTCCGTAAACAAGAAGTTGGTGGGCAAATGAAGAGTAGCACGCAGTAGAACATAATGCTCACATGAAGCTTAATTCAAAACATCAGAGTTGTAGTTCCCTAGAAAAATGTGACAAAAATTTCAAATACAATCATTTTGTGTCAGAGTTTTAAGTATTTGTTACACAGCAATATTTTGAGAAGAGAATTTGAAAATGTATCACACAGTAATAAACAAGAATGTGTCCCTTAAGTACATGGATGCCCCATCCACACTATCATTTTCTATGTTCAGTGGACTGTGCACTGCAAATGGGGTAAAAACTCAAATTTGGCATTAAAATTAGAAAGATCATATCATAGGGAACATATGTATTAAGTTTCAAGTTGATTGGAGTTCAACTTCATCAAAAACTACCTGGACCAAAAACTTAAACCTAAAGCCGGACAGATGGACGAACGGACGAACAAATGGACGCACACACCAGAAAACAATGTCAGGATCGAGGCTAAGGAGATATGTAGTTTCTGAGAAAAGCACTAGAAAAATATCATGGAACAGATGGTTGGAAACATGGATGAAAAGTTCAGAGTGGTCATATAACTATTTTAAGCTAATTATTCCATGAAATATATTAAATCTGGCAATCACCCAAAAGAATCTATTATATTACCACAAAAATGAACTTAATTAATGTGTCCGTCATCTTGTTAGACCTAAAAAGGCCTAAATTTGGGATCTAACATGTTTTATCCTGTTTGGAGGAACCTGCAAAGATTTAACAAGAATATATGCTCCCATATGACACCATGCCCAACTCACACTATTTTATTTCCATAATATGGTCAAAACTCTAGTTTGGTACATAATTAATGTCAACCTCATAAAAAATATGTGTTCAAATTTTCAAGTTAATTTGACCACAAACTATTCTTAACCACTACTTTAACTTGATACAGGACAGTTGGACAAAGAGATTTAAATAGATGCCTGGAAGGCCGCACATGGTGCTAAACATGAGGCCCCATAAGCTGGAAAACATAATGCCTTTCAACTACATGTATAGTAGACAAGACATAAAACACTTGTAAAAAGTAGGAATTAATTAGGATTGGGTAGATGTCGTCTTACATAAAGTTTATCCAAAAGCTGGTGCTAGGGAACGTCTTAGACTTGCAATGTGGTGAGAGTTTTTTTCTCTAGGTTGAAGGTCTAACTGTGACTTTGAGATGTAGAGAAGCAATTTTGTGGTTTTTTTTGTTATTTCCTGAGAATGTGCTGAATTTGAGACATGGATAAATACCTCATATCTTTGTTTAAACAATAGCAAATGACAGTTATATTGGCATTTATAAAAAAAATCTTAATCCTATTCTTGATTTTTTCTAATAAATTACTAACAAGATACCACCTAAAAGGCTTAAGTGCTCACAAGAAATTTAATCCTGACATTAATAAAATTGTCTAGTACAAATAATACTGTTTGTACTGCCTTATTGTTTAAAGTCATTTTCTAAGATGTCCAGTAAAAATTGACAATTAATACCTCCAATAATTAAATGTGTATTGCTATAAATTAATCAAGCACGCCAAGTTGAAAAGTTTTAATAGCTGTAAATAGATTTAAAATACCTTTCTAAACATTAAATATTTTGATTTCAATCTACCAAGGGATAAGTAGCATAATCGTTTGTATTCAGGGTCACACTTCATTGGTGTCCAGGAATGAATGTATGCTTCAGGCCAAGAAAAAAACAAGAAACAAATACAAATTTTCGAAACTTTGCAATTTTGTATTTTTTTTCATATTTCAGAAAATTTGAACGGTTGGTGAATTCAAAATTTGGTAATAGAACTAAAATACATGTATACCAACTAAGTTTAGCATAAAGTTTCAGAAAATATTGCATAAAAAAATCAAAACAAATCTAAGTGTTTTGCTAGTGATATTATTGTCTTTTGGTTCTCTACATCTCTTACATTTGTCTTATTGTATATATTTGAAAATCTTTTAATCATAATGAATAAGTAATTAATATGACTACTATTCTATGATAAACTACCTAAATCAAAAGCTTAAACCTAAAACAGGGCAGATTAATGGACAGACTGTAAAACATAATAGCCCCTTCTAGCATAGCGCTGGAAAAATGCATTTATAAAAAATGTTCAGCAAGCTGTATAAAAGTATAAAAGAGATTTGGTAATTTGATTTTCAATGAGAAAACTATTCCTTTAGACCTTTAAAGCCAAAAACTTGTCTGTGTATTGCCCTGTGTTCTTAGCCTTTGTTTAGCATAATAACACTCAATACATAACTCTATCACATGTACATTACTAAACTTTATATCAGAATAGTTATTTCAACTGTAAAAATGTCTACCTTTAATTTTAAATACATGTAATTCTTAATAAATGTAATCCAAACTCAGTGTATTTCTAAACACCATTGTTCACTAACCAACACAAATAAATAAAATCATTTATCCTCTTTAACAATAGAATGTCATTTTGTTATAATAATAAAACTTTAAAATAAACAAAAACAGCCAGTTTATTGTAGATTGGATAATTGAAGGACCTATTCTGAATGAACCTCTGTAAACAGTTTGTATAAATACTTCTAGGTATGTACCTACTAAAATGGTCAGTTTATTGTAGATGGGGTAATTGTATTACCTGCTCAGAATGGAGCTCTGTAATCAGTTTGTATCATACTTCTGGTAAGGGTCCTACTAAATACTTATAATAAAAGCATTAAATTCTGAGTGGTCAAAATTTACTTTGAAAATTCCAATAAAAAGAGGGAAAGTATACCAAGTTGGCAATCAGAAAACATAAAATCCAATTAAACAGACAACACAATGGCTAAAAAGAAAAATCATTAAAAAAAGTGTAAAAAATTTGATAGATAATAGAAAATGTCAGAGCAAAAATGATCAACATTATTGAAGACTACATATACATGTATAAGTCAACTTGGCTAAAATCTTAACATGACTCCTTGTTCAGAGTTATTGCCCTTTACTGAAGATTTTCCCCTACACTTTTAAGCAAAAACACACAAAAGGTTGGTAAAAATCATCTTTAAAGAGCAATTACTCTAGTATTAGGAGTCAGTTGACTATTTTTGACTAGCTGATTTTTTTTTAGAAGATATTTTGCAAAGGACAAGAAGTGACAAAGTGTTGAGAAAAGATCACTTGGCACTGTAATGTTATTACAAATATTTTTTATACAACCTTTAAGGGAGCCGCACATACAGTAATACTAGCAAGATAATGTGGATTCATCAATTTTAGAGGTTTTTTATTATATTTTGTGGTTTGAAAATGTCTACAAATTGACTAAATGACACATACATCAACAATTACACCTCTATAGGTAACCATATGACCTTCAACAACGAGTAAAACCCTTACCAAGTACTGTAAATTCAGAAATTATTGCATGCATATATTATTGTGATTTTGCCTTTTTGGACTTAAATACGATTTTAATTTTTGCAATATTGAGAAAAATGCTGTTTAATTTATATAAAAAATTTCAAAATGAGTTTAAATTATTTTGCTTATAATCCTGTCGCATTTTTCGCAATAATAAAAACATCACAATAATTTCTGAATTAACATTAGTCAGGTATAAAAGGTCCTGAAATTGCATACTTTCGTACATTACAAGCCTTTAGAAAATTTGAATTTCCTAAATCATTCTAATTTATGGTTCACATTAATCTGTGAACCCATAAAAGTTGGTATCCAACAAAAATAAATGGACGAACAGTATATATGCCAGTTCATCATGCAAAGGGAAGTATTTCTCCATAACTACAGTAAAATGTTATGATACTAACTGTACAATCTAAAGATTCACACTTTTTTAGTGTTTTTAGTTCAGTAAATATGTGGCAATCTCATAATATGAGGCAGGCATTACCTGTAAATGGGGACGAAGTCAGTATGAATTATTTTTTGTAACTTAAATATTCGTTAAAAAAAAGAAACGGAAATCCGATTTTTGGTTCTGTTGTTAGGGATTTTAGTTGTGACGTTATTTAAGTTATGACGTCATATGCAATGTAAACAAAGAAACGCTATCATCAGGTAACGTTTTTTCATATCAAGGAATTATTAAAAATGAAATTGGTATTGCGTTCCTTCCTATTTTATACTAGACTGATAAATATATATTTTACTCAAAGATTTATACAAACGAGACCGGAAAAAGGAAGTACATTATAGATTTCTGCGCAGATGCGGGAATTCAAAACATGACATCAAAAAAATTGAACAATTTTGAATTCATTAGTACAATAAAAATTTCGAATTTCCCCGATTTTTTTTTTTCTTTTTTTATTGATTTTTCTACTGTTATTGGGGACTTTGTCCCCATATTATGTGCTCTGTCTGTATTACACTGTACCAAGTTTGCATCAAGTTATCAATGTTTATTGTTTGTATGTGTGTTTTTTTCTTGGACAATTGGTTTTTGGTGGTTATGCAACTTGCTGTAATAACAATATTTAAAGAAATTCCTTGTACATGTTGTATGTATAGAGTGGGGTGCTCATTTTCGCCGGGGACACAATTTCGCCGTTTAAGGATTTTGAGGTGTAAAAACTTCAAAGGATGGCTGAAATGGAAGAAATGTACAGGTAAATTATATTTTTATAACAAATATAATATTTTTTTAAACTACGACAAAATTGCGGCTCCTACCGAAAATGACCGAAAAACGGACAACGATTTTCGCACAATTTCCTGAATAAAAAACATGATTTCAAAGAAGTATTTCTAAGTAAATATTTGACTGAATGCCCTAATTTTGAATTCTTTATACCTTTGAAATGTCTGCTATTCATCTATAATGCAATTGATTTGATAAAAATTGTTAAAAGCTGCGGTTATTTGGTTTTAAATAGATGTGTAAAAACAGCGAATATGTGTCCCCCATTGACAAAACATCCGGAAATTTCAAACACCCTTTAATCTAACTTTTCAGATGATTTTCTTAAAACAAACCGGTTTTCAAGCTTAAGTATATTTTGCATTTGAAGTTATCTTCATATAGAAATCTCAGTATACTTCAAAAACATTTAGACCTGAACATAAACTGTAGAAAACATGGAAAGATGTGGCGAAAATGAGCACCCCACTCTATATATCTAATATAAATATATGTTCTCGACAAATCATTTTTTGTTATCTTTTTCCCCTAAACATTAAAAGGCTTCTATTTATCTTCTGGCAACTGATAAGTTCTATTTAAATGTTTTAAAGAGATGCTTAATTTTATTAAAACAAATATTGCTCAGGTGAATTTAGGGTTACAATTTCAGAACAATTGAAATACTTACACACAACTTATTGTTCTGACACTAGATAAATGCTATTTTTGGGCCCTTTGGGCACCCAATTCCTAAACCTTAATCCTAGGTGAAATTGCTGGAAGCAAACTGTTTTAATAAAACAGTAATAAATTCAATATCAAGCAAATAATTTAAATACATCCATCTAAACTACAATAAATACAGGTAAAGATAACAGGTTTTTTATGGGCCTAACATCCAGTGGCAAATATTTCAAGCATATTTATGATAATTGCAAGAAACTAGATAGAATTATAAAAAAAAAAGTGTATTCAAAGCTGTTACATTATTTATCATTTTTTAAATTGTGATAAGTAAGGATTGATTGTTGTTTTCTTAACATTCAGTGGCAAGTATTACATACATGTTCAAGATGTGAAAGCAGAAATCAACTGTCAGGACTCGTGCACTGATTGAATATAAAAGTCTACATTGGTAAGCTTTATATTTATGTCAACATGTGATAATTGATCATAATGACTGTTATTATAATAATAAGCCTGTCATTTTGAGGTCATTTTGTAAAAAATTACCGGAGACTCACACAAAAATAAAATAAATAAAAAATACAGAATCTACCAATTCTTTTTTATATAACTTTTATTGATGAATATTCAATATTTACAAAGATACAGCAATTGTAAGTGAACATGTTTATCTTATCAGTGATTAAAATTTTATTCAGCAATACACAAAAGTACAATAGAAATGAATGCAGCAGTCTAAGGGTTAAACAGGATACAAGATAACAAACTTCATGACAAACTTTTATCGTAACTCCCTCGTGTAATTTGATGACAAATATAGCTCAATCTATAATTGGACACAAAAATAACGGCAATGACAAAATATGTTCATTTTGTAAATTCAAAATAGATCAAATTTTCCAGTTTTTGCATTCATTTTTCCTATTTCTAAGATGAAAATTAAGTCAATTTGTCTTAACTAGACGTACATAAGTACAAACACTTTTTATTTTGTAATGCAGTAATTTTTGGTTACTTATAATGTACTAGCTGAACAGTCTGAGAAAGAGTTGATAAGTGGAAATTTCTTAAGGTCAGGTTTTTTACATGAATTTCCTAATAGAATATTTACAAAATAATGTAGAAAATTTGTTAACAAAACATCAATTGCAGAAGGAAACAATGTTTAAATAGATACACACTGTCAGACAAGAGGTTATAGCTTAATGTCCAGTGGGAAATAGTTCATGCATGGTTAGGAAGAATTGCTGTTTGCAGAGAAACAGACAAACTTATCAACATCTTTTTTCTATTAGTTTTGTTTTATAGTTCATTTGTACTTATATTGGACCAAATATTTTGCTACATAAGCAAAGCTGTCTCATTGCTTATAAGACTAATAATCTTGTGATAGCGTTACTTGTACACTGTTGTATGCAAAATTTCTTCAATAACTTTCGAAACTTTTCAAATAAAAACTAAATTGATTTTTTTTGCATTTTAAGCATATATATATATATATATATATAATAAATTGTAAAATATCTTATTAAACTTCCAAAACTTACCTTATATATAATCTTCTGTAAAACTTTATATATCCATTCTAGTTAACATCAATGCTCAGCACATTTCACTTTTTATAAAACTCCAAAAAGTCATGTCTATTCCCTTGACCCCTCTTCATTTAATCAACCAGATTTTCACCTGTTCAGGTAGAGAAAGCACAAACAAATTAAAAGAATCAGATTAGTTAATCTTATGTCACAGGTGAATGATTTTGTTTTACCTTTCAAATAGCTCTGGTCATTGAAGTGTGAAAAAGTATGGAAAGCCAACCACAACACCTCTATGTAAGGACACAATTTAAAGGGACTGTACCTGTAGGGGATAAACAGTTTGCAGCTTGTAACAATATATATTAATTTATAGATGTATAACATATATATCTCATGTTATGAGATTAAATTAAAATAGCCAAAGGGTTTCAACTGAAATTTAATAAACAATGATAAAAATCTATAATAATAATTAAATGTTTATAATAACATGAATAATGATAATCAATATATTTTATGTAATTCCATTCATTCATTGATAAACTTCTGAAGTTCCTTCAAGCTGTGCAAAATACTAGTTTAGTATTACAATACAATATATAAATATACCTACAAATCCACAGAATACTATTTTTATAGAGATTCCATAAAGAAATTTGACTTTTAAAATTAAAGTTAACATTACACGAAGGGGTTGGCACAACAGTTAATAAAGAGGGGGAGGGGGAAATCATGTCTCAACCCTCCTCTATATTTGCTTTTAGCGGCTAGCCAGTGTAGATTAAACAAATACATCTACGTATATAAGATAGATAAACAAGCGCTCACCTTAATTCTTTTGGTTAAATCTCTCATCAATGATTATTTTGGCTTTTCAATTTATTTAAATGTTTTTTGGATCGTCCTATTTTCTTCAAAAGCCAAAAAAAATAATCATTTTCTCCTATGTTCTATTTTAGCCATAGGAGCTATGTTTCTTGACATACAAGGAAATAAAATATAAAATTTATACTAGATACTCTGAAACTCATTTAGCCTAAGTTTGGCTGAAATTGATACAGCAGTTTCAAAGGAGAAGATTTTTTAAAGTAAGTCAACATGATGAACAAATTGTGAAAAAAGTCTTTAAAGGGCAATAACTCCTTAAGGGGTCAATTGACAATTTTGGTCAAATTGACTTAATTGAAGATCTTACTTTGCTGAACATTATTGCTGTTTACAGTTTATTTCTATCTATAATTATATTCAAGATAATAAACAAAAACAGCAAAATTTCCTTAAAATTATCAATTCAGGGGCAGCAACCCAACAACAGGTTGTCTGATTCATCTGAAAATTTCAGGGCAGATAGATCTTGACCTGATATACAATATTACCCATCGTCAGATTTGCTCTAAATGCTTTGGTTTTTGAGTTATAAGCCAAAAACTGCATTTGACCCCTATGTTCTATTTTTAGCAATGGCGACCATGTTTGTTGATAGATCATAACTTCGGATACAATTTACAAACTAGATACCCTAAGGAACATTCAATTAAAGTTTGGAAGTATTTGGCCCAGCAGTTTCAGAGGAGAAGATTTTTGTAAAAGATTACTAAGATTTACGAAAAATGGTTAAAAATTGACTATAAAGGGCAATAACTCCTAAAGGGGTCAACTGACCATTTCCGTCATGTTGACTTATTTGTAAATCTTACTTTGCTGAACATTATTCCTGTTTACAGTTTATCTCTATCTATAATAATATTCAAGATAATAACAAAAAAACAGCAAAATTTCCTTAAAATTACCAATTCAGGGGCAGCAACCCAACAACGGGTTGTCTGATTCATCTGAAAATTTCAGGGCAGATAGATCTTGACCTGATAAACAATATTACCCCATGTCAGATTTGCTCTAAATGCTTTGGTTTTTGAGTTATAAGCCAAAAACTGCATTTGACCCCTATGTTCTATTTTTAGCAATGGCGACCATGTTTGTTGATAGATCAAAACTTCGGATACAATTTATAAATTAGATACCCTAAGGAACATTCAGTTAAAGTTTGAAAGTATTTGGCCCAGTAGTTTCAGAGGAGAAGATTCTTGAAATAGTTTACGACGACGACAGACGACGACAGACGACGGACGACGGACGGACGACGACGGACGCCAAGTGATGGCATAAGCTCACTTGTCCCTTCGGGACAGGTGAGCTAAAAAAGCCAAGGATAATTACTCAGAATATTTCCCAACGATCACCCAGAAACTTCTCTTTGAAATATCAATTCCACATCCTCCTATCAGAATAATTCTTGGCCATTTATAGCTGACTATATATGCAGTATGGGCTTTGCTAATTGTAGAAGACGTATAGTTACCTATAGCTGTTCATTTCTGTGTCATTTAGACTCTTTTGTAGTGTTGTCTCATTACTTATCATACCACATCTTCTTTTTCATATTAATTACTTATGACAATTAATTATAAATTATAGGACAGTCCTCTTATCAGCTGATATTTAATTTGCCTTACCTGTTTCAAGTAAAAATATGCAATGGTGCAGAATCACTAAAAGTATTAAACCAAGAAAAGCTCATATCTAACCACTTTCATGATGTATTTGGTGATGTCTGCATCACTACACTTAATGATTACACAAACATTCATGGTCATGTTAGAATAAAATAAAACTCTAAATCAAATAGCTTCTGGCATAACTTGGTTCATTTATCTAGATTACGGAAGGAAAATTATGCACTTTTCATTGCAAAAACTGTAGTGCTTTGTGCGTAGAGTGTAAATAAAAATAGGATTACGTAACTTGAAAATAACCAGAGGACATGAAGCTGTAAACTGTGTGATCAATCCTTATTTCCATAATAGAAAATTATGTCTAAACATATCAATTTTGGTGGATTTCATGGGTATTTTTAAACCATTTATTTATGAGAAGTACATATATATTTTCCAAAGGCTTGTGAACAGACGGAACCAAAGAACAACAAGAATGTGTCCAAAGTACACGGATGCCCCACTCGCATAATCATTTTCCATGTTCAATGGACCGTGAAATTGGGTTAAAAATCTAATTTGGCCTTAAAAGTAAATTGTTCAACCAAAAGGGAACATGTGTACTAAGTTTCAAGTTGATTGGACTTTAAGTTTAACTTCATTGAAAACTACCTTGACCAAAAACTTTAACCTGAAACTCACACTTTTAATTTCTATGTTCAGTGGACCATGAAAATGGGGTCAAAAGATTAATTTTGTTTTAAAATAAGAAAGATCATATCATAAGGAACATGTGTACTAAGTTTCAAGTTGATTGGACTTTAGCTTCTTCAAAAACTACCTTGACCAAAAGCTTTAACCTGAAATGGGACGGACGGACGAACAGACGGACGGACGAACAGACGGACGAACAGACGGAAGGATGCACGGACAGAAGGACGCACAGACCAGAAAACATAATGCCCCTCTACTATCGTAGGTGGGGCATAAAACACAGATGCAGACAGCCAATGGGTCTTCAGCACAAAGAAAAAAATCACACACCCTAAACAAAATTGTGTACTAGTGAAAATGGACGTCAGATGATACTTTACGCCAAAACAGTATTTAAACATAAAAAAAAATCCATTGATCTTTTTTCGGGGGCTCTCTTTTACTTTTGTAGTATTATTACCTTGTACCTGTTATATATTTATTGTTAGATTCATGATAAGTTCATAAGTTCTCTTCTCCCAATAATAGCCAATGTCACCACCATGTATAAATTCCATGCCTAAAATTGACAATTTGAACATTAAGAAATTTAATCAAACATTCATCAACTATTTTAACTATACCATGCTGAATTAAAATTTTACAACATAATAAAATGTAAATTTATTCTAAATATCATGCTTTCTTATAAATCATAAGAGCTTGAAATATTTTTGAAGTAGTGCTTTCAACAGAATTAAGCTTTTATTTACATAAAGTCTTATAAAGAGTGATTTGAAGTTTAAAATTCATACTTTATTTAACGTAACCCTGGACCTTACAACAATTGACTGAAGTAGTTGAGAAGAGTTTTGATAAGGGTTAAAATGTGTGTTTTTGTTAGATTACATGTATGAATGGCCATTGTGGGTGGATTATGAATCTGGTTATATACCAGGTTACAATAGTCAACCTAACCTTGATTTGTTAGGTAGATTGTAAGGATCATATACTGTAGCTATGACATTTTATTTTTTTTCAGGAATTGGTGAAAGTGTTTCATGGATTTTCTCTTTCTAACATATTAAATGGTTTTCAAGATATAAGACAATTACTAGCATTTCATACCTATATGATAACATTAGATGTATGTTTCATTTTGATAGAGTTATTTTGAATGGCAAACACCAATAACACATCCTTCTGAAATTAACATTGATTACACAATAAAGATGACACAAGGTTCTACAATAAAGTGCTTCCACGCTTCATACAAAATGTACTTCGGTCAACGCTTTTACACCCCAATGAAGTTACAAAAAGAAGCATTCCCTTCTTAATTGTTTATTATCAGTCATTGCAGACAAATTGGTTGACAGGCAGGATCATTGGAAGAAGGTCTATAATGAAGGGTGATGGTGGCTACGTTTGTTCCAATTAGTCAAATAGTTTCAGAGATGAAGATTTTTGTACATGGATGCTTTAAAATCCTATTTAAATTAAGCTAAAAATATCATGTTAGATACACATAATATATAAACCAGTTATCTTATTTGACATTATGAGGAAAGGTATTTTGTATACTTTACCAGTAATTTTAGGCCATTTTTCTCTTTTCCTGTTTTTGTCTCATATTTCTCTTTTCATTTTTCTTTTGTCTGTAAACTCCCATTCAGACCCTAGTAAAATGTTTTCCAATCCTGACAAAGCCTGAAGGACAAAATATATATACTAACTGATTGTTGTCCAACAGTTTATTGACTTACAAAATGTATAAAAGCATACTGTGGATTCACTTATTTTCATGGGAAACAATTTTTGTGGATTGAGGGGAAATTGTATTTTAATGGATATCTGATTTTGTGGTTTTGCCATTTATAGTATGCATGCCAAATTAATAAAAATCTTTTTTTTTGTTTTCAAAATTTAAGTTTGTGGTCAACATGTACCAAGTCAGGAATATGAGTTGTTGTCCATTCGTTTGATGTGTTTTGTCATTTCATTTTGCCATGTGATTAGGGACTTTCCGATTGAATTTTCCTCAGAGTTCAGTATTTTTGTGATTTTACTTTTTTCCCACGAAGTCAACTAAAATTGGAATCCCACAAATAATAATGATTTCCTAGTACATCTTTTAACGGTTATGCAAATATTATGAATATATGGACCATAATTTGCTATTGGGCTCCGTTTCCTATAACTATAGAAAAGTGATAAAATTTGAATTACTGTAAGAAAAGTTGTAACTACATCTAAAGATGCCATTATTTTTGTTAACATATAAGTGTATGCTACTCTTCCCTAGAAAAAAAATTGAAATATACGAATTTCAAAGATTCTACAACCGTATTTTTGTGTCGTTTCTCGCATTAATTTTTGATTCCGAAGAGCATAACGCTGACTGATTTATAGATAATCGTCACCGGCAAATTCGTAACTTTTGCTTTCAAATAACAAAGAACATCGACCAATAAGAATAGTGAGAAGAAAATGCCGAGAACTATAAGTATTTATGTAGCAGATGTAAGAACAGTGGTGTGATTTTTGTGTCCGATTTCGTAACGCAAATTTTAGATGATGTAATCTGCTTTGTTGTAATAGAATTCTTAAAAACAATATGCAAATATGAACTCTCGCGAGATGTTCAAACAGGTAAATCAGAGATGATTTGCATTCTTGTTTTGATCAAAATAATTAAGTAAGAAAATGACGTTATCGTTATGCGTTACATTTCACACGAAACAGAAGTCCAGTTATTTATTAAAATTGTTTTTGTCCTCAAGTTCTAATCATTTCCGGTCATACGTGAAACATGTGACTAACATGTGATCACGCCCTTACAGCCGGACATACGATATACTAGTTCTAAACATTGTTTTTGTTTCCAACGGGATGTTAGCAAACATAATCTGTAGACTTGTTTCCACTTGTTTAAAAAAGGAAAATACAATTTTCAAAGAGATTGCGCCGGGGGTCTATTATTATTCCTATGTGCATAATGTTACATACGATCTTGTGTGAAAATAAATGCCCAATGACTTGACAAAATCGATTTCAAATTTGACCAACGTTTAAACACACTACGTTTCCCAATAACGATGTAAAGGGTCCTTGGAAAATTCAATCGAAATTACGTCTCTTATCATGGTGCCGATGTTCGTTGGATTGATTTTGCTTCAGCAGTAAATATTACTGGATATTTTAGGTGAATAAAGATAATTAAATGAAAAATGCATGTTAATATACCGTTACACTAGGAATGTACAAAGTTGGTAACTTTGTCACAATTTTTTATTATTTTTTTTTATTCATGTTCTGCAAACACTTTTCAGAAACGCAATAAACTTGTCAAAGGAAAAGTAAACTTTTACCAGGCATGACTTGAAAGGAAGTACTTTATTGATTTTAGCCCACTAAAGTAGGTTAAAATGTGGAAACCATGTAGATGGTGTACAGGTCACAAATATCACATGGTGCCTATTTTAAAGATTTTAATTCCAAGTTCAAAGTTGTTTTTTTTACTGGATTTAAAGAATTTTACATTGCCAATGATTTGGAATAAATTTTATATAACTGGAATTTCAAAACCAAATATAAATATATTTTTTTGGCCAAAACATCAAGATACAACGATTATGGTATCCTGTATCAATGAAGAAAATATGGAAAATTCTGAATAAATTGTACTAATTGTTTTCAAAACAAGCACATATTTAGGAGTTTTATAATACTGTTACATTTAAGATGGATTTTAAGAAAAAGTATACTGTTTAGATTATTTTAAGCAGATTTTGCAATAAAATAAAACTAAAAAAATGCTTTCGGTTTCTTATGGTTTCCTGTCACGTTTAAAAAAAACTTTAATATAACATTGAAAATAGATTTTAAATATTAACATGAAGCAAGTAACACTAGTAATGGTGTTCGTTTATGCCTTTTGAATTATATTGTGCAAAATAAAGAAAATAAAGATTGGTTTCCTGTTTGGTTTCCTGTCACGTAAACGGTGAATCAAAATGTATTAATTTTTTCTCGAAAAACTCAATTGTTCCATTCATTTTAATTCCAAGTTCAAAGTTTTTTTTTTTACTGGATTTAAAGAATTTTACATTGCCAATGATTTGGAATAAATTTTATATAACTGGAATTTCAAAACCAAATATAAATATATTTTTTTGGCCAAAACATCAAGATACAAAGATTATGGTATCCTGTATCAATGAAGAAAATATGGAAAATTCTGAATAAATTGTACTAATTGTTTTCAAAACAAGCACATATTTAGGAGTTTTATAATACTGTTACATTTAAGATGGATTTTAAGAAAAAGTATACTGTTCAGATTATTTTAAGCAGATTTTGCAATAAAATAAAACTAAAAAAATGCTTTCGGTTTCTTATGGTTTCCTGTCACGTTTAAAAAAAACTTTAATATAACATTGAAAATAGATTTTAAATATTAACATGAAGCAAGTAACACTAGTAATGGTGTTCGTTTATGCCTTTTGAATTATATTGTGCAAAATAAAGAAAATAAAGATTGGTTTCCTGTTTGGTTTCCTGTCACGTAAACGGTGAATCAAAATGTATTAATTTTTTCTCGAAAAACTCAATTGTTCCATTCATACTATTCTAACACCAACACAACCCACAAAATAAAAGTTGAAATTTTAGAACTTATAAAAAAGGATACAAAAAGAAACCAAAGGCCAAATACCAAATTATGGTCCATATATGGCTATAAATATACATAACCTTGAATTGAAAATTATATTTACTTATCAACAAAAAAACAAAAAAGCCAGTCAGCATTTTGTACCATTGTAGAAAAGTACTTATCATATTTGAACAAGTCAAAACATCTTCATCAATAGGAATTTGCAACAATCAGTTGCCATGCCCCAATAACCAGACATGTAGTGTATCTTAACTAAATCTATAGAATAATAATTTATAACACAAAGCCTTAATCATTTGTTAATAAAGGAATTTGTTTACATATATTTAAGAAAATATAAAATTAAATGATTATATTTCTGACCTATTGACTCTAGACTATATTTTTATGACATGAGCCAGGAACCTAGAGCGATACACTTATATTATATCAACTTTTTGGTATGAGGCCTACAAACTGGAGAGGCAAGGTTTCCTGAACCCTTCAATTGTTTCATGTGGAATACAAAAAAAATGATATCATTCTGACATTGACCTGACAAACATTGATGCTTATATTTTTTTTTTATTGTGATAACAAAACCTGATCAAGCAGACCTTAGATTTATAGGAGCTTACAAAATCTAAAAGAATAAGATTAATTGATGAGGTATATTGAATAAGGACACAAATGTTGCCTTTCAACAGGCAATTTGTCATAGGTGTTCTTTTAGGTAAAAGTTTTTAAAATGAATTTTATTGAGAAAATATATTATTTTAGAAAATATGAAATTATGAAATAATTGTTTGACAAATTTTTAATTTAATTACTCAGGTAAATTTTGTGAAACAATATGTCGCTTCTTGATAATTGCTCTGAGCAACACTTTGATATCTTGTCAATTGTCATTAATTAATCTGAGCAATATTATGTTTTAATTAGGATTATAAATGTAATTAACTTGTATCGCTCTAATTGACATTACTCATATTTCACCTTTGGACATTGTAAACAATATTATTAATACTCAAAATTATCTCAATTATCAAAATTATCAATGTCTGTCATTTTATGAGTAGTTTTCAGCTTTCGCCTTAAATATCGGAGTCGAACAGTATTCGTCAGTGTAGTCTCGTCGGTGTTATCCAGATAGGAGTGCTTCCAAAGCCAACCAGGCTCAGCTACTCAGGAAAAATGCTAACTCAAAAGACAGCTCAACACAACAGTAACTATTCAAGCCAGACAACATCAATTTGGAATATTACGAACATTTTGGACTTAACTTTAACTGTGAATTAGTGAAATTAGTGACTTTATTATTTGGAACATTTGAACTTTATTTATTTGTAAATTGTTTCGGCATCATTATTATTATTTGGACCGGTTACTATATAAATCTGTTATAACTTGCTCCTTGCTTTATAGTTTTGCCTGCCATTGCTTAAGTCTTGCAAAAGACTGACCCTCTGTACCTTGGGCTGTGCATGTTCGATAGTCCCCCTTAAACGCGACGTGCATTGGCTCTTGGTGACAGATTTGGTGGCGGGCCCGTTGGCAGCATTTCGATCCATTTAGCTTTGGCATGGCATTATTATTAGCAACAGCTTTCAAAATTACTTTTAAATTATCTACTTTCAAAATTTGTGAAGGAATTTCATAAATAAAATTCAACTGAAGGAACAGCAGAGAATGAGAATCGACTATTGAAGCTAAGTAACTTATTGGAATATTATTTATTATTTTATCTTTACAGTTATATTCAAATTTTTATAGTTTCAGCAAATATTGTGCAAGATAGAATTTAACTAGATTAAAAATATAATTAGTTTTAAATCTGTAAAAGTCATTGGTAGTATTCAAATGAATTTTGTTTTCATAGTCTACCATTTACAGAAGTCTAATTATAATCTTGTTTAGTTTCAGTTTTCAACTTTAAAAGTTGCTGTACCAAAGTTGGCAAACTATTTGAGAAGAAAGACAACTGCAGTGTGTGAACAAAATAGAACTACTACAGAGACTAAAGATAAGTAGCTTTTGAAATAATAATATTCATAATTATTCTCGAAATTAAATTGCTAGTTATCAAAGCAAAAAGTTTCTTCAAAGAAAAGTTGTGAATATATATAAATTATTGAGACTGCTAATAAATTTAAGACATTTTGTAGTTTTACACACATTTTATATAGCATATTGCCTTTTTATTCTGTAAATATATTTTATCTAATATAGCCAAAATTCTTTTAGTAGAAGTCATGGGAAAGAAAAGAATTAAGAATATATGGTGCTGCAAAAGATCAAAATGTGCAAGTCTTTCAACTGTTACAGCAAGAGAAGCAGATATAGAATTTAAATCATCTTTAGAAAGAAACTTTATGTACCTGAACATTGAAAATTCAAATCAAAAGTGCTTAATTGACAGTGGAGCCACTATAAGTTGTATAAGTCAACATCTTTTAAGACAACTAAAACCTCAAGCTGACATACAGAGATCATCAATTTTTAGTGGAGTTGGAGTATGCGGAGAGGTACACCCAGTGCTAGGAAAAGCTACTTTGGAAATAAGATTCGGAGAACACAAAATTTTACAGAACTTTCACATTTTCGAAACTCTTCATTCAAAAATACTTCTTGGATTGGACTTCTTGGTAACCCATAAGGTTAATTTGGATTTTGGAAAAATGACAATATCTGTGCCTACTGTACCAGAAAAAGATAGTGCTACTCTTACAGGAAAGGAGAATATAGTTTCTACAATTACTGTTCCAACATTCAAAGATGACAATGTTCAGATTGCCATGGCAACCACAGTGAATTTAGTTGAAATACAACCGCAATCTGAAATCATAATTCCAGTACATATTGGAAAATTTAAACATGGAACAACAGTAATTTTGGAACCGAAAGGAAACTTATCCATTGAACATCAGGTAGCAGGAGGAAAGACCATTTCTACAGTGTTAAGAGGCATAGCTTCATACAGACTTATGAATCCTACAAATTCAACCGTTTACATTCCTAGAAGGACTAAAATTGCGAAAGCCGAAACTATACAGTCTAACAGTGTTACAAAGTTCACAGAAGGATCATCAGCTCCTATAAACTCTTTTAGCGAAACAACTAGTAATCAACTTTGTAGTGAATTTTCAGACTTAGGATTTAATTTAGACAATTTAGAACTTACAGTGGAACAAAAACAACAAATTCAAAATTTTCTTATTCGAAATAGGGACATATTTGCAAAGGATCTAAGTGAACTGGGACATACCAACTTGCATTACCACACAATTTATACTGGTGATGCAAAACCAATTAGTGCTGCTCCATATAGACAATCTCCACAAATGCGCAAAGAACTAGACAAACAACTTGATGAAATGGAAAGAAATAATATTATTGAGGAATCTACTTCACCATGGCATAGTCCAGTCGTACTTGTTAAGAAAAGAAATGGAAGTATACGCGTATGTGTAGATTATAGAGCTTTAAACCGTATAACAGAACCCATGTCAGCAGTGATTCCAACTATGACAGATATATTTGACACTTTAGCAGATTCAAAACCAGAACTATTTTCATCTCTCGATTTAACGTCAGGATTTTGGCAGGTCCCGCTAGACCCAACAACAAAGCATAAAAGTGCATTCATTACACATAAAGGTGTATATGAATTTAATAGACTTCCGTTTGGTATGATGAACTCTCCATTAACTTTTCAATGTTTAATGACAAAAGTGCTAAAGGACTTAAATTTCAAAATTGCATTGGTTTACATCGATGACATTCTGATTTTCTCAAAGAACTTTGAAGACCACCTTAATCACCTTCAACAAGTGTTTTCCAACCTCCGTGAAGCAAACCTGAAACTTAATCCTGAAAAATGTAAATTCGCGACAAGAACAATCAAGTACCTGGGACATGTTATATCAAAAGATGGCATCCGCGTCAATCCTGAAAATACAGATAAAGTTAAGGATTTCTCCAGACCAACTACTGCAAAGCAAGTGAAAAGTTTCTTAGGAATGGCAAACTACTATAGGAAATTTGTGAAAGACTATGCCCACATAGCAGCTCCATTAACAAAGCTTTTAAAGAAAGATCAAAGATTCAAGTGGACTTCAGAATGTGATATAGCGTTTCAAAATTTAAAAGACCGTTTGACATCAGCTCCAATTTTATCGTTTCCTCATTTAGACAAACCTTTCATTTTAGCAACAGATTCTTCAGAGTTTTCAAATGGATATATTTTAAGCCAGATTCAAAATGGATTAGAACATGTGATTGCTTATGGAGGTAGACAATTAAGGGGTTCAGAACTTAAGTGGCATATTACTGACAAAGAAGCTTTAGCATTAGTAGAAGGAGTTCAACATTTTAAACATTATTTGGCAAATCAAGAGTTCACAGTGTATACAGACAATATTTCAGTAAAATACCTTCAGAAAATCAAAGATTGTCAGGGAAGACTTGGTAGGTGGAGTTTGCTATTACAAGGATATAATTTTAAAATTCAACATCGCGCAGGATCTAAAAACCCAGCAGACTGCTTATCCAGACAAAAACATTTAGAAATTAACAATAGTGCTTCTTATGACTCTAGTGAACTTGCAGACCATTTAGGCTCCATAGATATACCAAAAGAATATAGCGAAGTAACATTTATATATAAGGGTGAAAATGAAGATGCCGTAATTTCAAGTTTACAAACCGCGACAATCAATGATATTCAATTAACCAATTTAGCCGAAGAACAAGAGACATGTAGAGACTTTGCGGATATCATTAAATATAAACAGACAGGACGAGTACCACAGAATCCAGAACTTGCAAGGGCAGTCGTAGCAGAATCTTACAACTTTGAGTTAGAAGATGGAATTTTAAAACACTTCTACTCAAAACGTTGTAAGAAAGTGCCTAAAGATGAACGACTTGTCAAACAGATTGCAGTTCCAAGGAATCTCCGTGATTCAATACTCAAGGCCTATCATGACTGCATTCTGGGAGGAGGACATCAAGGATTTGAGCGAACATATGCTGCAATTAGAAACAAATATTTTTGGCCAACAATGTATAGTGACATTAATCAATATGTAAAAACGTGTGAAGTGTGCCAGCAGTCCAAACGTGCTTTTAATTCAAAACCACCACCTTTACAACCACAACCAACAAATGATATTTTCGGACGATGGCATATGGATATTTTAAGTGGCCTTCCAACAACCAAAGATAAATACAAACATGTTCTACTTGTAGTTGATAGTTATTCAAAATGGTGTGAAGCTTTTCCGTTAAGATCTGAAGAAGCAGGTGAAGTTGCAAATGTTTTATATAGAGAAATAATATCCCGTTATGGTGCTCCGAGAACACTTTTATCTGATCGCGGACGTAATTTTGTTTCAAATTTAGTTAAAGCTCTTTCGGAACTGTTCAATATAAAAAGACACCTTACTAGCTCATACCATCCGCAGACAAATGGTGCATGTGAAAGAATGAACTCTGTAATTTTACAAGCATTAAGAGCCTATACAAAAGATCAACAAGATGATTGGTATGATGTGCTACCTGGAATTTTAATGGCTTATCGTGCTACACCTGCAACTCAATCGACTGATTATTCACCATTCTTTTTACTCTATGGACGAGAAATGACATTACCCATTGACACCGCGTTAATACCAAAAGATCGTTTGGCACAAGATCACAAAATATTTTTAAGCAGAATTCTTCAAAATTTAGAAACTTCAAGAAAAATAGCTGCTAAGAACATCAAGCAAGCTCAAGAAAGATATAAACAACAATATGACAAAAAATCTAAAGAACCTGAATTTCAACCAGCTCAACGTGTTTGGCTTTATTGTACCAAAGTTCCTGTCGGAAAAGCACCAAAATTACATAGAAAATGGTCAGGACCTTATTATATTACTCGTATTGGACCAAATAGTACTTACAAATTAAGGAATTGTGCAACAAACAAAGAGGTTGTGTCAATGGTAAACGCGCAACGAATGAAGCCATATTATGATCCAAAAGACAGACCGACTAATTTACCAGAAGAGTTTCAAAATGACAACGAAGAACTGAATCCAGAAGAAATACAAGATGACAATATCAATGATAACGATCGACTTTTACCAAACAATCTTCAACAACCTGTGCCACCAATTAACAACAATGGAATAAATAGACAACAACCACCCATTCCTGTTATTAACAACAATAGGCCACATCAGCACAAACAGCAACTTCATGTTGATAGAAACACCAACAGACAACAAAATCAACAACCAGCACAAAACAGTGAAACAAATAAGAGAAGTGCAAGCCCTTCAGGAGATTCAACCGTAAATCAACCAGTTAAAGACAACAAGCCATCTTGTCAGGATTGTAAGAACAATAAGTGTAAAGCATTCAAAGAAGAGGAGATTCACCAAGTTCTATCATCAGCCAGAGGTAACGGAACATTATACTATAAACTTAAGTTTAATGATAAATCAAGAAACACAGAATGGTATTTCTCATGCAAGGTTCCAGCAAAATTAATACGAGAATTTCATGCGCAACGTACAATGAGTGGTAAGAAAAGAAAACGTCCATTACAGCAGAATAAACATAAATTTTTCACAAAACCGGATCCAGCTGTTGTAGTGTACAATATATTTCAACTAAAGTCAAAGCTGATATAAGCACACAAACTGAAACCATAAATGAACAAGATCAAGGAAATGAAAATCAACAGTTATTGGCTGTGAAAATTGTTAACAATCGACCATACTTTTTAATTAAATCTGGGAATACTACAAAATATGAATCAATGACTTCAGCACCAAATATCGCACGACAAGTTTTAATAGATCATAAGGAACGTTTCAAACAAGCTCTTTTACAACAAGACATTCAATATGCTATGGAGAAAAGATTAGGAAAGGAAAATCAACGCGACTGCAGTTTTCAAATAGCCTCTGATGGAAAAATACACGAAATTCGATACAACATAGATGGTACAACGGAATATTTATCAGGATACAGGAATCCAGTCATTGCACCAGAGTGGGATACATTTGATAGTCTGTCAAATGCGTCAATAAATAACTTTATAAATGTGTTAGAACAACAATACAAGATAGAAATAAGTATGAGAAGAAGATAAATTTGTGAATAGTACATGTACAACTGTTAAATATGATAGTGTTTTATAGAATGAAATAATGAATTGTAGCTACTATTTTTATAAAGCCACAAAGATGGGCAAAGAAATGAATAGATTATAGAGTAAAACCACATAGATTGGTATAAGTGAAAATATTATAAAGTATAGCCACATAGATTGGTATAAATAATGAGTTATAGAGTTTAGCCACATAGATTGGCAAATATTAAATTATAAAATATAGTGATTGTAACAAGATAGATACCGGTATTGTAAATATAGTGTATGTCTTGTATTTTTATTGTAATACTAGCTAGTATGTTTTGTTTTATTTTTATGTAACATTTTTGTTTTAAAAAGGATATTTATGATCAATGATTTAAACCCTTTGGAGTTGGACTGGTCATTCAACTCCACACCCTGCACTTGTATAGGGCCGACCACCTTATACAAGGAGCATACAGCCAAAATTTTATGTAATTTTCAGTCTAGAATTTTTCTTTGCGTATATGTCTTGTCTTATTTTTCATTTTCATCAGTCTTGCTTTTTATATCTTATCTGGCAATTTTCTTAATCTAGCAATTCTGCCTAATCTTGAATTTTTCATCTTATCTTGCAAAATATGTTATCTTTATCTCGGCATTTTCTTGTGTATATAAGTTTATTCTTTATGATTATTGTATATATTTATTTATGTTTATCGTTTAATGTTTTTGTATATTTTCTCATGTTTGAGGACAAACATATTGGAGAAGGGGGGAATTTGTCATAGGTGTTCTTTTAGGTAAAAGTTTTTAAAATGAATTTTATTGAGAAAATATATTATTTTAGAAAATATGAAATTATGAAATAATTGTTTGACAAATTTTTAATTTAATTACTCAGGTAAATTTTGTGAAACAATATGTCGCTTCTTAATAATTGCTCTGAGCAACACTTTGATATCTTGTCAATTGTCATTAATTAATCTGAGCAATATTATGTTTTAATTAGGATTATAAATGTAATTAACTTGTATCGCTCTAATTGACATTACTCATATTTCACCTTTGGACATTGTAAACAATATTATTAATACTCAAAATTATCTCAATTATCAAAATTATCAATGTCTGTCATTTTATGAGTAGTTTTCAGCTTTCGCCTTAAATATCGGAGTCGAACAGTATTCGTCAGTGTAGTCTCGTCGGTGTTATCCAGATAGGAGTGCTTCCAAAGCCAACCAGGCTCAGCTACTCAGGAAAAATGCTAACTCAAAAGACAGCTCAACACAACAGTAACTATTCAAGCCAGACAACATCAATTTGGAATATTACGAACATTTTGGACTTAACTTTAACTGTGAATTAGTGAAATTAGTGACTTTATTATTTGGAACATTTGAACTTTATTTATTTGTAAATTGTTTCGGCATCATTATTATTATTTGGACCGGTTACTATATAAATCTGTTATAACTTGCTCCTTGCTTTATAGTTTTGCCTGCCATTGCTTAAGTCTTGCAAAAGACTGACCCTCTGTACCTTGGGCTGTGCATGTTCGATAGTCCCCCTTAAACGCGACGTGCATTGGCTCTTGGTGACACATTTATGGACCTCTACATATATATTTACTAATATATTGTCCACATATACCCAAGTATCAATCCACTGAATAAGATCAAATAATGTACTGTTGCTCCATTGAAGAAACCTAATTTAAATACTCATCATTTGCATTTAATTTCAAAACATTCAAAAACTTGAAAAAGGCAAATAACAAAAAATTCTGCTTGCTTTTGGCTCAAGTGACAAAACATTAAATAGATTGATACTAAATGATAGCAAAAGCTTCCCAAGCAGACCTGTCCTGGGGTTAGATGAAATAATTTAAAACACCATTAAAGGGGAATAATTCAACCTAAATCGACAGGAATTTGATGTTCAGTAGAACTGTTTGTTGGTGTGGTTCATAAGTGTTTCTCGTTTCTTGTTTTTTTATATATAGATTTGACAGTTGGTTCTCCCGTTTGAATGGTTTTACATTATTTTCAGTAAATTTTTAAGGCCCTTTATAGCTTGCTGTTCTATGTGAGCCTAAGCTACGTGTTGAAGACCATACCTTGAACAATAATGGTTTACTTTTATAAATTCTGACTTGGATGGAAAGTTGTCATACATTGTCATATTGGCATTAAGTTTTTGATATGAATGGTTAAGCTTATTTTCGTACCTGTTGCAATTTTAATTTATTTGTTTTTGTGATTAAAGATCATTATCCTACTTAGGCCAATAAAAATTAATTGATAGATTTTCATCCCACGCCTGCCCGCCCTGATTTTTTTTTATAGATTAGACAGTTGGTTTTCCCGTTTGAATGTTTTCACATTATTAAATTTGTGGGGCCTTTTATAGCTTGCTGTTCGATGTGAGCCAAGGCTCCGTGTTGAAGACCATACGTTGACCTATAATGGTTTACTTTTTGAATTGTGACTTGGATGGAAAGTTGTCACATTGGCATTAAGTTCTTGATATGAATGGTGAAGCTTATTTTCATACGTGTCATAATTTTTATTTATTCTATTTTGTGATTAAAGATCATTATCCTGCTTAGGCCAATCAAAATTAATTGATAGATTTTCATCCCCGCCCGCCCTGATTTTTTTTTCAAAGGTGGCTCAGTTGGCCAATGTGACCAGATTTTCGGCTGGGCAAATATATTATTCTTCTTGATCACCCAGCTGGCGACAAATAATATTTTGCATTGCATCCCATGTCTATCCTAACCCTACATTTATATTCCCTCACAATAGAAACGAAAAATGTAAAAAAAAAACTGTTCTGAAACAGAAACCTGATCGTCTTATTAAGGTGGGAACATAGAACATAGGATTTCCAGTATCTGGTAAGGTCAATTCAATAATAGATATTGACTTGATAAACAGTTTAACCCCTTGTCAGATTTGCTCTAATTGCTTTTATATTAAGCCAAAATCTACATTTTACCCCTATGTTCTATTTTTAGTCATGGCGGCCATCTTGGTTAGTTGGCCAGGTCACTGCACACATTTTTTAAACAAGATACCCTAATAATGATTGTGGCTAAGTTCGGTTAATTTTGACCAAATAGTTTCAGAGGAGTGATGAGGGGGGGCAAGGGGTTTAACTGTTATGCTGTTATGGGGCAATTTAATTCTTTGTTATCTGTTATTCTGAAAATATATTTGCTGTTAGCTGTTATTGTCTTATTCTTTGTTAGCTGTTATTGGGCTATTAGTTTTTTTGTTATCTGTTATTGTGATAATGTATTTGCTGTTAACTGTTATTGAAAATTGGAATGTTAAATTTTTTTTGGACCGCCCATATTCGGTAGAAATCGAAGATTATTGGACATTGGGGTCTACCACTAGTAATATGGTGGTCCCGTATTCGGCGAAGGATTTCATTAATTATATATACCCATCACAGCTCAACACATAAACATATTAATATCAGCGAGATCCAGGACAATTCCAGTACATCTTATGATTATCCTTTGTAATAAAATCCATTTTTTTATGAACATGTAGTGCTATGCTGTTCGGTGTGAGCCAAGGCTCCATGTTGAACGTTGAAGGCTGTTTTTTAGCCTACAATGGTTTACTTTATAAATTGTTACTTGGATGGAGATTTGTCTCATTGGCACTCATACCACATCTTGCTTTATCTATGTATTTAGAATTTTTTTGTATGGGGATAATGTTCCTTGTTTATCGTAAGTACATATTAAATTCGAGCATTTCTTAATATGACAAAAAGGAAAGTATATGGCCAGGGATATCTGATGAGGATCTCAAGAACTACATAGAGGTCTTTACTACCAGTTAACATTTTATATAATAAAGTACACAGACTCAGATCTGTGATTCTTTTCAAAGCAGAACCAAATACATTGTACAATGAAAGTTCAAACCATGTACTGGATTCCGAAGCTGCACATAACTCATTACAAACAAATATGTATTTCGTCTTTAAGCCATTGTTCCACTACTAAACTATGTATTCTACTTACTAGTACACTTGGTACACTCAAAAACCTGATAATAAGTTGTTCAAATGAGGCCTTTGAAAATAGTGGAATAATCGGAGTGTCAAAATTATTTTGAAGTACTTGATAAATTGCATGCTTATAATTTGTGCTTTTGATTTTTTTACCCTATATACCACTGTGCCTCGTAGTCTTATTAAGAAGAAAAAATCCCACACCTCATGCATAGAACGTGCATTAAAAAAAAAATTCAGAATGCAAATATATATATTCAAACTCTTTCAGGTCATTTTTTGGTAATAACAAACAAAAGAACTATGTCAATTGGACCTGCATGCTTTGATACCATAACTTCCCTTAAATTTTTACCAGATATCATTTTTGTCTGCTATGGAGTTTACGTATATTGTCAAGCTATCAGAATTCCAATGGGGAATAACTGTGCACCACTTATTGCTGACCTGTTTCTGTTTTGTTATGAGTTACAATTAATGAAAAAATTCAGCAACGGAAGGGATTGTGCTTGATTTTCATATGATGGAGACATAATCTTTCAATCAGTTCAGGACCTGACTTATTTTAATATTTCATTTACTGTTATCTGTTTTTGTCCATTTTAATTCCTTGTTATCTGTTATAAGCCAAATCAATTTGCTGTTATGCTGTTATTGGGACCCCCCTTGCCCCCCTCAGTGATTTATTAATTGACATGCCATGAGGGGCCTCATACACCTTATCGCTAATACCGGCTGACCCGGCCGCTTGAACTTTTGACGCATACAACAATCAATTTTCCATTGTGGCGTCAGATATTTTGTTTTATGACGTCAAAATTTTACGGGAACCTGTGTGATATCCAGTAAGGCAGCAACCATTTGATTTTCTGGGGGGGCTATGGTTTTTTTTTGGAAAAAAAAGTTTGTTTCCAGTTTTTGGAGAAAAAAATAATTTGTTTTTGATTCTGAGAAAAAAAAAATGTTTGTTTCACCCTCAGCTGCCACTATATGTAATGCTAAAATTGAAAGAAAAAATTGTTTTCGACTTGTCGCGAAAAAAATAGATTGTTTTTCGCCGCAGGCGAAAAAAAAATTTGTCCAGAAAAAAACCCCATAGCCCCCCCCCAGAAAATCAAATGGTTGCTGCCTAATGGCGGACAAATAGCGATAAGGTGTATTTATAGTGTGAATCCAATAAGCTGTATTTGCTTACTGTTATGGAGTATCAAAATACCTTTGTCTTTGACAAATGTTTATGATAAATGACATGTTTCGGCGGATAACTACCATGCCATGATTATTATTATTTTCTCAGACTGCAAATGCTGCTCAGCGTCCTAGATATTTCCCGCCAAAAAAATGAGAAAAAAAATGTATCTTGTAGCTAAAAAAATGAATTGATAATCCCGAGCATGGACTGAAAATGTCAATTCTTGCCCCAAGTAGAGAAAAGAATGTCAATAGGCAATATAGGAAAGGTGTACTGACATAAGTAGTCTCTAAACACATTAGCTCCATGGAGCTTTCGTTAGTAGAAGCCATATTAACTATGTGTATCAGTGAGAAAAATGTAAAAGCATAAAAATATAGTATATACCAATACACATAATTAACAGCGCCTGGTGATGTTTGATAGCCTGACCGGTTTCGGTCCATAAAGGACCTTCATCAGAGGCAGAATGGTGGATTAATGTTTGCACCCTATTTATATAGATATGGTAACCGGCGGTTGAGTTAACCAGCGGTTGAGTTAACCGGCGGTTGGGTTAACCGGCGGTTGGGTTAACCGGCGGTTGAGTTAACCGGCGGTTGAGTCGACCGGCGGTTGCGTTAACCGGCGGTTGAGTCGACCGGCGGTTGAGTTAACCGGTGGTAGAGAAAAGAATGTCTTCTTTGGTGTAATAAACGAATGTAGGACAGAAAGTCACAGGACAAAAAGTCACAGACAAAAAGTCACGGACAAAAAGTCACAGGACAAAAAGTCACAATTCATTTTTTCTGATTATTTTCTTTGAATAACAAATGCTTATTTTTACAAAAACATTTTTGCATTTTTCTTGAAGTAATGTATATTACCCAATTTTGTAAGCAAAATTTATCAAAAAAATATAATAGATGATCAAATAATTGTTAAGAAAACAAAATGTCAAAGTAGATTGGCACTTAATTGGCTTCATAGTGCCAAGAAATATGTCTTTTGCATGATTAAAATTAAATAAATCTTCATTTTTCAAGTAAAATGATAAATTTCATTAACTTTAATATGAATATATGTATTAAAAAGTAAATATTTAAAGATGTTTCTCTGAAATATTCAAACAATTGTAAAAAAATTGTTTGTGACTTTTTGTCCTGTGACTTTTTGTCCTGTGACTTTCTGTCCGTTTACCTAATAAACTACTGTTGTATTCATGGCAATAAGCCTACAAATCTTCATATTTGTTCATGTTCATGTGATGGTATTACGAAATCAAACTGAAAATTTCCGTTGAAAGTACAATCATTCTATTCTCCGACAAAGCAGTGAGTGACAATATACCTACAGGTACTACGCATAGTAAATCCAATGTCTCTGGCAGCTTCATATTGAGGGTGACATTTAATTACCTTGACTATCTTGCCGCGAGGGTCTAGCACAGTCGGTGGAATAATGGCTTCATACCTACACTATCTATTAATCGATCCTCCAATTAAAATAAAGCAATCAAGAAACATATAGAAATTTTACCACTTTCTAACACTGCCTAAAAATCTACATACTCAGTTAACCGAAGTACTTTCAACATTTTATTAAAAAAAGACTTGAATATTTGTGAGGACTGTTTAACTTTTTTTTGCTTTGTTTAAAAAAATCTAAAAAATCATCATTTCTACCTCTATCAAAAATTATTTCTTCTTTTTCTACACCTGCTTCATCCCTCTGTTTGCGAAAGTACATTCAGTAGATACTGTCCAATCACACTGTTCAGATACATTGACTAAACAGGGTACACAAAAGACCAATCTTCTTCCGGAACGTAAATACTATCGTGTCACCTATACCTCGAAAGTTTATTAATGCTAAAACAGAACATAAAGTGTATAAAGTTATATAAAGGATAATATAGACGCACTTTCGAACATTTATTACTGTTTATGGCTAAAACAGAACATAAAGTTTATAAAGGATAATATACATTGTAGGCGCACTTTCGAACATTTATTAATGTTTATGACTAAAACAGAACATAAAGTTTATAAAGTTATTATGCTGAGCCGGACTCAACTAGTTTAACCAGGTGACTGCAATCGCAATCTTGATGAATATATAACGAACATAACTTGTTTTGAAAATTGTAATTAATATATTCCACCAGAAAGGTTTACAAGTAGTCAGTGGATTGGTAAATTGACAGTGGTATGTCTCGATTTCCGTAGGAAGTTCAAATGTCGTCCATTTTCCATGTGTTGAAATATTGAAGCGGACGGTGTCACAGAAATTAAAGGTAGTCGATAATACGGTGATTTGAGAAATCGGTCCAGTTCAATTTGTTCCGGATAAATATGAAAACATGTAATAAACATTGAATGTGAAACAGAATACTCCCCGTCTGAGATCTATCTGATATCACTATTCCATAAAATATAACACATGTTAATGTCCTATCTAAATCCAATATATATATATATATATATATATACACATAATTACACAGGGTTGTTCTCTACGAGAAGAATCATGTCCACGATAGGGCGTGTGTAGGTTGTGGCTTTTCCGTTAACGATTACTCGCACTTCTGCTTTTCGGACATGTTCGTCTGAACTTTTAAATGAGTTCACTATAATTCCAACGGGCCATTGGGTACGGCAAAGGTTTTTGTCCTTTAGAAGAATGACGTCTCCTTCGATGAGATCACGGCGATCTTCGGTCCATTTTCGTCGTTGTTGTAGTAACGGCAGGTACTCTTTCCTCCAACGGGACCAGAAAACACTGGCAAGAGCCTGTACTCGTCTCCATTCGGCAAGACATAGGTCTCGTTTATCGAATTCTCCAAGATGATCTGAGGTGAATATGTAGTCGGTTTTCTGTGTCAATAACATAACCGGAGTTAATATTAACGGATTCTCTGGATCTGTTGATACCGGTACCAGAGGTCTAGAGTTCACTATTGCTGAAACTTCTGCCATTAGTGTGTTGAGCACGTCATGCGTAAGGCTTCTTCCGGCTGCATTTAGAAGCATAGAATCAAGAATTCTCCTGGTGATACCAATCATTCTCTCCCAGGCTCCACCCATGTGGGACGAATGCGGCGGATTGAAGATCCAAGTTGTACCAGAATTGTACAGAAAGTTCTTGAAGGGTCCATCTTCAACGTTGATTGAGTCAATCTTTAAATCGTCGATTGCGCCAATAAAGTTTGTTCCACGATCGGATCGGAAAATGTTAACTTGACCTCTTATAGCGGCGAATCTTCTGACGGCGTTTATGAAGGCTGAAGAGCTCATTTCCTCGATTAGTTCGATGTGAACAGCTCAAGTCACTAAGCATGTGAAAAGAATTGCCCAACGTTTTGAGTTTGCGTATCCACCACGTGTTTTACGTGAAACAATTGTCCAGGGTCCAAATGTGTCTATTCCAACGTTGGTAAACGGAGGTGACGGTTCAAGACGGTCCTCTGGCAAATCAGACATGATTTGACACTCGGTTTTTTCTCTTAGTTTGCGGCATGTCACACATTTGTGAATGAGAGTGAGAGAAGAGATCAAGCGCTTTGCTCCGACGATCCAGAATCCTGCGGATCGAATCGCTCCATCTGTGAAGTGGCGACCTTGATGTTTTATCTTGTCATGGTAGTGTCGGACTAATAATGTCGCTATATGATGGCGTCCAGGGACGATCAATGGTTTCTTTTCACGGAGGTTTAAGTCAGATTTAGCAATACGACCTCCTACTCGTAATAGTCCTCGTTCGTCCAAAAACGGATTTAAGTTAGCTATCGGGCTCCGCTTATGAATTTGTTCCCGACGTTTAATGCAATCTATTTCTTCTCCGTAAACTTCAAATTGAGCAGATATTAAGATGAAATTTTCGGCATTCGAAAATCCTTCAAGAGAATTCACTGGTGCTGCTTGTTTTGACCCGTGTAAACGGGAGAAACGTTCTAAAAAGGCTATCGCTCGCACAAGTGATGTCCAGTTTGAGAATCTGTTGAATCTTTCAGTTCCGATACCTTTATGTTCAAGTGTGGCAAATGTTTTTGCAACATTAACAGTTGCATGAATTTCTCCATCTTCCTCTGGATCTATTAGCTGATATATGTCCTCAGAATTCTTCTGTTCTGAGGAAAGAAGTTGTCTTGGTCCCAATAACCATTCACTGCTATGAATTTCGTGGGCTGGTACGGACCTTGTTCCCGAATCTGCGGGATTGCGGTTAGTTGGTACGTAATTCCATTGACTTGGAGAGCTAAATTTCCTTATTTTCTCTACTCTATTGGCGACATAGATAAAGAACCTTCTTGTCTCATTACTGATGTAACCTAATTAAGACAACTTTACTGTCTGTGTAGAATTTCACGGTGTCTATATGTAAATCTAAATTATCCACAATGGTTTGTGTAATCTCAACTGCTAATACAGCAGCAGATAATTCAAGTCGTGGAATAGTGTGACCACTCGTTGGTGCAACTTTAGCTTTCCCAAGAATGAACCCTATGTTAGGTTCACCACTACTGTCGGTCGTGCGTAGATATGCAACAGCTGCTATGGCTTTTTCTGATGCATCAGAGAAGACGTGCAACTCCTTTGTGGCTGTTTTGCTGAGATACGGTACGTAGGTACGTGGAATGCGTAATGTTTCGATAGCAATTAGAGTATCTCTCCAAGATTTCCACTCCGCTGCTGTTTCATCGGAGAGAGGTTGGTCCCAATCGACGGTTTCTGATACTATTTTCCTTAATAGGAGTTTCCCTTGAATAATCACTGGAGCCAAAAATCCAAGAGGATCGTAGAGACTGTTTATCGTAGATAAAATTCCTCTCCGAGTGATCGGTTTGTTTTCTGATGATAATTGAAATAAGAAGTTTTCTGTGTTTACGTCCCAGCTGAGACCAAGACTACGTTGTAGGGGTTTGCTGTCGCATTCTAAGTCTAGATCTTTGAGATTTGAAGCCAAATCACTGGCATGAAATGCAGACATAACTTCCGCACAATTAGAGGCAAACTTGTGAAGGCGTAAGTTTCCATATTTTGATAATGCTTGCTGTGTGTCCTTCATGAGCTTTACAGCTTCCTCTTTAGTAGGACATGACGTTAGACCGTCGTCGACATAGAAGTCTCTTGTAACAAAGCTAGTCACGTGACTGCCAAACTCTTGTTCTGATGCTTGAGCTGCTTTTCTGAGTCCAAGCGTAGCAACGGCAGGTGACGGACTATTTCCAAAAACATGAACCCTCATGCGGTATTCGACAAGGTTCTCCTGTAGGTCATTGTTTTTATGCCATAAAAATCTCAGGTAATTTCGGTGGTCTTTTCTGACAACAAAGCAGTGAAACATATGTTGAACGTCTGCAGTTACTGCGATCATTTCTTTCCTGAAACGCAGCAGTACTCCCAAGAGATCATTGGTCAAGTCTGGACCTGTAAGCAGGACGCTGTTAAGTGAAACTCCGTTACATTTGGCGGAAGAATCAAACACACCTCTTATCTGATCGGGTTTCTTCGGATGATAAACACCAAACAATGGCAAATACCAGCACTCCTCATGTTCGTGCAATGGTGGAGCAAGTTCTGCATGGTTATTGTCTAGGATCTTACTCATAAATGTAAGAAAATGTTCCCGCTTCACTGGGTTTCTATTCAGACTGGTGTCTAACATATTAGCACGATGAAGAGCTTGTTGTCTGTTGCTTGGCAATGGCTGTCTTGGCACTCGGAACGGCAACGGTGCTACCCAACTTCTTTCCGAGTCTCTCACAAATTCGTTGTCCATCTGCTTCATGAACATTTTGTCCTCATATGACTGCCCAGGCTTATCATCGTTCTTCGTTTTTTCAAAGAGTGGCGATTGTAAATCTTTCGTTACAGGGTCTGTGTAATTTTCCCGGATGTCAAACTTGCTTGTGCATGGTTGAAAGGTTGACGGTTGTCCAGTAGGTAAAATGTTGGTTATTTTGACGTTTAATTCAAAAGGTACGTGCTGCTTGTTAATGCAGGTTTCTCCTATCACTACCCAACCAAGTTTTAATTGTTGTGCATATGGAGTTCTGGGTGGTCCTATGCGCTGGTCAAGGACGTGGTGGGCCTCTATAAGGTCTCTGCCAATTAGGAGAAGAATTTGGCAATTTTCCTCTAATGGTCGAATGCTTCCTCTGAGTTCTTTTAGATGAGGGTGATGCATTGTGACTTCCGGAGTAGGAATTTCGTCCCTATTATTGGGAATATGATCACATTCTATCAGGACCGGCAGGTCAAATTTGTCACTACCAGTAATTGATTCCATGATGAAACCTCTTCCTCTTTTCCCGGAAGTGACTACTTTGCCGGAGCATGTTGATAAAGTAAAGTTCTCTGGTTTATCTTTTACGTCGAAAAGATTGAAGAATTCAGGCGATGCTAGTGATCGGTAACTTTGGTCGTCAATAATGGCATACATCCGGATAACATTGTCCTGGTTATCCTTGTGATAAACATTCACAGGTAGTATTTTAGCACAGGATTTTCCGCCATACGCATCCTTGCAGATCTCAGTACAGGTAGAGGTTGATTTAGTTTCAGCGGTTTCTGTTGGCTCCCCGCCGTAGGCTTCCTTGGGCGAGCTAGAATGAGAACTTGCAGGTTGTTGTGGTCTAGTGATGTGAAGAGCAGTAGTGTGTTGTTTACTTCCACATTCTTTACAACTTATGCGTGCATTGCATTCCCGGCTTCTGTGTTTGGTAGAATCACAACACTTGTAACAGACATTGTTTTCTTTCAAAAGACCTTTGCGTTCCTCTATTGATTTGGCTCGGAACGCTCGACATTCATTTAAGGAATGCTTTGTATTGTGCAGAATACAAAGACCTTGTTTGCTGGCGTCTCCAGATTGCTGCTCAACCGCTGTTTTATGAGTACCAACTTTAGTCTTGGGGTAAGACGTGAACCTTGGCGCAGCACCTTTTGTATTTGGTGTGACTTTTGACACAAAGATTAATCCTGGATCGTTTTTAATTCTACTGATTTCACTGATGAAAGCAGATAACTCTGTAAAGGGAGGAAAGGCAACGCCGTGGTTAGATTTGTATCTAGACGCCCTTGTAATCCACTTTTCCTGAAGTCCATATGGTAGTTTTTCAATGACAGGGTTTATTCCGGTCGGTGAATCAAAATAAGCTAGCAGACATCCCAGCTTGGGATTTTCCTTGTGGTATTCTATTTCTGATAGAATGTCAGATAGTTCATAAAGACGTGCGTTGTCCTTATTCGTCAATGTTGGAAATTTGTCAAGTTTACTCCTGAGAGAGGCTTCCAACATTTCTGGAGCACCATACCGCTCGTCAAGCCTTTTCCATAATCTTTGTATACCTATTGTAGGATTATTGGCGTTCGACGCTCTTATGCTTATGGCATGTTTAGCAGACTCTGGACCGAGCCACTTGATCAGTAGGTCGATCTGTTCTGAATCAGAGACTTGTAACTCATCAGTCACGTTCTTGAAGCTCGCTTTCCAAGTATGGAAGGATTCTGCCCGATCGTTAAAGCTTGTTAATCGGGAGAAAAGCAGGTCCTTACGCAAGAGAAATCTAGTAATCTCCGATGTGGGATTGATTTGTTGCTGGTATGCAACAGGGATCTCTTCTTTAACACCTTGTTTTTTGTGTTCAGCAGGGATCTCATCTAAAAGGCCTAATTTTTGTATGCCAGTTACGTACTATTCCCAGATCTGGGATTAAGGTAATTTCCGGGGACTTAATATCGGAAGGCAAGACAGCAGATGTCTGTGGCGGCAAGTTCAGTGCCACGGATGGCACGAACGCTGGTGCTTCATGACTCAGTTCAATCGTACCAGGACTTTGTCTTATCTTGTGAGTTCCTGTTACTTCCTTTACAGCAGTTAGTACAGGAAGTTTATTGACGAAATCTTGCACACGCTGGAGCGGGTCTTCCTTTTCGTCAGGAAGATCGCTAACTGCTTGGCTTCCGTCGTCTTCAAGGATACGAGTCTCGGCTTCTGCGGCTGCAGCTTCTGTTTTTGCTTCGTGAATGTTCCTAGCGGCCTTAAGTTCGGCTTTTTCTCGAACCGCACGTGCGGCTTCCTGTTCCATTTGAGTTTTCCTGCGAACTGCCTCCTGTTCTTTTTTAGCTTTGATGTGCTCTTCCTCCTGTTCGATTCGAGCTTTCAGGTTAGCAGCCTCAGCAATTTTACGTGTTACCTCTTGTTCCGCTTCGGCTTTTCTTTGTGTGGCCTCTTGTTTAGCACGGATGGCTTCTTGTTCTATTTCGGCCTTGATTTCTGTTTGTCTGTATAGGGTCTGTTCCTGTAATACGGCTTCCTGCTTTAGGAGGGCAGCTTCTTGCTCGGCAAAGGCTATCTTCGATCTAGCGGACTCTGCCTTGGCACGCTTTCTCCGTGCTAGGCTCGACATGTCGGAAGCGTGTGAGCTCCCACTGTGCGAGGTGGTCTTGCCCTTAGATGTCCTCGTTTTTGTAGATTTAGCCTTTGTCAAGGTAAGGCGATGCTCGTGCAAAGTTTCAATTGCCAGTTCGACTTTAGACATTCGGATATCCGTTGAGAATTTGCATGTATCAATGTCTTGAAGGCTGTCTAATGTTTTTGTATTTTTCAGAAATGTCAAGTACTCGTCTGTGAGCCTGCGATACTTGGTACAGGCTTGTACAATTTTATCTTGTGCTGTTAACAATTGCTGGAGGTCGTTAGGAGGCTTGGCCGTTTCTAATAACTGAGAATCTAGGTTAGACCATAGGGCCTCTAAGTCGTGATAGAACTTGTCACGTTTTTCTATAAAGGCTCCCTGTCCCTTTTCGGTAAGTTCACGCACTTGCCTAGTCTCGGCATTTTCATCTACATTTGTTGTTTTGGACGGATTTTCTTCTGGTTCTTCAGTGACATCTCCCTCTGGGGCTGAACCTCTTCTTGCTGTTCCGCGTGACTTGGATCCATGATGTAAATCAACTATTTGTAGGCAATGTTTGTTCAACGTTGTTGGTTTGCTGCCTAGGACGCTCAAGCTGTGTTGCGTAGTGTCAAGGTAACAGCTACGAACGATGCTCCGTTGTATTTCCTGTTCAGGAGATGTGTAGACAAGTTGTTGTCAATTTACTATGCTGAGCCGGACTCAACTAGTTTAACCAGGTGACTGCAATCGCAATCTCGATGAATATATAACGAACACAACTTGTTTTGAAAATTGTAATTAATATATTCCACCAGAAAGGTTTACAAGTAGTCAGTGGATTGGTAAATTGACAGTGGTATGTCTCGATTTTCGTAGGAAGTTCAAATGTCGTCCATTTTCCATGTGTTGAAATATTGAAGCGGACGGTGTCACAGAAATTAAAGGTAGTCGATAATACGGTGATTTGAGAAATCGGTCCAGTTCAATTTGTTCCGGATAAATATGAAAACATGTAATAAACATTGAATGTGAAACAGAATAGTTATACAGTTGAACGGCAAACGATTTAATGGCTTCTAAGTTCAAGACATTGGTCACGTGATAAAAGGTCAGAGTTTACGATTTTTTTGTAAACGTGCATGCCTCGTGGTTTTTGGACTCGTATCGTCTTATTTGTACTCGTACATTAATAAAAACCAAAGTGTTCAATTCTAGATTGAATAAGCTTTCTTATTTTATATAATTATAATAAAAAAGTATTGTTAAAATGTTATAAATTCACGAGCGAAGTGAAACTTTTTTTTCTGAAAATTTGCGTAGGTCCACGGAAAATCCTTAATAAATCCTTAAATAGGTTTGGTAACCCTGGATACGCAATTCTGTCAGATTATTCGTGGCGAAGCGGAGATCAAAGGGAGATAACTCGGTACGCGCATCGTAGGAAATTGCAAGTTCACAACAGTATAAAATATGAGTAAAATTAATGATTGCAGATCTATTTCGACGAGTTCTTGAATACCTTTCAATATTCCATGTTCCTCTACTGTTGTAACATTAAAATAGTCATGTAAAGGTTGAATATGACATTTTTTTCAAGTTCTTACAGGTTTTTGAACACTTCCAAAGAAGACACTTACCAACATTTTATACCAGACTGACTCTCTGAAACTTGAATATATTGTATATATATTCTCAAACACCCTTTTAGTAGATAGAAGGATACAAGATGGGTTTATCAGTCATATGTCAGAAGAACCTGTGTAACAATAGAAGCAGAAGCAGAAGATTACATTTAAACAAAAATATGGAAAAAAAAGGAAAAATATAGTCTTCAAAATTGTGACCATTACCATAAATTGAAAATAAAATCAATCTGAAGTAGCCAGAAGTACATGTACAATTTTTGTTTTATTATAGCTGCTTTAAGATACAGTTGCAGATCTCAGGGAGTCTGATGATTGGAACCTCCTCTTTTTATGGAAGATTAATGCATTTGAATGGGATCATGCATACAGTTGGAACCCTCCCTTTTATCCTTGGTTGAGAATACCACCACTTATGTTTAAAATTTTCTGGATTCACCCTGAGATAAGAAACTACATAAGTTGTACAAGTTCTGTTGCTTGCCTTAATCAAGAGAAAAAAATCTGAACATTCAAAGAACCAGAAAGGGATTTAAAACATAATAATCAACACAAAGATCACTGAACAAAAGCTGTATTGTAATCTGATATATCCTGCAGTTATCATAAATCCTGTTATATGTAATATTTGAAGTTTTGCTTTATATTTTTTCTTCTTTCTTATATTTGAATTCAAAAGTCCTGCAACCAACTGTTAAGTCCTCGATAATCAATTATTGATTGGATAATAACATCAGCTGACCAGTAAATAAAATTTGAAAATGCTTTGTTGAAATAAAATAGTGGTTTTATGTCATTAGATATACTGAACCAACTTCAAATTTAATCCAAATTCACATTTACCTGCTCTAAAATGCATAGTCAATTGGACTACAAAAACCTGAGACTACTTCAATGTATAACATAGAGATTGTGGTCACCTCCCATGTTATAGTAGTCTTAAACAAAAACAAAACTGACTTCACTTAAATACAGTATGTTCAGAATTGTTTTGAAAAAGGACAAAGTTCAAAAAGAAATTTATTATTCTGATATCAGAAATAATCTCATAGTATCAAAGCAGAATGTCAGTTCTTTTAATTGAGATAACCAGTTTAATCACATTATTTACTTTTATAAGAAGAAAAAAAACTCATGATATTATCTGGATTTACAATCATTGACTAAGCTTGTCATCAACTCACTTACTTTACAAATGCTTTTAAAAGTTAACCTGTCAGTACTAAAATAAATAAATGTGGTATAAGACAAGATATTTTATTCCAATTAAAGGGCATATGAAGAGCAAAGTAATGTACATGCATTACAATGATTTATATATGTGTATATATAATGGATCAATGATGTTGATATAAATCAGATAAATATGGATACAACCAACTCCATTCTTAGATTTTAAACCACAGCTAGTTCAGAGCCACACATATATTTGAAAAGGCATATAATAGTTATATCTTCAATTAACAGGCAAATATTCCCAAATGCCCAATTAAAACATTATCTGTACTCTCTATATATATTTATAACTTTCTGAGTTCAAAACATTTATTTTAAATTGCAACACAGTCACTTTTCAATGCCTCTAGGTTTTCTTGAATAAAAAGCCAATTAGATTTGTCACTTGTGCTTAACTTTTCCATTTTTTTACAACTTATTATTATATTATCATTAAATTCTTTTCTTAAAAACTTATAAAGGGGAAACTGACATTTATGGTATAGTTGCCAATGACATAACAGCCTGGAAACTTATCACCAGAGTCCAATTAAGTCTCTGTTAGCAGTGACAGTTAAATTACAAGTCACTTGACATACATCAACAATCAATACATTCCATTGTTTTAAGGCAAATGAGGAAAATAAGAGTAACAATAGCTTTTGCCTTACTACATGCACAAGAGAATATTAGAAATTATAATATAAATTAGTAAATATCAGAGGCAAAAAAGACAGGACTTAGCCACTGGACTTTTAGTAAAGTACCCTTACTAACCCTTAGAGGAGCTGCTGTATATTAGAAAAAATTATGTTGATGATTTGAACCCATCAATCAGCATTTTAGCATTACATTATTGTCAATTGCTATCTGCTCTATTTGTTCCAACCTGTCATGAGAGTCAAATTGTATACCTAGGGTGGGAATTAAACCCATGTACGTTCATTTACTTTATTGTTCTTTGTGTACACAAAATGTACATGTCCATGAAATATATCAAATGCAAAAAATGCTGTAATGTATCATTACACCCTCATTAGTTAAGGACCAAGTAAAAGAAGTCCCTGCACCTACCTAGACGTACTTCTTGGGTAAGATTTATTATAGAACTATTGAAAGTATAACACCATAAAGGTTATTGGTAAGTATATAGTAACATCAACGTGCAATTCAAGTAAACGAACTGTCAAACATAAACAATCTACCACGTGTTTGTCTGCTGTGCTTGAATTCAAAACGACCCATCAGGCTTATTTACACGAATTTTTGCTCGAGCAGACAGTTAAATATGTCCGTTTACCTTATGGGGTCTGTTAAGAATGTATTTGCTGTTATAAATTGTGTATGCATGGAAATATAAGGAAGATAACATTGATTTTTACCGTAACTTTTGAATACACAACATTCCCAAGGTATCCCCACAAAACACATGGCTACTTTGTAACGACGGCTGGTAACGTGTAGCCACTTTCTAACGGCAAATGCAATTGGATGATCTTCAAAGATCAATAATAAAATTGCTAATAAATGATTGGATACGAATTTCTGTCAGATTATAAATAGGTGAAAAAATGTAAACATTGAAATCCGCCATCTTGACGTAGGAAACAAACTAATTTTCAGTCTTGGATTAAAGGACATTGCGCACATTGCCAGCGTATCATGCATAAACAGTCATCTGCAAATATATCTTTCAATTTGTGTTTTACACTTACTTTTCTATGTTTTAGTTAATTTAATGTTTTAATTTACTACAGAATGGGACATCGTTCTCAAAGATGCCGTAGAAAAAATTATAGGTGGCGCTGTTTGTGGGCGTAAACATTTTACATACGGGTTCTTTTTTTGTCGACAAATTGACCTCTGAGGGGGGATAGGAGGGGTCATGATCCCGAAATCCCGGGCTTAACACGAAATCCCGAGGTCCCGAATTTAAATAAATAAAAATCCCGGATCCCGAAATTCGAAAAAAAGAATTCCCGGATCCCGAAGGGGTAAATCCCGAAATCCCGAGCTTAAAAACACCCGATCCCGGAGTCCCGATAAAGGTCCTATCCCCCCTCACCTCTATATGTCAGATTCAGGCGTTTGCCTTTCAACTGATATAAGGGATATTATACTGCAATCAGCTATTTTACTATACAGATAAAGCTATACGTATAAACGTTAGCTTTATACGTCAATGACCTCAACTCACCTATAAGCCCCGCCTACTTACAACGTCACGTCACAACCATGACAACGTGTAGTAACAATGGTCAAACTTTTATGAATTTAAACCTGTTATGTCTTCAAATTGGTAATTTATATACCATGTTTATCAAATGTTATTAAAATTAAATTCATTTTCCCTTTCTATTTCCTTAAATTGTCAATGCTTACCGCCTAGACTACGCTCATAGGGAAATACCCCAAAATGGTACCCCAAGGGGGAAATTCCTAACACTTTTTTTTAATAATATTTGTCTCATATTTTTATTATTTTTTTATTTTTTTTTATCGATTTCAGTATAAAAACAATATACGTATAGTGTCTTGAAATATAAAATTTATTTGTATGAGGCTTAGAAACGGGAAAATGCGAGGTTCTACCGAGCACTTTCGAACATTTACTACACGTTGTCATGGTTGTGACGTGACGTTGTAAGTAGCGGGGCTTATAGGTGAGTTGAGGTCATTGACGTATAAAGCTAACGTTTATACGTATAGCTTTATCTGTATAGTAAAATAGCTGATTGCAGTATAATTTATAGGACACTATACGTATATTGTCTAAATATAGGCGCACTTTCGAACATTTATTAATGTTTATGGCTAAAACAGAACATAAAGTTTATAAAGTTATATAAGGGATAATATAGGCGCACTTTCGAACATTTATTAATGTTTATGGCTAAAACAGAACATAAAGTTTATAAAGTTATATAAGGGATAATATAGACGCACTTTCGAACATTTATTACTGTTTATGGCTAAAACAGAACATAAAGTTTATAAAGTTATATAAAGGATATTATTAATTAACTGGAGCTTATTTGACTAAATACGAGTAAAACTGCCAAATCGATAATTTTGTCCTATAAGGCCAATACGGATTTTTCCGTATTGGCCCGGGTTTAGCAAGCCCAATATTAGCATATTCGATTAGCTCTAGACTAATCGGTTGAAATCCCGATAACTCTAGAGAACTACGGCTTGTGTCGTCTGACAGGAGAAAATGACAACAAAACGATGGAGCAATAGCTCTATAAAAAATATAGATGATGCGATGGATGCGTTAGTTGAAGACTATTTTCACTACGACGATTTATCTAATAGGGAGGCAGAGTACATCAAGAGAAATCTCGCGGATGTCAATGGGGAAGGAAATTTGATTCTGGAAGAAGTTGATTCAGCGAATTTCAACTTCCCAAATGAAATTCTGCAGGACATTGAAAATGCACAGAATCATGAGATTGACGAATCAGACAAAGAAAATAGCTCGAGTAGCAAGAGGTTTCGCTCTGTCACTGATGAAGACACTGACTCTTTTCTAGCTTTAAGTGTTAACAAGAACACAAAAACTAAAACAAAGAGTGACTTGAAAGTGATGCTGGATTTTTTCATATCTGTTGGAGAAATGCGTGATTCAGTGGAAATACCTGCCAAAGACTTGGACAGTCTGTTATCAAGATTTTTTCTTGGAGTCCTGAAGAAAAATGGTGACGAATATGAGCCTGACTCTTTATCCTCTATGTTCAACAGCTTGGATAGACATTTGAAGGACTCAAAAAGTAGTATAAGGTACGATTATTTTCATGTAGATTATTTGATATCTGTGAGACATGTAACTCCCTTGTCTTGATATAGCATGATAGCCTTTGCATTATTCTGTCAAGCATTATGACTCGAATATTCAGTGCCAATATTTTAATTTTAGCCTTGTGTCATTTTTTTTGGTAAAAACTATATATATCATCTGGGTCAATGTGGTTTTGATGATCTTAAGCTTGTGTACAATGAATATTCCTTGGTTTCTCTTTGCTATAAGTATAAAACATGTACATACAAAAATTACATGTCAGATATTATGCATATCTTTTCTTTAATGTTTCAGTATTAAAAAGGATCCTGAGTTCAACCACACAAGACGGGTATTAGAAGCGAAGCGAAAGGCATTAAAGTCATTGGGCAAGGGCAGTAAGCCAAACAGAGCTGAACCTTTGACGACTGAGGAAATCCAAATCTTGAGGGAGAAAGGCGTTATTGGAACACGTAAGTTTAAAAAAAATGTTGTATTCCAGCGTGTCAGTCAGTAACTTTTAATTAAACATTTTTCTAACCTTGTGGCAAACAAATTATTTTATTTCCTTGTCGCCCTCTATCCATCCCTGATTATTAAATGGTTGTTCTAATAAAAAATGTTTAAAATACACATAAGGTCTTGAACAATGAGAGTGTCTCCAGAGGTCTTTTGCATTTTGATACAGTATTTGTCCTTTAAATACTATTTTAAGTTGGATATTTACATTAAGATACATGTATTTTAGTTAAGTTCTTTTTTTTTCTTTTTCCAGAAAACCCTGATGCATTACTGAATGCTGTGTTTTTAAATAATGCAACATACTTTGGTCTACGAGGTCGACAAGACCATGTTAACATGACATGGGGAGATGTCAAGTTAAAAGCTACATCTGATGGAAAGGAGTATTTGGAATTTAATGGTGAGATTATGTTATGATTTCCATCATTTAAATAGTTGATATTTTAAATCTTTTAGAAATCACAGAATATATACTTCTGTGGATAATGGATGTACATGTACAACAGTCCTGACAAAAGTTGGTAATTTGTGCTTTTAAGGATATTAACCATTGTTTTATATTTATCAAAACAAATCTTATTTACTATGCAATACATGTTTTTTGTTATATAAAAGTGAAAGTTTTGTACAGACAGGAAGGATAATTCTTCTTTAAATATTGACATAAGCATACTTTTTTCAGAAAGAAGCACCAAAACCCGTAGTGGAGCAAAAAGCAGGGATTTCCGGGATATTACGCCAAAGATTTTCGGGGAAGGAGGAAGTAATTGCCCTATTCATGTTTACAAGGAATACAAACGGCATAGACCTCAAGACACATTAACTGATGAACATAGATTTTATTTGAGGCCTTTAGATAATAAACATGAGGAAATATGGTACACTCGCCAAACCATAGGCAAAGATAAATTAGGTAAAATGGTAAAAAATATGGCAGAAAAAGGAGATCTTCAAGGAAGAAAGGTTAATCATTCGGGACGTAAAACTTTTGCTACCACACTACTTCAAAATGGTAGACCTGCCAATGAAGTTGCTCAATTAGGAGGCTGGAAAGGCATTAGTACCTTAACTCATTATTCAGTACCGTCTATTGAACAACAGCAACAAGCTTCTCACACAATATCTAAGGTCATGTTGCCGAACTCAGATTTACAGACGACATCAGATTCAGAGGAACCTTGTGAACTTTCAAACTCAAATACATTAGTTCATAATAATTTAAATGCAAATGTATCAAATACAAATAATCAAACTGCTAACAAACATGACAACCCAATGGCCATGTTTGCAGGTGCAACTATAACAGGTGGTGTTTTCAATATTAACATATACTCAGGGGAAAGAAAGAATACTATAAACTGCAGCCAAGAGCCTTAATCTGAAAACTAGATAAAAACATGTTTTTTACTTGTTGTGTTTATTTACTGTTGATTATTTAATAAAATTGTTACTATTTTATTGTTTTGATTAAAATCCTCAATTTTCATTGATACATATTCAAATCACTACTATTGAAGTCCTGAATGTCAGATTTTCACACTATTTTCAATCTTCATATTGGCCCGGCTAGAGTTCATATTGGACTGGTTAATTAATAAAGGTATCATTGCGTAACAATTTTCATATTGGCTTAGTTATAGGTCCTCGGGCAGCCATATTGGCCTTCGGCTTCGCCTCAGGCCAATATGGTACCCTCGGACCTATAACTAAGCCAATATGAAAATTGTTACGCAATAATACCATAGTATAGGCGCACTTTCGAACATTTATTACTGTTTATGGCTAAAACAGAACATAAAGTTTATAAAGTTATATTAGGGATAATATAGGCGCACTTTCGAACATTTATTAATGTTTATGGCTAAAACAGAATATAAAGTTTATAAAGTTATATAAGGGATAATATAGGCGCACTTTCGAACATTTATTAATGTCTATGGCTAAAACAGAACATAAAGTTTATAAAGTTATATAAATGATAATATAGGCGCACTTTCGAACATTTATTAATGTTTATGGCTAAAACAGAACATAAAGTTTATAAAGTTATATAAAGGATAATATAGGCGCACTTTCGAACATTTATTAATGTCTATGGCTAAAACAGAACATAAAGTTTATAAAGTTATATAAAGGATAATATAGGCGCACTTTCGAACATTTATTAATGTTTATGGCTAAAACAGAACATAAAGTTTATAAAGTTATATAAAGGATAATATAGGCGCACTTTCGAACATTTATTACTGTTTATGGCTCAAACAGAACATAAAGTTTATAAAGTTATATAAATGATAGTAAAGGCGCACTTTCAAACGTTTATTAATGTTTATGGCTAAAACAGGACATACAGTTTATTAAGTTATATAAAGGATAATATAGGCGCACTTTCGAACGTTTATTAATGTTTATAGCTAAAACAGAACATAAATTTTATAAAGTTATATAAAGGATAATATAGGCGCACTTTCGAACATTTATTAATGTTTATGGCTAAAACAGAACATAAAGTTTATAAAGTTATATAAGGGATAATATAGGCGCACTTTCGAACATTTATTAATGTGTATGGCTAAAACAGGACATAAAGTTTATTAAGTTATATAAAAGATCATATAAGATTAATGTTCTCAATCATAGCACATGCTGTTTACCGCCTAGTTAATTTTGATATTTTCAGAATCAGCCAAAAAAGAAAATTAATAATAGTATATGCATGCCTAATATAATTTTATGATGGAAAAATATATTTTAAACTACTAATATATGATATCAAGGTACTTAGTTAAATGAATCCAGCATTTGTTCGGTTTAATTGAAATAGTACAGTTTTGTTTTAGCCTATACATGAGTGATCCCACCAAGCATTCAAAAGACTGTATATTTTCAACTGATTTCATTTATAAGTTTGCTACAATTAGATTTCACTTAACAGAAATGTGTTTTGAAAATCATTAGTTAGGCTTTGATTCCTACACCCAGTATATAAAGTTTGACATTTATTTCTGAGTTGTGCCTGAGAAAAGAAGTATGATGCTAAGTGTTCTCCTGTTCTGCATGTTCTTTTCTACTGGAACTACACATGAAGCAAAATGCGTAAGTTAAAAATCTTTCGTTCATTTTAATTTGAAAAAGAATCTAAATATTCAAATTGCAAAGGAGTTTCTATCCAAGGAATATATCAACTAAGCTGTATTTTGCAAAACACTTAAACACTTAATTTCATCGACGTTCTAAAATATCATTCTTTATTTGTCCCTTTTTACGTTTTTGATCATAGCGTCACTGATGACTCCTTTGACAGGAAATTGACAACGTTTTTTTGATGATCAAAAAGAGGTAAACAGATTATCATTGGTATCTTGAATTTGATATCAAATTTCATTTTTTTGGTGATTTCTTTGATTTCCGGCAGAATATTCTATAATTTTTGTACACTACTAATTTTTCAACGGTCAGATAACCCGATATAAACATAATTATAAATAGCCTCAATCATGTGTGATATTATATGATTTTTAAAGGTCTGTTTGATTTCATGTTATAGGTTAAAAATATATGTAAATCATCGTGTTTATAGATATAGGAAGATGTGGTGTGAGTGCCAATGAGACAACTCTCCATACAAATAACAATTTAAAAAGTAAACCATTATAGGTTAAAGTACGGCCTTCAACACGGAGCCTTAGCTCACACCGAACAACAAGCTATAAAGGGCCCCAAAATTACTAGTGTAAAACCATTCAAACGGGAAAACCAACGGTCTAATCTATATTAACAAAACGAGAAACGAGAAACACGTATATATTACATAAACAAACGACAACTACTGTACATCAGATTCCTGACTTAGGACAGGTGCAAACATTTGCAGCGGGATTAAACGTTTTAATGGATCCAAACCTTCTCCCTTTTTCTGAAACAATAGCATAACATCACAACAAAGAAAAACATACGATAAAATATCAATTGGCAGACTTAACTCAATCAAAAAACGTATGATTAAACAATGAACGAATAAATTTGATCTGCGATATCTGAATACAAATGCACAGTTAATTAAATATTAGAGACAAACATTCATGACCAAAAAGCTAACAAACAAATTCAAAAACAGGACATGACTGAGAAATATTTAACCAATCAATGTTCACTTTAGAAAAAAACCGGTTTTTTTATAATCTTGAAGTTTATACAAATGTTGTAAGAATAAGTGAAGATATTACAAATAATCAAAGCTGGTGTACAGACAAGATCCGTATAAATAAAAAATGACAAAAAAGCATTATAAACAGTATCAACAGGTCGAATTAACAAGAAAATACGATTTGAGAGTACTCGCAGTTACTGACAGCTAGTTAAAAGCCAAAACCAATTAATAATAAAAAATCATGCATCAGAGACTACCTGTATAAATTTTGGATCAGTCGAGATCAGTTATTGAATATGTATGAGTGGTGTCTAATTGTTTCACATATCATTGTTGACATTTTTTTTAATAAATGTTCATGAAGACCAAAAGACTGCAATAATTCTTCATTTAATGTTAAATGAAAATTTGAATGAAAATTCCCAATGCAATAATTCATGATCGATGCTTTGAGCATAGTCTGTCGAAATTGAACCAAATTACTATTGTAAGCGAAATTATATGAACTTCAATGTTTTGTCTTTAAATATTGTTATAGTATAATTTTTTTCAGTTTCACCTAGTTCAACGATTTGTGCTCCACAAATGTTGGTCGTATACGTCTGATGATGGTTGCTTTTAAAGCAACTGCTAATGGTAAACGGTCACAACACTTAAAAGAAGTATCTAAATTATTTGAACATGTGTTGGTTAATATGATTATTAAAATACTCTAATGAAAAATCATCATAAACTTATGTGATATTCGCATTGTGTTATTGTCATAGAAGCGGGAGGTTTGGCTAGGCACAAAACAAGGTTCAACCCACATTTTTTCTTAACATGTCCTGTACCAAGTCAGGAAAATGACCATTGTAATATTATAGTTCATTTCTGTGTGGGTTATATTTTAGTGTTATGTTTCTGTAGTGTCGTAGTTCTTTTTGATACAAATATGACAATATAATGTTAGTGCTTGAGAAGATGATTGAATAGAAAACATACTTTGTGCAACGTGCTTTTGTGCATATAAGCCCACAATTAGAAATGTTTGGTCCTCAATGCCCTTCTGGCAAAACCATTCGTAATTTTGGGTCATAATTGTTCTTCAAATTCGTAATTTATTTGTCCTTTTTACTTTTGATTCTATAGTCACAGATATAAAAATGAAGTTCACATAGATTCAATAAGTTTATTGCTAAATACACTAATGACGTGAATACTAATTAACTTCATCTATCTTAGTTAGAGCGGAGTAGAGTACAGATGAAAGAGAACCCGGATTGATTGGACTACTGTAGATTAATATTCGTCGAATACCAATTTTCGTGGATTTTGGGTTTACATGTGTTATACGAACTTAAATGTTCAAAAAATTGCAAAATTTCAATAGGTATGTATGCAGACTTTGGCAAAACCACGAACTCAAATATCTACCAAAATGCAGGCATTTCTCAATTCATGAAAATTGATACCCAAGACAATAGATTAATCAGCATAATCTTAAATTATAGTATATTATTGTAATACCTTTTCAATTGATTATTGCACCATTGAAATTCAAAAATATAATGTTTACAGAGACGTGGTGAGAAGTGCTACAATCCTTTTCAGAAATGGACAGTAGGATGTAAGTATTTGAAAAATCTATTAGCCATTAAAATTTTAGCGGGAAAATCTTCTCTGTTGATGTTTCGTAGCTTTATTATTGACAAGTTTAAGTTCTAAAAAATAAAATAACAAGGATTTTATAAGACTTTAACAGATGGCTTATACTCATACAAGTAAATGATGTCTAATAAAAAAAAAGTATGGGGGTCAATGGGCAAAATTTTTTAAGCATTCAAATGGTAAAAACCAGAGGATTCCGCAAATCTGACAAAAATTCCAAAACATGACAACTAACATTCTTAAGGTGGTACCTAACACTACAGGGAGATAACTCTGTAAAATCAGCAGAACGTTTTAATGAAGTTGTGTTGTTAAGGGAATATTAAGCATCTCAATGATCAAAATAAGTGTATGTCAAACTGCTGTATAACCAGTGAAATTTTTCCGATTAAATGGGTGGTTCAAATTTTTTGAATTTTTTATATTTTTGTTAAAGGGTCAAAGTAAATACTGTGTCAAAATTTTATGAAAATTAAACGAGCCAAATTAATTTTAGTGAAAGTGTTGGATACCACCTTAAGTATTAAGTATTAAAGAACAAATTAGATATGGAGTTCGTTCTAATAGAACAGCATTAAAAAATGTCATCAATCAATGTCAAGCGAATAAATCTCTGTCAAAAGACAAAGACTACACTTAAAAAAGTTTAATCCATAAAAACACATACATTTTAAATCTTTTCATATAATGCTGCAAGAAAGATTTTGGTTTCTTTTATATTTTTCAGATTTTTCCAAAACACGTTTTGCAAACAAAAAAATCAAAACCACTGCTACTACTTCAATTTAGTATGACTTGTGAAAGCTGTTTCGTGAAAATAAATTTCTATGTATCAACATTCTGGAAGCGCCTGCATACAGAGTCTATATCTCTCAGTTGATACGATGTTCCAGGGGGTTATAATTCCTTTATTTAATGAGACAGTGAAACTCACAGATCGAAAATAAATTGACAACGACATGCTTAAAAAGAAAAAGACAAACACACAAACATAGTACACAAGACCTAACAAAGAACACCAAAAACTAAACACCATGAACCAAACCAAAAACTGGAGGTGAACTCAGGTGCTCTTGAAGGGTATGCACATGTGGCGATATGAACATCGGTAAACTACTATCGCCTGAATTCGGCATTTTATTGTAAAAAGTTTTACTAGCAAGAAACAAAAAGCATGTATTAAAACAAAACTAATTTACATACTAAACGGCAGCCAAAAATGTAAAGAGGTTCTATGGTTATCTTTCTTATGTACGACTGGTCATGCGCAAGTGATTGCATAAAGATGACAAACAATTTTGTATCTAACATTCATACTAAATAAAAAATAATATGTTTGGTCGTCCGAATGTATTAGACATGTGTGTTGGTATGGATTTGGGGGACTTAATTTCCTCGTATTAGTTCGTCAGTGAACAAATCTTAAAATTAATTTTTGTTTTACAGCAAAAAATTCCCAACTGCCAATTTGCAGACGGCCTTCATATCACTATGGAAACATTGATACACGGGAAAATGACCATCCCTCTGTGTTCCGTGATTGAACAGAAAGAGAGATTAAATGTCTACTGGATTTTCTGTATTCTGACACAAGTTTAAACCTTACTGTCGCTGAAAAGGCTTCAGTTACATCAAACTATATCTTTGTTGCTGATCTATATCTACCTCCAAAACAAGATGTATTAAAGTATCTTGATAATGGATTTCCTCAACCTGAACGAGAAGCCCGTGTTATGATTTTGCGAGGAGCTATAGCAGAACAAGATGTGATAGAATTAGTCGTTGGTCCTCTATCAAACCCTTCAGGATATAGACATGTTCCATACAAACCTACATCCCTCCCGTTTATAGACAGACATTATACTAATAAAGCAGACAGTATAGGGAAAGTCGTGGAATTCTTAGACAAGAAACTCGGTGACATGTTGTTTCATTTATATGGAGGGCGCTTAGTACACTGTGGCGACAGGTGCTTGATTAGTAACTTCATTCATCAGTTGACATCAATATTATCTGGAGTTGAAAAACGAAGATTTTTATGGTCGTTAAAACATGACGTAGTCAGAGTATAATTTAATGAGACATTTAAATTTTGCCTTTTTGGTAGAATGGGATCTCGAAAAGTTCTCACACCCAAAAATATGGTTTGATGGACATTTGTTTTCATGTATAGAAGATGTTCTTCAGTATTACTAGAAATGTAAGCATGACATACAAAAAGAACCGTTTCCTGACGTCACACAAAATTCTCGTCGTATTGTAAAGTCCAGAGGCATTCCTCCATTTAAGACGCCCTTGAGGGACCCAACAGGTTTCCCCCGATGGTAAACGATATAATATAAACGACAGACATATCTCATATGGTTTCTGGGAATTCGATGTTGCAGTTGTCCCTTTGTTAGGACCACGGCTCAATGACATTCGATATAAAAACGAACGTATTGCATACGAGATTAGTTCCCCGGAACTTGTAAATATGTATTCGGGTTATAAGCCTTCTGAATACACAGATTTTTTTCCTAGATAACAGATATACGACAGGTGCTTTTTCGAAATATTTTAGTTCCCGGAGTTGATTGTCCATCCGATGCTACATTTATTAGTTCTTCTTACAAAATGGAATCAAGCGATGAACCACTTGTCAATGCACGTTCGTTTTGTGTTTTTGAACTGAACAAAAAAGTAAAATCACAAACATACTGAACTTAGAGGGAAATCAATTCGGAAAGTCCATGATCACATTGCAAAATCAAATAACAAAACGCATCAAAAACGAATGGACAAGAACTGTCATATACCTAACTTGGTACAGGCATTTTCAAATATAGAAAATAGTGGATTAAACCTGGTTTTATAGCGCTAACCCTCTCACTTTGATGACAGTCTCATCAAATTCCGTTATATTTACATTGATGCGTTAACTAAACAGACACAATAAATAAAATAGTCAGTATATGGGTACATCAGTCATCATCGTATAACAATTTTTAAAGGAACAATTTAACAGAACACAGAAAACATCTATCTACAAACACATTCATTGATTTGTGTGTCTGACGTCAGAAATTTTGTATACGTCACATAGATTTGTCGTTCAATGTGCATACGAACAATTTTTAAATTTACCGGCAATGTTAGCATACAGGGTTAAAAAATCAAAGGTATGTAGGAATACATTTCAGAAATATACCGAGATTTAGTAGTTGATAGTTGATATACGTATTCAACATTTTAAAGAACATTTTACTTTTTTCAAACAATAACCACAAAAAACCTATTTCTCGTATCAAACATAAACTAAAAGAACTAGCCAAGAAATTTGTTTTTGTCCTGGCCGATAAAGCTGCTAATAATATTATTATTGTTTGACGTAAATTTTACATTGAGGTTCTGAAAAAAGAAATCACCAATTCACCAACATTCCAACTGACTCCATTTTCAGAAAACGACATCTGTAACAAACATAAACTTTTATATACCGCTTTACAAGCAGAACCAAATACAATGAAAGTCCCAACTATGTACTGGCTTCCGAAGCTACACAAAACACCTTACAAATATAGATTTATCTCGTCTTCAAGCCATTGTTCCACTACTAAATTGTCTATTCTTTTTACCAGCACACTTGGTACAATTAAAAATCTGATAATAAATTGTTCAAATAAGGCCTTCGAAAATAGTGAAATTAATTACTTTTGGAGTGTCAAGAACTCGTTGGAAGTACTTGATAAATTACATGCTTATATTGGTGATTTTAAATCTGTTCAAAGTTTTGATTTGTCTACCCTGTATACTACATTGCCTCACATTCTCATTAAGAAAAACTTCACACACCTAATTAAATGGGCATTTAAAAAGTCAGAATGTGAATATATATGTTCAAACTCTTTTAGGTCATTTTTTAGTAGCAATAAACAAAAAAACTATGTCAATTGGACATGCTTTTATACTATATATGCCCTTGAATTTTTACTAGATAACATTTTTGTTCGCTTTGGGGATTCCGTATATCGTCAGATTATCGGAATTCCAATGGGGACTAACTGTGCACCACTTATTGTGGACCTGTTTTTGTATTGATATGAGTTACAATTTATGACAAAAATAAGCAAAGACCCATCGAAACAACATCTGATAAACAAATTTAATAATACTTTTAGATATTTGGATGCAATTTTGGCTCTCAATAATGACGACTTCAGTATGTATATTAAAGAAATTTATCCTGTTGAACTTACTTTAAATAAAGCTAATACTAACAATGACCACTGTCCTTTCCTCGATCTTGATATCTATATCACTAACGGAAAGCTGAATACTAAAATTTATGATAAAAGAGATGATTTTTCATTTCCTATCGTTAATTAACCATTTTTAGATGGTGACGTTCCCTTGTCACCATCTTACGGTGTTTATATATCTCAACTTGTACGATTCGCTCGTGTATGTAACAATGTTTTAGATTTTAACGAGAGAAATTTATGTATTACTGACAAATTATGACACCAGGGTTTTCGATATCACAAACTAATCAAAACATTTACTAAATTTTATCATCGGTATAAGGACATCATTCGTAAATATAGCTCAACATGCAGACTTCTTATACGTTCAGGTATTTCACATCCAATTTTTTTATGGAAATATTCTTTATAAAGCACAAAGTCAGTATTCACCTCAAAAACAAACAAAATCTTTGAATGGACTTATTAAGAAGGGATATAGTTACGATACTGTTGTCAGGTCATTAAAGATTGCATATTTTGACGTTAATATTGATCCACTTATAGGGTCTTTGCATCGGAACTAAACACATTTATTCAAAAACCAGTTGTTGGCATGACACGGGTTATGTTCTTCTCATATATGTTATGATGGTATGATACTAAACCCCTAACGGGAAGGATTGTGCCTGATGTTCATATGATGAAATCATAATCTTTCAGTCAGTTTAATTGAAGTCTGGAGCTGGCATGTCAGTTAACTGCTAGTAGTCTGTTGTTATTTATGTATTATTGTCATTTTGTTTATTTTCTTTTGTTACATCTTCTGACATCAGACTCGGACTTCTCTTGAACTGAATTTTAATGTGCGTATTGTTATGCATTTACTTTTCTACATTAGCTAGAGGTATAGGGGGAGGGTTGAGATCTCACAAACATGTTTAACCCCGCCGCATTTTTGCGCCTGTCCCAAGTCAGGAGCCTCTGGCCTTTGTTAGTCTTGTATTATTTTAATTTTAGTTTCTTGTGTACAATTTGGAAATTAGTATGGCGTTCATTATCACTGAACTAGTATATATTTGTTGAGGGGCCAGTTGAAGGACGCCTCCGGGTGCGGGAATTTCTCGCTACATTGAAGACCTGTTGGTGACCTTCTGCTGTTGTTTTTTCTATGGTCGGGTTGTTGTCTCTTTGGCACATTCCCCATTTCAATTCTCAATTTTATATATAGAATTTATAATAATCCACAAATAGTTAATTCCACTACGCGATTGAATGATTTTGACGTTTGTGGTTCAACGTATATTTTAATTCATAATAGAAATATATCATAATGACATAAAATAGAACAATATCATACTGACGGGATCTTTTAAAGTACAGAGTCACGTTATAAGAACCAAAGAAATACAAAAAGTCGCATATACAAAACACACCACCAAAAAATGAAAGACAATACAAACACATTGACGAGATATATAAGTACCGAGCCACGTCAAACGAATATCACATAAAACCATTCAACAGTAAAAGTAATATTAATAATAGAACTAAGACAAATGAAAGAACTATAAAACAAGTTGTTAAGATGATAAACAACATCAGTACGCAGAATCTATACATCAATACCATCGTGTATTATTTGTGAAGTTGATACGGAATATTTATTAACAAGGTCTTGGTATATTCCGTAAACTTTTTTTAGAAAAAGGACGGGACGTTCTTTGACATACCCCTCGTTCCACAACTTTTTGCTCAGACACTGATGACGTTTTACAAAGTCTGAGTAGGAGCTGCAAGCTCTTGAATATCGAATAAGTTGGGAAATATATATCCCATATGCAGGTGAAGTTGGTATATTGCTACTAAGGTGGGGGAAATTTATAATTTCAAAATTAAAATCGTCTCGTTTGTCATAGATTCTGGTACTGAGATGACTATGTAAGTCAAATTCGAGATATAAGTCTAAAAATGTAGCGGAGGAAGCCGTGTCTGTTGTTTCTTTAATCTCTAGTTCTGGGGAATATATTAATGGAACCCAATCAGAAAAGTTTCGGATTGTTTATGAAAAGAACATCATCAATATATCTGAAAGTGAAATTAAATAATCTGGCTTCTTTGATCCTCTTGTTTTTGACAAGTGTCTGGAGGCACACCGATTCATATGAAAATAAGAAGAGGTCGGCAAGAAGAGGCGCACAGTTTGTTCCCATAGGAATGCCGACAATTTGTTGGAAAAGTCTACCTCCAAACTCAACAAATATGCTGTCGATAAGAAACTCCAGCATACTGACCACTTATTCTTCTGTGTAGCATGTTTTACCTTTTTGTTTGTCACTTTAACGAAATATGCCTGATGAAATCCGAAAGTAATAAATTAATAGCGTATGCTACCATTTTTATGTTGAAAGGCATTGTGGATTATTTCTTTTAGGCGATTTTTCAATTTCACATGGTGAATGGTGGTATACAGGATTGAAAAATCAAAAGTTTTGATAGAACTAATTTCAGAAAAAGACCGAGATTTAAAATTGTCTAGAAGTTCTTTAGAATTTTTAAGAATCCACATATGGTTAATACCACTACGCGAGTAAACAGATTCACAGTATTTCTGAAGACCCTCTTTCACTGCAGACAGAATTTTAGTCAATCTAATGGACAATTCTTTAGTGGAACATGAAGATGAGCCAGCAATATACCGTTGTTTGTACGGAATATTATGAAGCTTTGGTATCCAATACAAACAAGGTAAGTCCTCCGATTTGGTGTTCAATGTAATGTATATTGAAGCCATGAAGGACTTATGATTTGCTAAAATCTATGTCTTTGTATGTGGGATTACCTGAGTGCTCCTTTATACCCAATTCTTTTACAAGACATTCGTAGTAATACGATTTACATACAAAGACAATATTATTTTAAGCTTTGTCAGCAGGAACAACAACATACTTATCATGAAGAGAGGATAGACATTTCATGGCCTCTTTGTCTCTGAAAACGGACTTCGGTCGATCGTTCACACAGTTTTTCAACTTGTGTATGCGACGTTTTATCAGAGACCTTATAGTTTTAACCCATTCTGACAAAGTGTCCAGTTCAACTTTCTCTCGCTTAGCCCATGCTCTGGCGTAGTCCTCAATGGAATCCATAATTATTTTGAAGTTATGGTTCCAATTGATGTGTTGGGGTTCTCTATACTTAGGACCATGAGAAATCACCTTTCTGAGATTTTCATGTTGAATTATGTTTAGATCCCCAGTTATAACATGACCAGATGGGCTGTAATTATAAGGCGAGTGGGAACAGTCACATGTCTGAGGGGTTTTTTAGGTATTGCTCTAAATCAAGGTCCTGCAATGCTTGTGTATAGTTAAATATTTTAGGTGCAATGATTTTGGTGTAACTGTAGGATACAATAGGAACAGACTGATTTTGAAAATAAATAGGAATTTTAGATGTTACCTCCTTGTGATGTAGAACGTTGCAGATATTGATTGCATCAATTCCTCTATTGGCAAAATCAACAGGAAGGAATTTCCTCTTTTCCTCATGTACAGGTTCCGATCTTACTGATTTGAAAAGACGGAAAAGAGCTACATCACAAATAATACTGACTAGTCTTGAAAATGTATTGGTGCCTCCTTTGTCAAATGCATAATCTCTCAAACGTTTTAGAAAATTAACTGGCAGTGAAAAGAGAATAGTTCTTATGTAATGTAACCCTAGTGGATGATGAAGGAATTCCACTTCGAAGACATCATGCATACCGTAAATTTGTTCATAGCTTTTACGAATGTGCTGAGACTATTGTTATGATAGTCAGAACAATTCCGACCGTCCTGCTGTATGATTACACGATGGATTTCATATTTTACCAAAATGGCGTAATGGAAACCAAGGTAACATCATCCGGTATGGTGGTGACCTCGTGGTATGGACGGGAGAATCCATTTAGGTTCCAGGTCGATGATAATCTTATGGAACCTTTGCATCAGCACGTGTTCTACTATAAAGTTGACCTTGACATTAAAGGTACGAAAAACAGATTTGAAACCCTTGATATTGAACCTATATATATTCTTACTCCAAATGAAGTAAGCGAGGATCCTGATGCCACTATTGTTCAACATATGTTTGTTCAACGACTAAAACACTCCGAATTACAAGGACCTACCAAATTTGACTTCAACTCTCCAAAGTATTTAACCTTTCTTAATAATAATGCAAAAGACAAGTTTGGCAATTCGGTAGGATATCGATTAATGAATAATGGAATGATCAAAAACATATTACCTCCAAATGACGGTAACAACCCAGCGGTCAGCTGGTCACAATGTCAAGTGGCAGTTACAAAGTACAAAGACAGCGAACCAGCAAGTAGCAGCTTATTTGCACATTCTAAGAACCCTGTCTTCACTTTTCAACAATTCATCGACGATGACGAAAATATTGTAGATGAGGTAAAGTATTTAGTTCTGTTTGTTTTGTTCACGCTTCGTTGTCAATATAATGGAATTTGATGCAATTATCATACATGGGTGAGGTTATGATAGCTTTAAAACCAGGTTCGATCCACCATTTCTTACAGAAAAAAAATGCCTGTACCAATTCAGGAATAGGACAGTTGTTATCCATTCGTTTGATGTGTTTAAGCTTTTTATTTTGCCCTTTGATTAAGGACTTTCCGTGTTGAATTTTCCTTGGAGTATATTTATTTGATTTTACTTGTTTCTGTGATTGACATCTACTCAGTCTTTCTTAGAATCATAGACTAAGACAATTTCAAAGAATTTCAAAACATGTCCGACCTCAACATTCTATTATGTAGTTTTCCCATCATGGATTAGAAATGGTTTATCTTTAGTTTCTGCATTTCTTGTAGTTTGAAAATCTCGAGACACCTTTGGGTTAGAATGATAGCAAATTATAACGATAGCTTCTCTTAATTGTCAATTTCTATTGCATTTTTACAAAATTATTCCTTCAAATACTAGTACCAAGCCATAAAAGAAAAATAAATGTCATTTGTATGCACCATTATACATCATGAACTAAAATTGATTTAACCTGGGGTGAGTTTTTTTAATGTCATGTTTTCACCACTGTCGTATTCTTAAGTAGTCTGGATTAGAGATTCAATGTCTTTAATGCTTTTATCCTTATTGTTATGCTTTAATTTATGTTTTTAACTCCTTTCACAACATAATTTATTAGTTTAAAGAAGAGAAGCACGTTGGTTTTATCTGTGATAAACCAGACCTAGTAGGATTTATTTTAGGAATTGTTCCATTAACATGTCAGCCTTATACAGGCCAGTTTACATATCTGCCTTTGACGGTTTGACATGCAAACTATGTATTTTAAGGTCACTACCATACGAATTGGAAGTTAAGCAAGCTGGAAAAGCAGGATTAACTGCACTTTTTACGGGAAAATCCATAAACCAAATCAGGAACATGACAGTTGATTGACTGCATTATTTGTATTGTCTAGTCCCAAAGCAAAGAGATAAAACTAGCTTACGACTTACAACTAAGATACGGCCTTCAATATTGAGTCCATAATTCATCGGCAGCTATAAAAGTCCTTGAAATGACAAAATTAATGTAAAACAATTCAAACAAGAAAACTAACGGCCTAATTTGGTTTAATTTAATGTAATTTGTACATTTTCATTTTCATTGACAGGACCTAGTTGCCTGGGTATCAATGGGAATGCACCATATTCCTCAGAAGAAAGACCTCCCCGTGACACATACAACAGGCATATCTCGTAGCTTCTTTCTATTACCTTATCACTACTTTGACGAAAGCCCAGGAATGGCAGTTAATAATGCAGTTAGGATAGATTCTGTTGAAAAAGACGGCAAAACAGTGTCTGTTGAAATACGACGATATGGTACAATAAATAATGTAGACTGTATCCCAAAGAAAAATCCATTTGAAGCGGAGCTGAAAAATAATCCGTGTCTTTTGGTACAATGCTAAATTAAATAAATGAATTTAAAAAGGGTACACCACCTTATCTCTTATGTTAGGGAAAAAACTAGAAATGTTTCTTTCAATGGTACATGTATATCTACGTCTTTTTGTTTTTGTGGATAGTTGTTTTTTTGACAATCATACCATACCCCTCAAATTTTAGATCAGAAGGAAGATTCCATGCTGATGAAAAATATCATCCTCTTTTCTTTCAAGTAGATAAAGGAAGATGTGGTATGAGTAGAAATGAAACAACTCTCCATCAAAGTAAAAATTGATAAAACTAAACCATTATAGGTCAAGGTACGGTCTTCAACACGGAGCTCATACCGAACAACAAGTTTTAAAGGCCCTCAAAATTACAAGTGTAAAACCATTCAAACGGGAAAACCAACGGTCTAATCTATATAAAAATGATTTGCAGATGTATGTTTGTTTATTCGACTGTTCATAAAGAATTTAAAGTTTTCAATTGATATGCACCAATGGCAAGACATGTTCTTGAAAATATAAAACTCACAAATCCAACCCCCTAAGTTTCACAAAAAAATGATGTATGATATGTAAACTCAACACAGGAATGAACTGGTACACTCATAAACAAACGTTTACACAGGATTTGTTTTGGGGTTTAAACAGATCATTGAAATGGTTATTTGCGGAACATAGTCATACACAACTTACAGCTATCATCTCGGATATTTTCTTTGCTTTATGGATAAAACTGATCAAAGAACAATCACAAAAATACTGAACTCAGAGAAAAATTCAAACGGAAAGTCCCTAATTAAATGGCAAAATCAAAAGATCAAACACATCAAACGAAAGGATAACAAATTATATATTCCTTCCTATATCTATATGATAGGTAAAAATGGTATAGGCATGTTCTTATGAAGAAAATGGTGGATTCAACCTGGCTTTATAGGTAGATAAACCTCTCACCTGTATGACAGTCCGATCACATTCCATCATATTGACAACGATGCGTGAACAAAACAAATAGACATATAATGACCTATAATGGTTTACTGTTATAAATTGTTATTTGGATGGAGAGTTGTCTCATTGGCACTCACACCACATCTTTCTATATCTATATGATAGGTAAAAATGTCAAAAATACAGCAGTCAACATTATTCTATAATCCTAAGCACTAAAAAAAACATACAAACATGTAACAAAGCACCAAACGGAAAACAGACCAACAAAATTGAGAATGGAAATGGGGAATGTGTCAAAGACCACAACCCGACCATAGAACAGACAACAGAAGAATGTCACCAACAGGCCTTCGATACAGCTTCAGCTGGCCTTTCGAGCATATTAGTAGACAATTAAGGACAAGAATACACAAATGTACTATAATACAATACAAATAACTTCCGCAACATTTCATAATTACTAGAACACACCCGTGATATCGGGGGTCCATGACTGAATTAAAGTATATAACTATGCGCAAGCCTTATTTTAGTATTAGTACTGTCATCTGATAAAGTCATGCCGATTATAAGATCCACAAAGTTTCTCTGCTTTCAAATCTTTCTGTTTGAACCCGTCGAACTGGAACTTATCAATTATTGGTAATATTAATTATTTGGAAAACAAAAGGTCCTGGAATGGAGTATTTTTTAATCAACAGCATTGTCCTATATTAGTTATAAATAAAGTTGAATTCATTGATTCGCTGTTTTACGTCATGCCCGCTAACAAATTGAAACTTATTTTTAGTCCAGATTTTTAGTATTCGTATTGTTATCTTAGAAAGTCTTACGGATTAACATACCACAATAGGTAACAATTTGACAATTTAGTAGTGTCAACCCTGTGATTATGACCCATGTAAATAGCATATTAATCCTGAATACACCGTTTGGTGGTGCGCCTGTCAGATGCGGAACGTACAGATAAGGTAATAGGAAACAGGTGATTATACTATTGGTATCGGTATCGGACTCGACCCGGAACTTCTTAATTATTGGCAATATTAATTACGTGGAAAACAAAAGGGCCTGGAGTGGTGTAATTTTTAATCTACACCTGTGTACTATATTAGTTGTATATAAAGTTGAATTCTTTGATTCGTCGTTTTTACGTGATGACGCTGACAAATTGGACCTCGTAATTTTAGTATTATAGATGGGAAGATAATCTTTATATATATACTCTTTTCAATAAAGGTGCAAATTCTTTATATAATATAAGTTCTAATCATAATTTTTCATTAGCTTGTAACATAAGTTTACAGTTTCTTGAGTAAAGTGATGGTTATGGTGTTCTGTTTTTGAGTTTGTGCATATGTGTATCTTGTCAGTATGTTTGTGTTAGGATTGTCATATCATACATGCATTTGTCTTTAAGGAATCAAAAATGCAACTATATTAAAGCAATTTGTCTGCTTCAATTGAATGCTTACATAATTAAATACACCATATTAAAAGTATCAATGCTTTTACAAGTAGCAGTAACAAATCTGTTGTAGGTTAGATGATGTAAGCATAATTTAATAGATACAAGTAGATACAAGTATCTTGTCTGATGAAGGGATAAATCCTACTTTGTAAAGATCACTCTAACCCAAACAAAAAATTCTCTGAAACTGACATTATCAAGATGCTTGATTTCTTAATTGACAACATATTTGTTACATTCGGAGGACGTGTTTTTCAACTGACTGTCGGCATACCAATGCGAACAAATTGTGCCCCTCTTCTTGCCGACTTGTTTCTTAATTATTATGATGCTGACTTCATACAGAAACTTCTTAGGAAGAAAGATAAGAAGTTAGTCAATATCCTTTAACTCTACGTTACGCTATATTCATGATGTTCTTTCACTACATAATTCAAAATTTGTTGACTATGTTGAACACATCTATCTCATCGATCTAGAGATAAAGGATACTACAGATACAGTTAAGTCGGCCTCATATCAGGAATTATATCTAGAAATTGACAATGAGGGTCGGTTGAAATCAAAACTTTACGACAAAAGAGATGATTTCAGCTTTTCAATTGTGAACTTTCCATTTCTAAGTAGCAACATTCCAGCAGCACCTGCATACGGGGTAGATATCTCTCAATTGATACGATATTCCAATGCTTGCATTTCCTATCATGATTTTCTTGATAGAGGGTTGCTGCTCACAAGGAAGCTATTAAACCAAAAGTTCCAAATGGTGTAGTTAAAATCATCCCTTCGTAAATTTTACGGACGTCATCACGAGTTGGTTGACCATATTGGAATAACCGTTAAACAAATGATATCGGATATGTTCCTTACGTCATAACTACAATCCCTTCCCTTTCATGAATGTAACCTACTGAATTAGGCTATTTACCGGATTTGTTATCACATAAGCAACACGACGGGTGCCACATGTAAAGCAGAATCTACACCTGAGATCACCCCTAGTTTTTGGTGGGGTTCGTGCTGTTTTTTCTTTAGTTTTCTATGTTGTGTCGTGTGTTCTATTGTTTGTCTGTTTGTCTTTTTCATTTTTAGCCATGGCGTTGTCAGTTTATTTCCGATTTCTGAGTTTGACTATCCCTCTGGTATCTTTCGTCCCTCTTTTAAAATAGTGTACCTTGACAGCAGAATGACTACAGATGTCTGAAAACACCGTGTGTGGTTCACCTGCATATTTTATCTCATATTATAAATAGACAGGAAACTGTATACAATGTATGTCTGAGAAAAATGCACGGTTACAGTCATATGAGTGAAGTGGTTAAGATTGACTAAATTTCCCTTGTAAGTCTTGCATGGTCGGTGTTATACTTTCTTGTAAGTAACTGAAAATTATATTTCAAATGATGTAAGGTTCTTTATATTGGTATATAATAGATTTAAATGTCTTTAATAAACCAATAACAAAAAGTGAAATCTATTAAATTTAAAAATTATGTAATTATTCAAAATTAAATCAGATAACTTTACGTTAATACAAAGTTTTGAATCTGTTCAAGGGAGACAATACTGGCATAGCTTTGGTACCTTAACATCCTCGACATCCAAGTAATTGGCTATGAGCGTTTCTGAGGACCAGAGAAGCGCGTCTGACACATTAAATTATTAAACTTGTCGTTTTCAATTTTTTACAGGATTAGGTTGATACCTGTTTGGGATTAGTGGTAGTACTTCGATTTGTTGTGTAAAGTCGTGTATAGATTTCAACTGTTAAAATAAAGACGTTATGATATACAACGACGTAATAAACAGGTGACGTTACAATACGTTACGTTAACAACAAGTAAGTGTCTCTGTATTGCGGTTAATCCGTAACAATATCTCTGCTGGTTGATTATCAGTCCCCGAGGGTATCATCAGCTCAGATGTCAGTATTTCGGCACTGACATGATTTATAACAAACCGTTCTAAAATTATCTGTTCATCAATTACGAATTATAAAGAAACTAATGATATACCTCCCTCAGGCAAAGTTGACCTTAAATGAAGTTGGCTATTTTGTATTTTGTAGGCATGTTTTTGTTTTATAGCTCATCATCTGTTACGGTACTTATACATCCTCGGCTTCCAAATGTTTGCCTTTGACCGTTCTTGATAAAAGGAAATTATGAAAAGTGCCTCGGATGTATGAAATTTCTTTTTTTCTAATTGCAATTTTCGAATTGGAACATAGTACAAAATAATGTCACTCTTGTATACAAATGACACATCTATAGAATATTTAACTGCGCATTCGGGCTCCACCTTTGATGAAAATTGTAAACTGTCAATATAATCAAAGATGTTAATCTTGAGGGTAGTGATGACTAATGAATGCTAATCTACAGTTAAGAAGGTTCTTTTTTTAATTTTGTATTTAATTTACGTAGAAAAATGGTCAAACGACTTGACTTGTATAGCTCAAAATAAACGCGTTTACACAATAATATAATATAGTATTTAAGAGTATGCACTAATCATAGCATAAAACGCAATACTGATCAAGACAAATTGAATGAACGTTTATAAACTACAATCCCTTTTTGCATGAAATACATATTTTCTATATTTTGTGTTCTACCGATGGATAATATAAAGTCTAGTAATGTTCTGAAAGATTTCATGTACACTTAGTATTGGTTTGTTATTTTATTACTTGAGAATATATATGGTTGTTTATAATTACACGACATGAAAATGGTTTATTAAAAAGAGCCGATCATATTTCAACTTCTTTACATAGTGCACTTGAATAATGTAATTGAACATCCGAATATTTTAAACATGTATCGACATATTATGTATGAGTATTTTACCTGGAGTTGTTGATATTTGTGTGTTTGATATTCAGGGTTTCAAGGTAAGACATATATTTTGACGCAAGTAATCAATGTTACCAACACGATAAGTCCTTTCCAAAGTATCAATACTATTTTTTGGTTTGAAATACATTGTTAATATTTATTTTTTCGTACACGCTCTTCTTGATGTAACGCAAGTAAATGAAGTAGATTGTTCTTCAGTTTTCTCGACGAAAAAATTTGGTTACCACGATTTAGACTATAGTAAAACATCAACATAGATAACAAGGTGTGTCATCTGTGAAACAGATCTTCAATATAGTTCAAACAACAGTGGTGATCATTTCACTAAAATCTAACCACCAATATGAAATCTGTCACTTGCATCCTTCTGTAGTAATCCAGATAACTCATTTAGACTTGTGTTCTATAATGCATATACCAGTGAAGATTGAATAGTGCGACATCTAGACGTGTTGTTTCCGGTAGTAGCGGCGTGAACAGTTCGTTTGTGATTAGGTTAGATTACGGGTAATCACCAGTGGCAGTTCAATAATGTTTGGATTTTAGTTTTTCTTGAGATGCTGCTGCCCCTCCCCCTCAGTATGTGCTCAGTAGTATTTGTATTTGTATCCATCTGATGAGTTAAGCCTTTTACATCTGATTTTTATAGTTTGTTCTTATGTTGTACTATTACACCATTGCCCCAGGTAAGAGGGAGGGATCCCGCTAACATTTTTAACCCCACCGCATTCTATATGTATGTGCCTGTCCCAAGTCAGGGGCATGTAATTCAGTGGACGTCGTTTCTTCATGTCTTGCATATTTGATTTTCGTTCATTTTTTGTATTTAAACTAGGCTGTTAGGTTTTCTCGTTTGGATTGTTTACATTGTAATTTCTGTTTTTTTTATAACTGACTATGCCGTATGAGCTTCGCACATTGTTGAATGCCGTATGGTGACCTATAGTTGTAAATTTCTGAGTTATTTGGTCTCTTGTGGAGAGTTTTCTTATTGGCAATCATACCAAATCTTCTTTTTTATATTTGTTTATAAGTTTAAGTTTGTGATTAAGGTACTCGGTGTGAAGTTTTATTATCTCTCAAGTTTGCACATCTAATCTACATGAATTTATATTTCCACTCTCATTAATGTTCTATTGACTAAGATACTGTTGGTTACTTCACATGATTGAGGTTTTGATCAGGTAAGTTTATTTGGAAACTTAAAGTGATAAGTCAATGATATTCGGTATTGTAATATTTGGACCATTAGGCTCGAGAAACAAAGGATATCTAGTGCTGATTAAAACTTTGATCATGAACCAATCTAAAAAATGGTAAGAAGATGAAAATACAGAATGAAATATAATTTTCCAATATTGAATAGGTAAACAGTTGGATAAGCGTTTGCAAGTCGAATTTCTTTCGATTGAATATTGGATCACCCACTCACTATTGAAAATCAAAATTTCATGAAGAAGAGACATTTTTCTATGTTAAGATTGTATTTATTATTTATTTCGGTAAAACTACTTGTCATTAAGAATTTGTAAATTTCTATATTACTTCAAAATGACGCGTGCTCGAACTCATATAAACGTACGGTATCAAACCGTGCAAAGAAGTTACACTATTTGGTTTAATCTTTTACAGCTATGAGCACCATCGAGTTATGTGCGGGTTGTCTGCGAGTTAATGAAAAAGAAACCGCTTTTTTGTGGTGTAATACGTGTGAGGAACCTGTTTGTCTACCATGCAGCAGAGCCCATAGAAAGTTTACTCTACCCCATGACGTCATAGATATGAAAGATGTTGCAATCGTTAACAAAGCCTTGCCCATGGATTGCAAAAACCATGCTGGACAAAAGCTAATCTTTTTTTGTGTAAGTCATAACAAAGTTCTGTGTCCTGCCGGTTTATCTGAATCCCACACAGAATGTGGCAAAATAAACCATATAGAAAAAGCTGCAAAAGGGATAAAGGAAAGATCTGCAAGACATGATGTCAGAGAACGAATACACAACCAGAAATATATAATAGAACAATTAAAAGATGAATATAACGAACTGTTCAGCGTGGTAAAGAATGAAAAAGAACAGCAACAAAACAGAATAACAGATTTACGTTTAGGTATTGTGGATCGTTTGCGTCGACTCGAGCAAAACATTGAAACACATTACAACAAAGCAATAGAAAAAATATCAAGCAATACAAATCAACTGAAATCTCTAGAACGAATAACCGAATCAAACATTCAGGAAATTGAATATGCAAACCCAAACGCCAGTGAAGTAAGCTTTTTTCATCTGGTGAAACGTGTAGATAACAGTCAGGTTTCAAACGAGGTGATAACTGATAGATTGAAGAATGATATCAGTCCTATGAAATTACAATTTATTCCTGAAAAGTTCATGGAACATGTTGACGCATTATTTATTGCATTTGGTCTTGATTCTGAAGCAATGTTTCCAAAATTCAAGCCAGTTGAGATTCAAAAGGGTACTGATATTGTAATTTGCAACCCGTTTCTAGACAAATCTCGAACATTTTACGCTGATGAGTCATCTGAATTTCATGCATGTTGTTTCATCGACGAAAATGAGGTTATTATTCTCGAAGATCAACCGTTGGATACAGAATGTGCTGTATATTCGAGATCGCGAAGGTACAATAAAATCAACCTTCGAATAATTAGTCTGAAGGATGGAAAATCGAATTCCTTTGAAATAGGCAATAAAAGCGATTTCAAATTGAAAAATGCCATAAGCATGTTTGATCGAAACTATGCACTGCTCGTTGGAAGAGGACGTGTACATGTTATTGATCTCGAATTCAAAAAGCATGCTCGCACAATTGAATTAAAGAATAAAGCTGAAGTGCAATCGGTGACTTGCATTGAAAGTCAGATTTTGGTTCTTTGTGAGCAGAGGGGAATGACCAATATGTCATCATTCATTTATTGGATCGATTATAATGGAACGAATTTTAAAACGCTAAGTTTACCGGGGTATGTTTGGGATTTAGATATCATTGAAGGAAGAGTGTTCTGCACGTTCCACAGTGCAAACCACATTACCTATACAAAGTTCTCTGGTGTAACAAAAACAACCTACACTAGTCTGGACTTGAGGGAAAAATGCCAGATTGCAGTTGGAGACTCTATGATATTTCTGTTAGAAGAGGATAGACAGTCTATCTATACAGTATGTCGTAAAACAAAAACTCGCACTACTTTTCGAAAGAACGAGATAATGTACCCAACACACATTAATTATTATAGACAGACAAATGAACTGGCAGTCATTTGTGATAAAGGAAAGTGTTTGAAAATCTTCAGAACATGAATTTGATATTGAAATAACAGATGTTCTTATAAAATTTGTCTTTAACCGATTAACTGAAAATGTTTTAATATAACACAAAAATCTTACATCTGGATGTAGGGATATAAGAAGCTGTGGTATGAGAGCCAATGACACAACTATCTATCCAATTCTAGGTCAAAGTCACCACCAACTGCTCAGGAAAAGACCATATTTTGTTACCGGTCAAACAAAGACTTTACTTGATAAGACTCGACATAATCTTAACAGTGCGTAACTGTACCTTACTGTACTCGACTTATATCTCGAATTCACATAAAAAGTCTGAGTATGGTCGAGCATTTGTCGAGACCATTTCAGAATATAACAAGATTTTTAAGTATTGAAACTTAAAAATCTTGTTATATTCTGAAATGGTCTCGACAAATGCTCGACCATACTCGACTCAGCTTTGACCAGTAATGATCATGAAAAACAGGCTTAGATGTTCTGAAAAAGCCCATCTTACTCATTTATATATTCATCTTACTAATTTCCAGGTTATTTGATAGTTTGGTTCATTATTGTCAAATTAAAGGATATAATTCATACGAAAAAAAGTTTGAATTTTCATTTTTTTTTAATTCAGATATTCACCTTTAATTATTTCTATAACTATTTTTTGAATCCACTTGGATTTTCAAAAAACTCTACAGATATCTCAATTATATATTGATCTTACAGAATGCAAGGTTGATTGGTAATTTGGTTAATTGCTGTCAAATTTAATGATCTAATCAAAAGTTAAAACAAGCTAGAATTTTCAGTTCGGACTAAATTTAGACTGTTACCTTTAAATTGTTTATAACTTTATAATTAAACCTGGATTTTCATATAACTCCACATCTATCTGATTTATATGTTAATCTTAAATAACACCAGGTATTTGGTAGTTTGTTCAATTGCTGTCAAGTTAATTGATTTAATTAAAAGGTAAAAAAGTTATACATTTTAGTTCAAATTGAATTCAGACAATCACCTTTAAATTTTTCATAACTTTTTCAAATAAGCTTGGATTTTCATAAAACTCTACAGTTATCTCAATTATATATTGATCTTACATAACGCTAATATATAACTGAGTTGGTTGGGCTGATTCAGATCAGTCTATACAAAATTTATAGGCCAAGACTGGTCGAAAGAAGCAACAAATATGGTCTTTTCAGACTCTGAGCAGTTTGTGGTGAGTAAATTATTAAACACGGAGCCTTGGCTAATATCAAACAGTAAGCTATAAAGGTCCCCATAGTGACCAGAGTAAAACAATTCAAACCAGAAATGTTGATTTTATATTATCTTATATTGAATGTCTTAATATCGTGACTACAAGACATGGAATAAAAAATAAAATCACAAAAATACTAACTCAAAACGGAAAGTCCTTAATAAAATGGCAATATCAAAGGATAAAACATATCATACGAATGAACAACAACTGTTATATTCCTGAAAAATATTATCTACAATTAAAAGCCAGATCACTTTCATGTTTGTCAATCAATGATCAATGTTGAATTCGTCTGCTCCAAAAGAATAAATAATGGTATGCCGCTAATATTAACATTGATAAAACTTTAATAAAAGACCAAAGTTCCTATTTCCTCCACGTAGCAGGTATTTTGTCTAATAAAAGGCCGACAATATTTTTATACGCCCGTAAAAACAATGACGGGACGTATTATGGTATACAAATGTCCGGCGTCCGTATGTCAGTCGTAAACATGGTTCAGCATATTATCCTAATTTCATTTAACTTAAGGTGGTATGGCAGTCTAAATTAAAAATGATAGAATTTGTTCATACTTTGCCAAATCATAGTATCTATTGATATATGATCAAAAATATAATAAAAATGATAGGTCACCGCATTTTCTCAAGCTACAGGTTGTGACAAAATGGCAAAATTTGTATGGATTATACAGGAAAAAACACCATTATGTGATAAGAAGCTTAACAAAATGATAGAATTGTAAAATAAAATACATAAAGATAGCTTTAAGTAAATTCTTTGAGAATATCAAAAGAAAAGATAGGGCCACCCTGCGTTTTTTCGAGTTAAAATACAAAATAGCAAAATTCCATGTAGACTCCTGCAGAAAATGCTAATTTCAGAGTTACCTTCCCTTAAAATGCCAATTTAAAAACGTTAAAAGTCAAGCAAAAAATAATCTACACTTGGAAAAATATTAATATTTATAAGTTATTATCTTATAAATTTGTTCTTTTAAATGCAAATTCACATTAGTTATCCAAGATAACGAAAGACGCCCATACTACCTTAACATGGTTGTTTTTACAAGATGGTAAAAAAATATGTATACTCTTTGGTGACCTTTTTGAGTTACAGTACTATGAAACTATTTTCACAGTTAGCGCTGTACCTCAAAAATGATTTCTGAGTAGTGCCTAAAACTTAATACACTTCATAGTTATTTCAATCTGAAGATCTGTATACTTTATGAGGATGATTTAAATTCTATTTTAAGAGTTATTGAATTGATGAAAAAAGAGGGGGTTTTCACATATCGCGCCGTATCTCAGAAACGATTTATAATTATTGCATAACATTTCACATACTTGTAAGTTAAATTATTCTTAAGATCTGTACACGTTTTCGTGGAATCTTTAATTCTTTTTTGAGTTCTTGAATTTTTATTGAGCTTCAATTTGATATCATAGAAAAGATACATAATATAAAATCCTTTTTAGCAAGAATAAGGAATGAGTCAGGATATACTTACCATGACTTCCTGTACAACCCCGTGTTATTTTAAAAACATGTGTTATGTATTTTTCATAAGACGACGGGCGTATCATGCCCTTGTAGCGCAGCTGTTTATTTTGTTCTTTAATTTTTATTTACGAATATATTAGAGAAATGACGGAATGGCAGCAAATACAATGCAATTTCCTATATTATTAATATTTCCGAATGGCATAACTCTTCGATAAAGAATAGTTGATATGCACTGATTTTGGAACGTGTCCATACGATGACAGTTTTAAAGAAATTTGGCAAGAATTGTACAATTGAAAAATCTTATTAACCGGAAGGACAATAAGAGGAATGGACGTGCGATAATTTATGCACCCCGCAATCCGTCGCGCTGTGGTGAACATATATATATAGTTATTTACCAATTAAATTTCAAAATTATAGTAAAATAAAAACATCCTTCAGCATATTGAAGATTATTCTTTCCTTTATAATTAGTTATCAAAGGTACCAGGATTATAATTTAGTACGCCAGACGCGCGTTTCGTCTACATAAGACTCATCAGTGACGCTCATATCAAAATATTTATAAAGCCAAACAAGTACAAAGTTGAAGAGCATTGAGGATCCAAAATTCCAAAAAGTTGTGCCAAATTCATCTAAGGTAATCTATGCCTGGGATAAGAAAATCCTTAGTTTTTCGAAAAATTCAAAGTTTTGTAAACAGGAAATTTAAAAAAATGACCACATTATTGATACTCATGTCAACACCGAAGTGTTGACTACTGGGCTGGTGATACCCTCGGGGACGAAACGTCCACCAGCAGTGGCATCGACCCAGTGGTGTAAATAGTTATCAAAGGTACCAGGAATATTATTTAGTACGCCAGACACGCGTTTCGTCTACAGATTTTGTTTTTGTTTTCTGACAAAATAAAAAAGAAAATGTGGTATTATTGCCAATGAGACAGCTCTCCACAAGAGACAAACATGACACAGAAATTAACAACTATACATGTAGGTGATCGTACTGTCTTTGACAATGAGCAAAGCCCATACCGCATAGTCAGCTATAAATACTGTGAACTTTAAAACTGTTTATGAGCCTCACAATTTATTCAATTGTAATCAATGACCCGAATAAAAGTTTAATTTCATGAATAAATGTGAAATTCTAAAAAGTGATTAAAACGTGAATAAAGGTATTTTATTGAGTATTGTAATGAAACAGCAGCCCACCAAACAAAACAAAACAAAAAAACATCCAGCGGTCAACATATTATAAAAATGACATTTTCAGAAACACTTTATTTCCATATTTTTAGGTTAAGCAAGGCTTGAATATTTTATAGTCATTTGTGATGGGTTTTATTTAGTTCCTCATAGTCACTTATCACGGCTTCAGATTGAACCCTATCTTAATAATTTACGACGAAGAAAATTTACTCAAAATTTTTTATAACATTGCTTAACTTTTTTACAAAACTGCACTAATCCCCAATTTTCAGCCTCAATTTTCTCGAAAACAAGCACGGTGACATATGCCTTATTTCGTGTTTTATTTTATAACTCGCTAATGCTTACAACATATTTTAAGAAATAACATTACAAAAAACTAAATACTAAGCAACATGAACCTAACCGAAATCTGGGGGTGATCTTAGATTATCCGATAGGGTAAGTAGATCCTGCTCCGCATGTGGCATCCGTGCTCATGTTATTACAAACCAAGGAAACAGTCTAAATCGGTTTAATATTAGTGAAAAAAGAACGGGATTGTAGTTACGACATAAGGAACAAATCCAATATCATGCGTGAAACGGATATTCTGTAATAGTCAATCTACTCGTGATAGCGTCAGTAAAATTTACGAAGGAATGATTTCAACTTCACCATTTATAACTCTGGGTTTAATAGCTTCCTTGTGAGGAGCAACCTTTTATTAAGAAAACCCCGGGAAAAAGCCAAGGACTATCGTATAAATTGGGAGATATATACTCCAAATGCAGGCGCTGCCGGAATGGTGATACATAAAATGGGCAGTTCACATTTGGGAAGATGAAATCATCAACGTTCTTGTGAAGTTTTGTTTTCAACCGACCATCATTGTAAATTTCTAGTTGTAAGTCAATATATGAAACAGACTTAACTGTATCTGTTGTATCTGTTATCTCTATTTCAATGGAATAGTTATCAAAGGTACCAGATGCGGATTTTGTCTACATAAGACTCATCAGTGACGCTATACAAACAAGTAAGATAGTCAAACAAGTAAAAAATGGAAAGGCATTTAGGACCCAAAATGTCTGACCACTAATGTGATTAGGGGCAATGGGACAAAGCATACGGATAAGGTAATCTATATCTGGCGCTCAGATAAAAAAAAAATAGAAAGCCAAAAAAAGTACAAATTTGTAGATCATTGAGGACCCAAAATTCCAAAACATTGTGCCAAATACGAGTAAGGTAATCTATGCCTGGGATAATTTAAATCCCTTTGTATTTCGAATAGATGCGTTTAAATTTTGAATTATGTATTGATAGAACATCATCTTTATAGCATAAAAGAAAAGTTAAAGGATACTGCTAACTTCATTTCTTTTTTTTCTAAGAAGTTTCTGTATGACTTTAGCCTCATAAGAATAAAGAAACAAGTCGGCAAGAAGAGGGGTACAATTGGTTCCTATGGGTATGCCGAAAAATTGTTGAAAAACACGTCCTCCAAACGTAACAAATATGTTGTGAATCAAGTGACTAAGCATCTTGATAATGTCAGTTTCAGAGAACTTTTTATTTGAATCAGAGTGATTCTTACTAAAGTATGATTTATTCTTCCCTAGGAAACGATACTTGTATTTACGTTTGTCATTCCTTTTTAATGAAACAAAGCAATACCAGCTCTTTTAATTTGGAATGGGAAATACTTGTGTGAAGTGCAGAAAAGGCAAATGACTTTATTGCAAGATGACGATACTATTATAAGATGAAAGAGTCTTATGTACTCTAAACGATCTTTGAAATTTTTAAATATCCATATCTGATTCACGTCACCTCTAGAATAGGCAGTTTTGCAATAACTTTGAAGCCCGGCTTTGATGGCTAATAAAATTTCTGATAATAATTCAGAAAGAGGTTTCGTGGAGCACTTTGCAGACCCATCAATATACAGTTGTTTGTAAAGAAACTTGTGTAGTTCAAGTATCCAATACAGTGATGGAAGATCATTTCATCTTTGGTAAGTGTCGTGGGGGTATATGTTGAGTTGCAAAGGGAATTGTCAATACCTAATTTATTTATACAATGATTCGTGTTGTTTATTCTTTAGTTTTCTATGTTGTGTCATGTGTACTATTGTTTTTCTGTTTGTCTTTTTCATTTTTAGCCATGGCGTTGTCAGTTTGTTTTAGATTTATGAGTTTGACTGTCCCTTTGGTATCTTTCGTCCCTCTTTTATGTAATGAGATTTACACACAAACAAACTAAAAACATTATAGGCCCATTCAGTTTCTTAATTGTGATTTGTATCGACGACCTCACAGCCATAATCAATTCTGATATGGTATCTAATGCTCCTGTCACGCATTGGCCCATTACTTGGCATAGTCCTCGACTGCATCCATCAATATTTTGAAGTTGTGTTTCTAATTGATAATAGTTGATTTTTAAAATACAAATTCAAAACACCAACTCAATATGGAAAAGTTAAAATGATTAGGGGAAGGAAATGCAAAATATAAAACTATATAATTTACATGGCTCACATTTTTTTCGCATGCTCCATGAGTCTGTGTTAAATGGTTAATACATGATTCAGTAAACGTCTGGAACAAACTCGTAATTTGTGAGCAAAAATTACTGAATGGATATTGTTTGTTCATTATAAATTTTGAATTCATATGAAAAATAAAAACATACAGGGAAGACCTATTTTGAGTGTTTATACAGACATTGGATCTTACATTTTTTAATAAAATAATTACATAATTACAAGAATCACGTTTCGTATTAAACAAGTTTCTCATTACTCCAGATTAATATGAATGAGTGCAAAACAATTATCAATGCATGCAATAAGACACAAATAAGTGCACACAAAATACTTTAACAAAGTTGATTTTTTTCTGAAAAGATTATTTGTTAACATTGTATTTGTATTTCATAATATTAAATCACTTTTGAAAGACATTTAAATGGGCGTTATCAGCAACTTGAATTTCAAGTATTTATCTTGACATAAAGGACTTGTTAGATCAAAATCAATATTCCGTAGAATGTACGTCAGTACATTTCAGTTTTAATAGTGTCAAACGTATGCAATTATTTGTATAGCGCGATAGATTATAATATGTTTTAAACCCAAATATGGACCTATTGAGAGCATGATTATACATATGGCAGTACATATATAAGTCAATAAAATCTACATAGAGATAGTTCGCTTACTCTTAACAAAGAAAAGTTATACATGAACCCAATTTCTATACTCTTGAATGTTGTATCTATTTATGATTATGATAACGAAACATTATAATGTCATCAACCCCAGTTTGATAGGGTTTGTGTTTCTTAGTCTTTAGTGTTGTGTCTTGTGTACTATTATTTGTCTGTTTTCCATTTGCTTTTGAAGCCATGTCTTTGTTAGTTAATTTTCGATCTATGCGATTGACTGTCCAGCCTGGTATTTTTCGCTCCTCTTATTCTGAAAAACTAAAGACTGAGCAACACGAAGCCTATCAAAAACTGCGGTTGGGCTCAAATGCTCCGGAAGGGTTAGCATATCCTGATTCACACGTGGCACCCTTAGCGTTGTTCATGTTAGTACAAATCCGGTAACAAATCTAATTTGGCAGGTCACATTCGGGAAACGGAGACGGGAACATATCCATTATCATACGTTCGGATATTCCATAAAGGTTTACCAACTCGTGATGGTGTCCATAAAACTCACGAAAGATTACTTCAACTTCACCATTATAATTCTTGGTTTAATAGCTTTCTTTTTAGCAGCAATTCTCCATTAACTCATGATAGGAAATCCCAGCCCTGAAATATTGTATCAAATGGAAGATAAGTACTCAGTATGCAGATGATGCTTGAATTATGCTACATAGAAACGGCAAGTTTACAATTGCGAAGCTGAAATCATCTCTTACATCGTACAGTTTTGGTTTTCAATCGATTCTCATTGTCATTTGATATATGTAAGTCAAGATATGAGGCAGATAAGGGTGAAGGTTTGATAACATTAAAAAGTTCGAACGCGCTGCAATTGTTTGTACCTGTTCTAATTCAGAAATCTGATGTTCAGTAGCTGTCAATTGTTGATGTGGTTCATAAGTGTTTATCGTTTATTGTTTTTTTATATAGATAAGACCGTTGGTTTTACCCGTTTGAATAGTTTTACACTAGTAATTTTGGGGTCCTTTATAGCTTGCTGTTTGGTGTGAGTCAAGGCTCCGTGTTTAAGACACTTCTTATAAAGGTTATTTTTATAAACTGTGAATTGGATGGAGAGTTGTCTCATTGGCACTCATACCACATACTCTTATATCTATTACCTGTATCTGTTTCATCGTTTGACTCAAGGTCGATGGGATAGTGATGCAATAGTACTACATAAGACCAAACATAAAAAAAACCAGATGAAAACTTGTCCATGCGTCACATTTCACTTTCCATTGACTAAGTTTATGGTCCATAAAACAAGATGCATTATATTATTTCTAATAATATATAAGAAAATGTGGTATGAGTGCCAATGAGACAACTCTCCATCAAAATAACAATTTGTTAAAGTAATCCATGATAGGCCTAAGTATGGATACTAACCGCAACAATATATTATATAAAAGAATGCGCGAACAATAATACCAAACTCCCAGGTAAATTTATAAAAAAAAAACTTAAATAAACTTAACACACAGCTATATCAATCAACAGAACAATTGTCATAAATGCTGACGTTTGACAGCCATTAATCAAAAAGAAAAAAAAACGGGTTGTGGGTATGTAATCACTAATTCGAGTTGGTCTGTAAGACAAATTTACATATATTTTAAACCAAATATATCAAACACATTCTTTTACGTTGCCAATAAGTACAATGTATGGGTCAATTTGGTATAAAATGAAACAATGGGGTTTCAATAAATAGATAATGGTGCGGACAAATTGGTATCGTTATAATTATAATTCCTATTACTAAAAGGCATATGAAATTTCAATTTTTAAAAGTATACCTATGACAGTTAAATTTAATTGATGTATGTATCTCCTGGCTAGACAACTTTACTTACATATATCAAATGAATTTTCATTATTAAACCATGAGTTCCAAGTAATGTAGTTAAATTCATCACTTTGCAAATTTAATAGACGCCATCAAGGGTTGGTTGACCTTTGTGAAATATCCGTTGCACAGATGATATCGGATATGTTTTGATAGCAAAACTAAAATCCCGTTCCCTTTTCACGAATCTTACCTATTGAGATAACTATTTACCGGCTATGTAAAAACATGAGCAATGCAACGGGTGCCGCATGTTGCAGGTTTTGCTTACCCTTTCGGGGCACATGAGATCACCACCAAATTTTGGTCTGGTTTGTGTTGCTGTTGTAGTCCTATTTGTGTAATTTATACTGATTGTGTCTGCTTGTTTTGTTAACACAACTTTGTCATTATAATGGTTTTTGATGCGACTGTCATACAAGTGAAAAATTTGGCGCTTTATAGCCAGGTTTAATCCACCATTTGCTACATTTGAATATGCCTGCACCAAGTCAGGAATATGACAGTATATGTCCATGCGTACGATGTGTTTTATCATTTGATTTTGCCATTTGCTTAGGGACTTTCCGCTTAGAATTTTCTTCGGAGTTCAGTATTTTTGTGATTTCACTTTTTAATCATGATTCCTTTAAGTTCTGATGTTGCATTACATTTTTCAATGAAAATTATGCTGGTTGCAATATATATCAAAGGTTATAATGTTCGTTTCTGTGCGTGTTGCATTGTCGTTTTGGTTTTCTGTTGCACTTGAGTGTTTCTGTTGTTTCGTTGTTTTCCTCTTATAGTTGATGTGCTTACCTCAGTTTTAATTTGTTACCCGGATTTGTTTTCTCTCAATCGATTGATGACTTTCGGACAGCGGTATACTACTGTTGCCTTTATTTATATCAATCTAATTGGTTATTAAGCATTCATATAGTTAGAACTAACTTAAAGATAAATGTTTTGTATCATTTTGGACTGAAATTTAATCAAACATGTATAATATGACTGTTAAAGTAAATCAAGAGCTGTTGCATGGTCAACTTATATTTTATTGTTTTAAATTTGGTTTCTTACTGTTTCATTTTATTACATTTTATAAATTGCTATACACTTCTATAAAAAAAATTAAAACTTAAATTGCATTTTGTCAACCGGGTTAGCAAGTTGTCGAGCTAGGAGATATATACATTAATATGTTTTCCTGTCATATTGCATGTCTCTTACAGTCCTATTTGATCTTGAATATGTTGCCAATATATTTCGAAAAATCTTAATGTGTGTTTTCTGTTGTTGCTTGAATCAGTTCATAAAAGGATGTTAAAAAAGCAGATAAACAAGTTTGGTTTTGCTAAAGGTATTGTTGAATTATTCGGGCCTGGTCATGAAGAACATTTTAAGAGACGGTGCATATTGTAATAAAAATAATTCATACATTATTTTTTATGCTTAGCTGTAATTTTGTCAATAAGTGAAATATTTGCATAACTATGTTATTTGGCACAACTTTTTGGAATTTTGGATCCTCAATGCTCTTCAACTTTGTACTTGTTTGGCTTTATAAATATTTTGATTTAAGCGTCACTGATGAGTCTTATGTAGACGAAACGCGCGTCTGGCGTACTAAATTATAATCCTGGTACCTTTGATAACTATTATTGAATAAAAACGGAAAGATCTTTGGATCACTAGTTGAAATTTACTTATGAATAATGATCAAAATTCAAAATTATACTTCAGATAAGAAGCATCTTTTTGTGATTTTTTTTTGTACTACCAAAAGTACAAAAACCAGTGCTCTCTAATATGCAATTAAAGACTGTTGAACGGGTGCCGCATATAGATCAGATTTAATTAAACTTCCGAAGCATTTAATATAATCCCAATATACAAACAGTTTTTGTTGGGGTTCGTGTTGCTTAGTCTTTATTTTTCTTTGCTGTGTCTTGTATACTATTCATTTTCTGTTTGTCTGTTTCCTTTTTGGCCATGGTGTTGTCAGTTTTTTTGTTTGATCTGTGAGTTTGATGTCCATCTGGTAGCTGTCGCCTCATTTTTGAAATTAGCAGGTATAGTTATTTTAAGAAATGACTATCACAGTATATAATCTAAAGACAACATAGGTATATATGTATGAATAGATATAGGAAGATGTGGTGTGAGTGCCAATGAGACAACTCTCCATACAAATAACAATTTAAAAAGTAAACCATTATAGGTTAAAGTACGGCCTTCAACACGGAGCCTTGGCTCACACCGAACAACAAGCTATAAAGGGCCCCAAAATTACTAGTGTAAAACCATTCAAACGGGAAAACCAACGGTCTACTCTATATAAACAAAATGCATGCAATTGCAGAATATGACATTAAATGCAATGCCGCTATACAGTAATTGTTTCGTAATTACATATGTGATTAAAACCGTCCATCTGTACGACTATTAAATAGTTCAGCCATATTGACAAAAATGTGTTAGCAACTCGAACAGACATACTATGATAATAACTCAATTCCTGCAGTCAAGCATGAAAATGCATAATAATGGCTGTTGTATCATAATATCAAACAAACGTACAATTTAATAAAACAGGTGACAGTCAAAAACGTTTTGTAATTGATAGTTCAGTAAAGTCAAATTTATGACATATACATATTTCCTACAATATAGTAGTCTGTATTGTAATAACACATAATAGTGTCTTCTATTCCACAAACTAATTTATCGGTTACGGTTTTTGAAAAAAAATAAAACTTCGCTTTTTAGCTTTTGTCATAACTTAACATAAACAATTATATATCATTGATACATTTTATGATTATTGGCTTTAAAGATTTACTTGTCAATGTGAAAGTTGCTAAGATATGAAAATGCCTGTTTTCCTTTTCGTTGTCTTATCTGATGCGTAGATGGTATGAGTTATTTCAATATTAAATAAATTGAAATTGAAGATGTGTCAAAGAGACAACAACCGACTAAAGAGCAAAAATCAACCGAAGGCATTACATGGGTTTTAAACAAAGCTAAATAATCACGCATCCGATGGCGCTTTATCTAACCCCTTAACAAAGTGTGTACTAGTTGATAAACGAGGCCATAGCATCTCCAAAACATATAAAAGAACTAAAATAAAATACCAAAGCAAGACTAAAAAAGGCCAGAGCCTCTTGTATCTTTTTATGAAAGGAATGTTCCACCTTGACTTTAGCTTTTATGTCTAAATATAAAGTATGATAAATGGCTTTAAAATGTGTCTATCTGACTGATATCAGCTTATATTTGCTTTGTGTTGAAAAAAGCCTTTACAACAAATGTTTACCACCTTTTAAAAAGTAGACCTTATGGTGTCATATGAACCTGACACGTCTGGTCTTTTTAAGAAAAAAAGTGGGCGCTCATAACCAGAAAACGTGTTTGCGCTATAAGGCAACTCACATGTTTTACAGTTCATTACTTCATATGGACACGTTTGGGGGAATGGGATACGGTTGATGGGATAGGCACGTTTCTGAGTGTACATATATATCTTTATTCTCATAAAGCCAATACATTGGTACAGAGATAATAAATACAACAATACATATTCACAATATGTACAAAAAATGTGAGACAGGTTAATATTAGTTACAAGCCATGAGTACAAACACAAGTATTTATACTTTTTATAAAAGAGCAAAGCTTCTTCAGACCTGATTTTCTTGTACTTGACATAAGTTTAGAGAATTTAACTGACGTTTGTAAAATATGCATGAAGTTAAATACTATTTTCGTTACTGGTGATCGCCATGATAGCATATTGCAAAAATTCGAAAACATTGCTGAATTACTAATGAAAAAAATTATTAGTATTTTACATCATTTGTTTGAAAATTTTATAACTTTCCTCCTATTAGTCAGCATTTTGGAATTGGCTTTTACAAAATAAAATCAATAATCAGAAGATTGCAAAAGTGCATCATTTGACCGCTATCGGCCAAATAAAATGACAAAAATGAACTCTAAATACGTCGAAAATTCAAAACGAACAGTTCATACTCAAATAGCAAGATAAAAAGCTAAAAAACAAAATCAAACGTCTGGATCACAACTGTAATATTCCCGACTTGGTATAGAAATTTTCTTATGTAGAAAATGGTGGATTAAAACTAGTTCAGATTTTAACATTGTGTTATAATCTTAACTACATAAAAACAAATCAATATGCCACAAAAATACAAAAAGGCATATAGATAAAGCACACAACCAATAACAAAAGACAAGAATACAAAAAGTTAATATAGCACAATAAAAATATGACGGGATATTAAAAAAAATAAACTACAATTTAAAAGTAATATTTTACAAAGACAAATAAAAGCACACCAAAACACGCAATAAAGATGACAAACAACGTCCGTACTTATAATTTATACTTCAAGACCATCGTGTATTATTTGTGGAGTTCATACGGATTAGTTTTCAGCAAAATTAAGGTATTGGTTTCTTCAAATTATTTATTTTTCAGAAAATAGACGACACATGGTGACGTTTTCCAAAGTCTGGATATCACATTTTAGATTAGGTTAAAATTAAAATCTTTAACTTATACGTTTACAAAATTGCATGTTACACATGATTACCACCTCAACTTACACATAATATGCAAATCAATATTGCGATGTATCAAATCTGTTTTTTTAAAACGCACTTTATCTAACACTAAGTTATTGATTGAGATGACCTTTTGTTTATAATGAAGAAAAAAAATTAAGATCGAGGGTTGTTCATAAGGATCTTTAACATACTAACCTTATTAAAGTGGCATTCAATAAATAATTACATAATGATATGCATATCAATAAGTTTCAACTGGCCTCTTTGATTTAAAATTTTTAGAACTACATGCATAACCCCATGACAAACACATATACAATTGACTTTCGTTTAATTTATAGTTCATCCAACATGAAATCGTTTCAAAGATATTCATAAGCCATAACAATGTGATTCATATGGCTAAATCTACATTCGGTTATATCGGATGGAATGATTTATAAAAATAGATAAATAAAGACCAAATTGGTTTCCTGCTTTCAAAAGTAAAAAATTGATTGAGAGCAAACAAATCGGGGTAACAAACTAAAACCGAGGGAAACACATCAACTATAAAGAAAAACTATAACGGAGGATAAGAATCTCGAGTATGAAACAATAACACTACATGTATTCGAGCACTGGGAGATAAATACTAGTTTATATTGCTTTATCGCGTCATTCATGATCAAGATTTATCTGATAGCCAAATTGACAATTTTAGTTTTCCTATGCATATTTATAAGATTAAAATTTGGTGATATGTAAGCCATCAAAAAAAAAACGTATAATATCGCTTCAGCTTTAGCTTGAAATTAATTAAAGTCACAACTTAAAATTAAACCGTTATAAGTCAAAGTACGGCCTTCAACACAGAGCCTTGTCTCACACGGAACAGCAAGCTATAAAAGACCCTTAAAATGACAAGTGTAAACCCATGCAAACGGTCTAATAATCTGAGTTGTTTTGATGCAAATATTCATATTGTACTTTTTTAAATATGCAATGCGGCATTTATAGTTTGATTTCTATGACATTGGAACATGTAATTATTCAATAATTGGTATTGGTCGGTTTTAAAACAAAAACAGTTTCGACTATAGATATTACTAAATCTTTCTTTCAAGAGACTCACATAAATACAGCGTTAAAATACGTTTGATTCCAACATTGATTACTTTCTTTTAAATACATGCGTCGAAAATTTTCAGACAGTTTCCTGCGTCACAGATCACTGCCAGTTGTTTTGTGTTTTTATCTAGATACATAAATGTTGGTCTTGTGATCTCGTCTTCATGAAAAATAGAACGTTGTTTGGTCTTTAGGTCTACTCCATACACAGCATTTCTGTCCTGTTCTAACAGATAAATAATAGAATCTCCAGCTGCAATCTGACATTTTTCCCTTAAGTCAAAACTTGTGTAACATGTATTAGTCACACCATTGAAAGTTGTAGAGGTGATATTGTTTTTGTCATTGAAAGTGCAGAACACGTGCGTCTCATTGATATCTAAATCACAAATATCCCCTAGTAAATCAAGTGTCTTTATACTTATTCCATTATAATCTATCCAAGAAATACACCAACCAACGTTTTCACTGAAATTCTTTACACAGAGAACTACGATCTGACGTTCAATACACGTTACCCATTTTAAATATGTTGACCTATCGTTTAACGATATAGTACGGGCAAGTTTTTCCATTTCAAGATCAATGACGAAGATAAGATTTGGTCCAACAAGCAATACGTTGTTGTTATCGAACGCACATATTGTTTGTTTACTGATCTCAAAAATATTGCCGCGAGGATTCATGGAATGACATTGACCATCCTTTATATTTATAGTTCGTAGACTGAGATAGCAACGAGACTTCCTCGGTGGATCTTCGATTGTGATAATCTTATTTTCGTCGATAAAGCAGCAGGCATAAAATTTATGTGATTCACTAGGGCAAAATGTTTTTGTAGTATGATGGACCTGATTTTCATATGGACTCACATGCAGTTGCGACTGCTGGATTTTATGACTACATTCAAGGTTTTCAGATAGCCTCATCTGAGCATCCTGATCGAAAGCGGAAAACATTGCATCAACTTTTTCAATGAAATCTTCAGGAATAAATTGTAATTTCATAAAATTTATGTCATTTTTCAAGCTATCAGTTCTTCCCTCATTCGCAAGCTGACTGGTATCGAGATATTTCACAAGATGAAATAAGTTAACCTCACTCGCTTCAGTGTTTGCATTTTCAATTTCCTGAATGTTGGCTTCAGTTGTTTGCTTAAGAGACTTCAACATTTTACTATTGGTCGCTAATTGTTCTTCTGCGTTGTTGTAATGTGTATTTATATTTCCTTTGATGTGATTCAACCGGACGTCAATGGCTGAACGTAAGTTGGTTAGCCGGTCAAGTTGCTGATCTTTTTCCCAGTTTATCTTGCTAGACAGCTCATCGTATTCATTTTTCACTTTTTCTATGACACATTGTTGGTTGTTTATTCTTTCTTTGATATCATACAGTGCTGAGCTTTCCTTGATTCCCTTTGCAGCTTTCTCTATATGATAAATGTCTTCACACTCCTTATGCGATCCATTAAAACAGGATGAACATATAATTGTATCGTGAATTACACAAAAAAAGATTAATTTTTGTCCCGTATGTTCTTTGCATGTCTTAGGAAAAGTTTTACATCTGACAGCAATATCTTTAATATCCGTGACGTCATGGGGTACAGAATACCTTCTGTGGGCTTTACAACACGGTATACAAACTGGTTCCTCGCAATCCTTACACCACGAATACGCAACCTCTTCTATGTCATCTCTGAGACAACCTTCACAAACATGATTACCTTCCATAACTAAAAAACATAACAATAAATGGTACACATAAAAATCATTGTGTTGGTACTGTTGTACACTACGTAGACGTATACTTTATTTATCACATTAAGATCCGGAACCCTCGTCAGTAAAAAGGCTAACTCCAGTAACTGTAGATTCATTATTTTTCGTTTGATACAAATGTTCGTAGATTTTGTGATTACCCAAGAATCACACATTCCCATGCACACCGAATGTTTAAAAAAAAATGTATAAAGACTTTGACAAAACCACAAAATCAAACGTCCAATAGAATGCAATTTTCGTCAACCCACGAATTTTGGTACGAATGACAACAAATAAATCCACATTACTATCTGGACGATGGATGATTCATTGACAATCAATCAGTATGAAACTGACGTTGAAACACAAATCAATAATACAAGGTAGCGTGAACATAGACCCGGGTCAAATCTAAACAAGTCAACGAAACGGAAATAATCATAACTTGTTGACGGGGATTGTCATTATAACAATTTGTCACTATAATAGTGCCCCAACTGATTAATATATCAGGTGTAAGGATAAAATTTGGATCAATTGGGTATCGCATTGGAATAGCTGTAAGAGTTTTTACATGATATTTGTCGAGATATCAAATTGAAACACACATTAATTATCGGAAAGTGTTCAAGAGCAGCAACATTGACAATATTGACACGTTAAAAAGCTTCCATAAACTGGTTTTGATGGGTTTCTTTCATGTTTTATGCAAGAAGGGGGGGGGGGGGCACTTCCATCTATAAATGTTATAGCAAAAGATGTTGTGCAATTCATAATGACATATCCGTTTCACATGGCTCGGTACTTATACATCTCGTCAATGTGTTTGTATTGGCTTTCATTATTTTTTTGTGGTTTGTTTTGTATTTGCGACTTTTTGTATTTGTTTTGTTCTTATAAGGTGACTCTGTACTTTAAATAAAGGCAACAGTAGTATACCGCTGTTCAAAACTCATAAATCCATGGACAAAAAACAAAATCGGGATAACAAACTAAAACCGAGGGAAACGCATTAAATATAAGAGGAGAACAACGACATAACACTAAAATGTAACACATATAGACAAAATCCCACGAGAATAACAAATATAACATATATATATAACATCAAAACCAAATACATGAATTTGGGATAGACAAGTACCGTGACACGTCTTATCGCAATGTGAATTTACACTCAAAAATAAAAGAAAACAAACGACACAACGTTATAATGTAATACACACAGAAACGAACTATAATATAACAATGACCATATTCCTGACTTGGTACAGGGCATTTTTAAAGGAAAAAATGGTGGGTTGAACCTGGTTTTGTGGCATGCCAAACCTCGCACTTTTATGGCCATGTGAAATATAACATCAAAATGACAACACAGGACTACAATATAAATAAATTAAAATATCCCGTCAGTATGATATTGTTCTATTATATGTCATTATGATATATTTCTATTATGAATTACAATATACGTTGAACCACAAACGTCAAAATCATTCAATCGCGTAATGAAATTAACTATTTTTGGATTCTTATAAATTCTATATATAACTTTTGGACTAGTTAAAATCTCGGTCTATTTCTGAAATTTATTCTTACATACTTTTGATTTTTTAACCCTGTATGCTAACATTCCCATGAAAATTTTAAAATTGTTTGTACGCACATTGAACGACAAATTTATGTGACGTATAAAATTTTCTGACGTCAGACACTCAAATCAATAAATGTGTTCGTAGATAGTAGATGTTTTTGTGTTCTGTTAAATTGTTCCTTTTAAAATTGTTAAACGATGATGACTGATGTACCCATATTTTTACTATTATATTTATTGTGTCTGTTTATTTAACGCATCAATGTAAAAATATCGGAAATTGATGAGACTGTCATTAAAGTGAGAGGGTTAGCGCTATAGAACCAGGTTTAATCCACCATTTTCTACATTTAATGTCTGTACCAAGTAATACCCTAGTCCCACTAGGCCACGATCGCACTACGATCTGTGAAAAAAATGCAAATTTTGATGATCGTAGTGCGATCGTGTAGATCGCAGTAAGGTCGTATCACGGTCGTGGTGAGGTCTTCAAGATCGTGAAGAGCGTGGTCAACTTTGAACATGTTCAAAACAATCGTGGTGCGGTCGTGGCGAAATCAGGTCGTAGTAGAAGCGTAGTGAGAGCGCACTAAGATCGTAGTAAGATCGCAAAGGTCGCTGTACAATCGTAGCGAGAGCGTAGCGAAAGCGTGATTCTATTCGGAGAGATTGCGCTACGATCTCACAGCGACGTTATCACGACCTCACTACGACCATCGCGTTCTCACTGCGACCCAACTACGCTTGAACTACGACTATACCACGCTGTTCACGACCATAGTACGATTCTAGCACGCCCTTGCCGTCCTCATCACGCTCTTCTTACGACCTGACTACGTTCACACTACGACCATCATTCTCATTGTCATTTTCACATAAAATATATAAAAAAGCTCCCTAGACTTTGTTTGTTTGAATGTAATTATCCATTTGCTCTAACGGCTCAACCATGCTTCTCGTTTTTATATAGATTAGACCGTTGGGTTTCCCGTTTAAATGGTTTAACACTAGTAATATTTTGGGTCCTTTATAACGTGCATGCTGATTGATGTGAGCCAAGGCTCCGTGTTGAAGGCCGTACCTTGGCCTATAATGGTTTACTTTTATAAATTGTTACTTGGATAGAGAGTTGTCTCATTGGCACTCATACCACATCTTCATATATATATTGATACATCTATGTCATCTCTGCTATCGTTCACTAAAATATCGTCATTGAGCTTCATGGACCAGCAATAGGTTGTAATTTAGGTTGGATTGGTCGGTCCGACATCTCTGCTTGATCAGAATTCGTTACTTTGCTCCCTCTGCCTCTACATCAACTCCTACCACCACGCCCACGTGTTCTGGTAGACTTTGGTGGCATGACTGGATTGTTTCCGAGAAATCTACGATTTAATCAGAAATAGAAGGAATTGAACTGTATTGATATGGAACACGATGTTGACGTTATTGCTGAGAACGTAGTAAGATCGCAATTATAATTATGAACGTAGTATAATCGTGGTAAAAACGTGTAATAATCGCAGTAAGATCGTGTTGCAATCGGATAACTCGTGGTTTGGTCGTAGTGAGAACGTGAAGAGCGTAGAAAGATCTTGATAAGCGTAGTGAGGTCGCAGAATAAGCGCGGTGAGAACGTGGTATAATCGTAGCAGGATCGTTGTAGAAGCGTAGAGAGGACGTAGTAGCATCGTGAAAGCAACGAAAATTTACATTTTCATGCCGCTCATACCGCGACCTCACCACGATCTAAATTTATTTTAGATCGCGGTGAGCGTGGTGCGATCGTGGTCTAGTGGGACTGGGGCTTAAGGAATATGACAGTTCTTGTCCATTCGTTTTTGATGCGTTTTGTTATTTGATTTTGCCATGTGATTATGGACTTTCCCAATTGATCTTCCTCTAAGTTCAGTATTTTTGTGATTTTACTTTTTATAAGACATTCAAATGCTCAAACAAATGGAACATAATTTTGACCGAAAATTCTATAGTGCGAAACAATCCTTTTTGTATAATAAATCAATACTATAAATTATTGTACAATTTTTCTATAAGTGAATTTTAGTCCAATGTTGTATACATTGTTATTTGTACCAGCACTGTGTGTACAAATTACAATTTGTGCAAAGTAATTATACATTTTACAATTTATATCATGTGTTGTACAAATCATAGCTTGTTGAAAATGATAACTTGTAAACAACATAAATTGGAACATACTACTCTTCTATTATTTCTAGATATAAGCAATGATATCCACCTAAATAATTAACTTACATAAAAAGTATAAAGAATGACATTATAAACTTTTTTTTGTATTCCTTCCACCAAAGTGCCATGAAAATGTATAAAGAGCAAAATTGTACAAAATACAGAAATCATGTTATTGGTCTGAAATGTCTTATTTTTATCTGTTTTGCGACGAAACTAAAAATGCGTTTTATACAATTCTCCTAATGCAGCAAATCTTTTGTTTGTTTTTGTTTTTTATATATTATATTAACATTTTCGTCACTTTGTGTAGGCATTACAAGAGAAACAATGCAAAATTAAGGCAACAGTAGTATACATACCGCTGTTCAAAATTCATAAATTGATAGAGAAAAAAAAAACGGGTTACAAACTGAGGGAAACGTATCAAATATAAGAGAACTACGACACAACAGAGACACAACACCGAAACGTAGCACACACAGAAACGAACTATAATGTAACAATGGCCATTTTCCTGACTTGGAACAGGGCATTTGATGAAAAAAATGGTGGGTTGAACCTGGGTTTGTGGCATGCCAAAACCTCCCACTTTGATGGCAGTGTTCATTATAACATTAAAATGACAACATTACACGACAGGGTTACAATAAATAAACAGACCAAAAGTTCCAAAAAGTTGTGAGGCCAGGGTTATCCGCCTGGGACAAAAACATCATTATTATCAAGAATAATACATAGTTTTGCAAACAGTAAATTTTATTAAATGACTATATAATAGATATACATGACTAAACTGAAGTGGTGACTAGCTATATAATAAAAAACGAATACATTACAAAATCACAGCCCACAGCCCTTTAAGCCATAGGAAATGCAACGCCCCAAGTGACGTCACATATAAATTTCTAAAACGTGTTCCTAAAATTAAGAGAATTTGGATGAAATTCAAGATTAGATTTGTATGCCTCATCTAACTTATATTAATAACAGTGAAAATAATGATACTAATTAATATTGAATTGAAGTAGTAATTAGATAATTAATTGTATTATCTAGCTTTATGGTTGTTTCTTCTAATCAAACTGCAAACCAATTATATAGTGTCAATTTCGTTGATCCAAATTTAAATCTACCAAATGAACTTGATGAGTAGCTATCCCCCAATACAACACAATAATACAACAGAAAAAATACGCTTTACAACTACACATTTGAAAAAATCCGATGACAACAACAAACACAACATCAAAACCCAACAAATTAATTTGGGATGGATAAGTACCGTGCCACGTCTTATAGCAATACGAATTCACACTCAGCCTAACAGTCACATTCGGGAATAAGTCACGATCGGTAATAAAAAGATCAGACGACGTAATGACAAACCACAATCTAACACGTGGCAAAAATGTCCATAGTTAGTTTGGACCAAGGTGCATCGTATGGATCAACCAATTCGTCATGGTGTCCTTTAAATTTATGTAGTGTCACTTTTTAATCTGTCCTCCTCATAACTTTGTTGGAGCAGTTTCTGCGTTAGGAGCACACTCCTGTATATTAAAAACGAATTTCAAGACAAAAATGCCCAAAATTTAAAACATCAAGCTTTTGGATCCTTACAACGCGGACAAATTTTAAACTAGGAAAAATATGAAGTCATATTCATGAGGGAACACTGCATCAAACTAAATGATGTTTGTAAAATTCAAAATGGAAAGACCCTCATTAAATTGCAAAATCAAATGACAAAACACATCAAACGAATGGACAACAACTGTTATTCCTGACTTGGTACCATCAAATGTAGAAAATGGTGGACTGATCCTGGTTTTATAGCGATAAACCTCTCACTTGTATGACAGTCGCATCAATTTCAATTATTTTTACACTGATGCGTGAACAAAACCGACATAATAGGTAACATTGTCAAAATATAGGTACAGCAGTCATCACTGTGTCACAATCGCAAAACAAACAAATATTTAACAAAGAAGCACAAAAAGCATCTATAAAATTTAACAACCACATTCATTGCTTACTTATATATGTATTTTAAATCAACCCATTAAGGATTGAAATATGTTAAGTCCTGTGACTGCATTCACATCAACTCTAGGTGTAGAATCGTGTTTGACGTCTGAAAAATGTAAACGTCACACAGGAAGAAAAATAAAATAAATTTGTCGTTCAAAGTATTTTCAAAATTATAATTTCACATGAAGAATGGTGATATACAGGGTTGAAAAATAAAAAGTATTTGTTAAAACTAATTTTAAAAAAGACCGAAATTTAAAATTATCCTAAAGGTCTTAAGATATTTTAAGAATCGGTAACGGTATCATATGCTCTTTAAAATGATGTTCGCTGCTGTTGTTTTTGATTTTTTGACAGCTATTCGGAACTTCGGATTTTATCGATGCAGTGCCAACAAATATTTTGCCTTCAACGTCCTACCTTTCTCTTCATAGTTTTATAACATATAGTTTTAAAAGCCTTAGCAAATGTTGTAAATATCATAAAGACAAATATGCAACTTACATAACATTGATAAGGGTTTATATTCGAGGACAGCGAGAGTTTAAGACAACTTGATGGGGTCATAAGACGATTTCCTATGTATCTTCGCTCCTTTCAACTATAAAAATCTTGCTTTTAATGCTATCAATTATTATATTTTTTTATGATTTTCAAATAAATTTTAATATCGAATAACGAACTTTAAATCCATTGTAAAATCCTAGGTAGTTTTAAAGCTTTAGAAAGGAAAATGTGCCAATTAAAATGTATGATAAATCTAGAGAGAATCAATATCATTGGCTAATATCTCGAAAACAAGGTCACAAATCTTTCATTTCTGCTGCTGTTTTAGTTCATTTATAAACTATCAAGTAATGAAAGTCTTTAATGAAGCTTGTTATTTGGAAACAGAGTAGTGAACATCAAAGAATGAATATCGTGGATGAAAAAAAGTATGACACATATTTACTGCGAATGAAATGAACGATAAATATTAGTAAAAGCGTTTACAAGTCTTTGCTAAAATCTGCAGAAAAATATCAGAAGAAACTATTTGATAAACTAACAGTCGTATACATGGTATAGTTAACCAATACTCAACACAGAACTGAAAACGGCGGTGAACACTAATCAACCAATCAATTTAAAACCAATCTTGATGCATAAAAAACAACATGCGAGTTAGTTAAACATAGAAAGTTAACACTTCTAGATAAAGGTTATTATATGTGTGCTTCTGTAAACATACTATCACGATTTTATCGTAAATTTACGATTGTATGAATATTGAATAGCAACACAAACAAATGTTTGACATGCTGGGAATTTACTGATGCGAATAGGGACACTCGTACAATCATACAGCTAAGGTAATATATGCCTGGTGCTCAGATCAAAATTGTTAGAAAGCCAAAACAAGTACAAAGATGAAGATCATTGAGGACCCAAAACTCCAAAAAGTTGTTCCAAATACGGCCAAGTTTGTATTTGCCTGGGGAAAAATCCTTAGTATTTCGAATAATTCATACTTTTGCAAATAGTAAATTTATCAAAATCAGAAGAAACTATTTGATAAACTAACAGTCGTATACATGGTATAGTTAACCAATACTCAACACAGAACTGAAAACGGCGGTGAACACTAATCAACCAATCAATTTAAAACCAATCTTGATGCATAAAAAACAACATGCGAGTTAGTTAAACATAGAAAGTTAACACTTCTAGATAAAGGTTATTATATGTGTGCTTCTGTAAACATACTATCACGATTTTATCGTAAATTTACGATTGTACGAATATTGAATAGCAACACAAACAAATGTTAGACATGCTGGGAATTTACTGATGCGAATAGGGACACTGGTACAATCATACGGCTAAGGTAATATATGCCTGGCGCTCAGATCAAAATTGTTAGAAAGCCAAAACAAATACAAAGATGAAGATCATTTAGGACCCAAAACTCCAAAAAGTTGTTCCAAATACGGCCAAGTTTGTATTTGCCTGGGGAAAAAATCCTTAGTATTTCGAATAATTCATACTTTTGCACATAGTAAATTTATAAAATGATCATATAATCACTGTGTATCATCGCCACCGGAAATTGGGTACTAACGAAGCGGAGAGAAATAGAAAAAAAAGTAAACAAGTTAAGAATTCATTCAATTTAAAGCATTTCCACTCATGTGATGAGGGTGCCGCTTAAGAAATGATTTTCTGATATATAATTCTTTAAATTATTAAGCCGATAAGTACAAAATTGATACAAGATTTTGAGTAATACTCCAAAACTTGCCACTTAGTACCGGAAAATTTCGAGGTCGATCATCCTCTGTCGCCCCATTCTCAAGATATTGAACTGTTTTTCATTATTTTTCCAGACACGTTTTTAGATTATTATAGTGTGGCATCATATTTACTGAAATTTGTTGTCAAAAACATGTTTTTTTTAAGAATATGGACAAAAACATTGTTTGTTTGTTGTACGGCGAATTGCAGGACGTTGTACGGCGAATTGCAAAATAACAACTTTTGTCTGTACGGCGTCTTGCAATATATAATAATTTTAAGAGGAAATTAATCGCTGTTTAGATAATATCAAGTGACGATATTTTGTTGATATCAAAGCTTTACCGGCGTACAAATATACCAAATGTCGTACTTATCAAATATTATTAAATATATGCCGTTAATTCAGTTCAGAAGGCCTCGTTGGTTACCGCTTTTTGATTTTGTACAAAAAGGTTTTTTTCAACCATATTATCCTAAATACATTTATATATCGTTATACTACTAACGACTGTTGTCTTATTTGTTGTTAGGTTGAAATTGTGTAAGTTCAATAAAATAAACCGTCCATTCATCTTTTGTTTGGTGCTGGCTTTTTTTTTATAGATAAAAACAGTGGAGATGTGGTATGATAGCAAATAAGATAACTATCCATCAGGATAAAATAAAGTGTATGCAAGCAATTATATGCTATCGTACGGCCTTCAACAACGAAAACTCGTACCTTATAGTCGGCTATAAAAAGCACCGACAGAAAAATGTGGAAGGACTCAACAAGAAAACTAACGGCCTAACTCATATACAGTGTAACAAAACAATTTATGAAAACAACAAATCAGATAGAGATGAAGCAACGACAACCACCGAACCACAGGATCGAGAATTCGAACAGACAAAATTAAGAAAAGACTTTGTTTTCATCGAAAGTAAGGAGAAACAAATCGTGAATTGCATTTCGAATTAATTTTCTTGTCAGTTTCTTTTTGAAAAATTTCATTTGTATAAATCTTTAATGCTGTGAACCAAATGGTGTTTCTATCTAATGCATTTTATCTAATGCAAAATTAGATAGGAGGAGGGGTCCGTTAACATGTTAACAACACCCCGATTTTGGCAAAAACAGTTAACAACAAATTTTAAATGCTGATAAGAGTTAACAGCAACTTTAATTTACCCTTTTTTCTAAACGAACCCAAAAGCAATGAAAAGGGCAAGTGCATATCTTCAATGTATTCAAAACCAGTGTATAAATCAGAAAAAAACCATGTAAGGTGTCACAAGTTGAAGCGCTCTTTCATCTCCAAGTCTCAATTAAGAACTCTGATCTGATATAAAAAAAAAAAGCCTTGGTCCATCTTTACATTTCTGAAGTCTTAGACTAGAAAATTTGACATCAATTTGAGAACCTTATAGTCTTCATTTTTCGGCCTCGTCTACCAGGCCACACTGTTCAGTAATTTTACGAATTGCAAATTGAAAAGGTAATTTATTTTTCACAATTCCGTCCAGGTACTCTGGGTCAATATAACTTATCAAACATTCCATATACATCTGAATTATTTTCATCATAGGACTGACCAGAGTTTTAGCTGGATAAGAAGTGGCCTTTCCTTTTAACGTTTTGGGTACATTACAAATAGAAGGCAGATATAACTACATTGGTTAGACGTATAAAGAGGGGCATGAGATATCAACATGTTTAACACTGCCGCATTTGTTGCACCTGCATGACCCAACTTGAATCCGTAACCTTTGCTACATTTGTATCTAGTCTTGTATTTATTTCGTTTTTTAAATTTTGGTTCATTTATATGTTTCAAGAAACAAACATTGAACTTCTACCCCCTTTTTGTATAGTTAAATGATTGCTCACTCAGGAGACAGCTTCAGGTATATCAATACACAGTTACAAGTGTAGTTTCGCATTATAGCCATGGCGAATTTTCTAAATATGAAAGTTTTTGTACAATTGAATTAATTTTTAGATAGTTGAATAATAATATAGCCTTCCTAGTGGGTTTATATGAACACTTAGATTGTTTTTAGCATGTTTTATAAGACATTTTTCGGTTTGAACGTCCATACGTTCCTATCCGTACCGCCATAGATTTAGAAATTTTGTATTGTTTTTCAACAAAGATTTGACGCTCGATCTTTTCAATTTTCTGGAAAAAACAGCAGAAATGCATATGATTTTTTTTACCTTTTGATAAATATATGTCTATGGTTTCAGGAAAGGTATCACTCTTATTGATTGAAATTTTCCTTTGGACCAAATTTTTGAGGTCTTTGTGACATGTTCAACCCCCTATTTTGCAATATTTGGTATCAAATAAATGCTGATTGTTGCCATGGTTAAACAAACAAAAAAAAGATTATATTTCACCATTATTACTATTGGAAATCAAATCTATGGACGATTCTCTTTCCATAAATATACACATGCATAACTCAAATAGTAAGCCTTATTTATTAGGAAGAAAGGGAAAGAGGGTGTTTAAAAATTATGAGTGTCATTTCTAAGTTTTTTCCTATCTGTGAATTGACACCCCACCCTAGTGCATAATTTCAGTCTCGTTGCGTTGGGTTTTTTCTTCTATTTGGTCGGGCTTCTGTTTCTTTGACATTTTCCTCATTTCCATTCTCAATTTTATCAAGGATTTACTATACTCAAAGATTTTTTAAAGACATGTACAGTTATATATGCTGTTTATGTCACTCCTTTGCGGAAGCAACGTAAAGAAAGAGATGGACAGCAGATTTTAATATGATTCTTGTAAATAACAGTTAAGATCAGTTAACAGAGAAAATAATGTCAAAAACAGTGAACACTTTAAGTATTAAGTAACAGATAACAGGAATCTCAATTTCAAATAAACAGTTAACAACATTGCAAATTTTAACAAAACGATTAAAGACAGTGGGTCGAAAACAGTTAACAGTTTTTAAAATTTATCAGTCAAATAACAGTTTTAAACAAATTAAAACCTTGAAAAGGACAAAAACAGTTTAATATAAAAGGGTACCCCCCCCCCCCCCCCAAACCTTAGATATTTGAACTTAATACTTTATTTTCTTTGAAATGACGGAAATAACTATTCTAAAATTAGCAAGTTGCCGTACAGCTGAAAACAAGTTGCCATACAGTAAATTTGTCAACACGAGCAAGTTGCCGTACCCTAGACTTTATTTTTTATGGTCTATATTCTTTCAAATACATCTTTTTGACAACAAATTTCAGTAAATATGATGCCACACTATAATAATCTAAAAACGTGACTGATAATAATGAAAAACAGTTCAGTATCTTGAGAATGGGGCGACAGAGGACGATCGACCTCGAAATTTTCCGGTACTAAGTGGCAAGTTTTGGAGTATTACACAAAATCTTGTATTAATTTTGTACTTATCGGCCTAATAATTTAAAGCATTATATATCAGAAAATCATTTCTTAAGCGGCACCCTGATCAAATGAGTGGAAATGCTTTAAATTGAATGAATTCTTAACTTGTTTACTTTTTTTTCTATTTCTCTCCGCTTCGTTAGTACCCAATTTCCGGTGGCGATGATACACAGTGATAATTGATATGCATATCAATACCGAAGTGCTGACTACTAAGCTAGTAATTAAATTGCTGGTAAAATCTAACTAAATTTAAAACAAGTGAAATATTTTAGCTATGGTACTTTTTGCTAGTTTTGTATTCTATTCATTCTATTTCTGTTTCTTTATAAATATCCAAATCTTTTCATGATTTTGTTTTACTTTTGTTTTTACCTTCCAAATTTGACATTGTAAGTAACAAGTAACTGTTACATGCACACATACTTTTTGTAATATGTATAGACAGATTTTATCTGTTGTGTTTGCTTTTGTTCATTTTGTATTAATAAAATTTAGACACTTGTTTGATTATGTTGTTGCCTAAGAATTGAAAACACTCTATGAAAGTGAAATCGCAACATGTTTATAAGTGATTTTATCTTTTGCCTTTGCTTTGTTTTTTTTATAAATCATTATCATACGAAGAACACGTTAGAGCAATATATGTCTTGATAAAAACGAACTCACTATGATACTTACCATGATACTTATTTACCAAGGGCAACCACATTCTTTTAGAGTCTGTCTATGAGAAAATCATGCAACATGCCAAAATTCGTTCTGAAGCTAGTTTCGACAATGAATGTTATGTAATCAACCAAATGGGAATATAAGAAAGAAGAACCAACATGAGTTGTCTGTTCAATAAAAATTAAAAAAATATATTAGGCAAATAAAGGCAACAGTAGTATACCGCTGTTCAAAACTCATAAATCCATGGACAAAAAACAAAATCGGGGTAACAAACTAAAACCGAGGGAAACGCATTAAATATAAGAGGAGAACAACGACATAACACCGAAACGTAACACACACAGAAACGGACCAAGCATCAGACAAAACACCACGAGAATAACAAATATAACATGAAAACCAAATACATGAATTTGGGATAGACAAGTACCGTGCCACGTCTTATCTCAATTTCTCAAAAATAAGAGAAAACACAAACGACTAAACGTTAAAATGCAACACACACAGAAACGAACAATAATATAACAATGGCCATCTTCCTGACTTGGTACAGGACACTTTTAAAGGGGAATAAAAGTGGTGGGTTGAACCTGGTTTTGTGGCATGCCAAACCTCGCACTTTAATGGCAAAGTTAAATATAACATTGAAATGACAAAATAATATTAAAGCAATACACATTTCATTTCTTATGATACCTCATTTTTTTTTATAATTGGAAATTAGCGTATGGCAATCATAGAAAATAAACTAGGTCATTCATCTTTAAACCTCTAAAATGTGAGGTTTTGCTCGAAGATTTGAACCTTTAATATCGTTCTAACGAATTTAAAACTAGTTGAAGTCTAGTGTGTTGGGTCACTTTGATTGTCGTTGCATGGACATTTAATACACCTCATCTCCTTTTACTCATACATATACTATACTTAATAAAAACACAGTACATTCAATGTTAAGGAGAAAACAATGCTTTAATGGTTTACTTTTATAAATTGTGACTAGTAAGCAGAGTTGTCTCATTTCGTTAATGTCACATTTTCTTATATGTATTCAGGGAAGCTGCCCTGCATTCAACTCATTTTAACAAAACTCAACAAATGTTTGAATTAAAATACAGCTCAGGGTAAACCTGATATAAACAAATGACCTTCAATGACTAAAAAAACACCCAAAAATGAATGAAATAAAAGGTCGAACCATATCAAAATTTAAAACCATGCAATCAATAAAACCAACGACCAAAGTGATATTTACACAATTAACAAATTTGACAGACATGCAACATTTGCATGTGATAGGTACATTCATAATGTGGGAGGTTTGAACATTTAAAGAGCGTCTAACATTCCCACAATCGGAGAAAGCCGTGAACAGAACATCATCAGTAGACGAAAACTTTACAAATCAAGTTGAAATGGGTTCGAAAGTCAGCTTGGAGCTAGGACCTACACATTGTTGTTGAAAAACTAGGATAAGATTTTTTTTCAAATAGTACAATTGTTGCAATAAGTTACCGTGGTTTCCCTATGAGTTAAAACCAGTTATGTCTAATTCAAATCACCTGATAAAATCACACCTCTGATGTCATAGTCAATGTAATGAAACGATTACTTTATTCAAAATTTGAAATATGGAAAACATCAAACACTCAAAACCACACATGTGCTACACACATTCGTGACTTAATGTGTTGTTCGGTCACTCGGTGAATATTTAGGTCTTCCCACTTTTCGTGGAAATACCTTCTGTTTTTGTTCTGATTAATTATTTTTCTTCTGTCGCCTGGGATGCATTTTTTTGTTCAAAGATATATCAAAGGAAGGTTTGTCAATGATGTCGTACGGCGTAGGGGATTTCCAAATTCACCCAGTGCAATCGAACAGTTACCTTATAGGAGTTATTTCCCCGCGTTCCCTTTTCTTGTTCTATTTATTTCCCTGAAACTTTTATATCAACAAACTTTTTAAGATTGTTTCTGTTGGGTTACTCGAAAAGATTTGATCAATCAGTTCATTTTCGATTTATGAGTTTAATTTTTACTCTGGTATCTTTCGGCTTTCTTTTTGAAATCTGTAGTGATATCATTCAAAAGTGTAAAAGTTGATATTTGTTTCTTTTTGCTGCATACCTATCGATTCTTTACTCTTTTTTTCCTCTCTTATTTTCATACATCATGTTTCAAAATGTTCTAGTAAGATATATAGTAAATAGACAAAAAGAATGTGATGGTTCCCGACGCACGTTTTCGTATTAATAACATTTTTCTCCAACTTGAGGCAAAACTATTCGTTGGTTATCTCATTGCTTGATAAGTTTTGAGGGAAATGTTACTATGTATAGCAGTCTATTTTTATTTCATTTTTTGTTAAACATGTTAAAGTAATTTAACCCGAACGATTTCTTTTAAGGTATATAAATTTCGTCATTGTATGATTCCGTCTCTAAATGTAACACGAACCAGGGCTATGTTGGCAAAGGAGGTATTTGTTACCAATACATATCACAGATTTCCCTATGCACACATACGTTGCTATGCTGAAATTGTGTTTACTGCATATTACGTAAAAGTCCCTATGAGTTACTACAAGTAAAACTAAATCTTAACAATGATCTCATATCTAAGTTTACCAGATCAAGGTTAGCCAAGCATGTACAAACATTCTGACAACTTTTATTTACCGAAAATCGATTAAATTGTGAAAATTTAAATGAGCCACGAGTGGAGGTTTAAAGTTAAAGGAATCTTGGAACACGGCCATGTTTTCTTTACATTTATCATATTTATGCAGAACAAAAAACAATTAAAACATTCAAAATATCAAATTCTGATTAAATTATTACGTCAAAGCAACATTATAATTATACCAGTGTCGGACATACCTTGTTTAGTGGAAATCAACCTTTACCTTGAATATTTTATACGAAGTAAACCATGATAGATTATATACAGACTTAATCATGTCCATAAACCCATGACAAATAGATGGGTCAAATGAGATTTGAAAGAAAGGCATGGAATCATTTTACATTCTTTCAATATACCAAATATATTTGACTATCATTTATACCGTCCGAGAACTGACCAAATAACTATGAATTAATAATGATCACATATACATTAAGGTCAGGTGATCATATCCTGATAAACATGTATAAAACTTTGTAATGATTTTTTGGTCTTTGTAAAGTTGTGCTATTTCCTTCAATTGATAATGTAAAAGAGGGACGATAGATACCAAAGGGACAGTCAAACTCACAAATCTAAAACAAACTGACAACGCCATGGCTAAAAATGAAAAAGACAAACAGACAAACAATAGTACACATGACACAACATAGAAAACTAAAGAATAAACAACACGAACCCCACCAAAAAACTAGGGATGATCTCAGGTGCTCAGGTGTTTTTGGATCATGATACCAATAACAATGCTACAGGAGTATAACAAGCAAAAGCAGAACATCTGAATGCATCTGTTTAAAAATAAATAAGTATTCACCTTTCATATTTTCAAAAACATAAAACGTCATTCAAACAGTTTTGAATTATATAAATAAATTTTAAGGACCGACCTCGAAACAACCATGGATTCAATCTTCAATTCAAATTCGTAAAAACTGAATAACTGATGTAGTGTTTTATTTCTACACAAGTTTTAGAACAATACAATATTGGTTCATGCGTAGTAGCTATTTTGTTAAAATCAAACGCCTTGGACAGATTTAGATTCATTACTTTTAAAAGTTGACATTATGCGTTGTTTCCGTTTTGTTTCTTTTTAGATATATTTTGCTTTGTTGAAAGAAACGCAAATTGTACTTCTTCATATTCGTTTATATCTTGGTAAAAAACCATTTCCCCTGCTTTGTTTTGCAAAATGGGTGCAATTTAGTTACTGTGAGGTGATATGTAAAACATTCCCGTTAATTCAACTAATTTACCCATAAATGTTCATGTTCTCTAGTGTGGTATTTCACAACTTCTTTTGATTTATCATATCAAATATGTATTCAACTGTTTTATTTGATTTGACAATATATATCATGCAAACTAAGACATCGAATAAAGTCATGGGACAAGGGCACCAATTATTCTATGATCCCCGTGATCTAGGTTAATCTGACATGCAGTTTCCCTATATAGTGTCCCAATGATTCTTTACATAATATCGTTTGACAAGATTTATAAACAGCAAAACAGTAAAATTTCGTATAGAAATGGCTTACCTTGTCTATAAACTTGATTCACTCATTTAACCAATACCTTACTACATAATTAAATCGTCTGCTCATTATACGTCAATACGTGTATTTTTAAAGATCATATGCAGCGATTTATCAGCATGTATAACAAGTTTATTATCTATTTTGTAAAGTAATGTAAACTTTTAAATTCATTTTCGTACAGAATTAGCTTAAATATAAGAACAACACTTTGTTAAATTTTTAATATTAGTTGTTAAAATTCACTCACTATTTGTTATGATTTTCTACGATGTTCATGCTGATAAAATTGATTAGCATAGATAATGGGCTCTAGACTTTTTGTCAAGAATATATAAAATGATACAAATGTATCTTCTGTAATGTTAAAGATGTCTAAGTGAAGTCTTGTTTGTTTTTTGATAAGTTTTGCCAAAACAAACCAGTAACGTTAAAATAGTAAAGTAAAAAAGGAATACTAATCAATTAGCCTAAAACTTTCCAGTTATGTAACACCGCTACTGAAGTAACCTCTGACACAGTATATCATATCATATCATATATCATTTATAGCATATGCTTTAGAAATTGTAAGAGCACATTCATGAAGAACACAACAATAGGCTGTTGAATATGCCAAAATGCTGATAGAAAAGTTTAATGTGAAATTTTGGGAGAAATGCATAGAGGGAACATAGATTAACGATAAGCAGCTTTCAAATCCATCGTTGTATAAAAACAAAGGCCAAAGATATCAAAGGAAAATTCGAACTTACAAGTCAAAGACATAATGACAATCACGTGACAAGAGAAAGAAAAAAGAAAAACAATTACAGCACACCCCATACAACACACAAAAATCAATATAGAAAACTATTTGTTTTTACAATCAAAGTAACACGAACCCAAACAAAAACTGAGGTTGATCTCAGGACCTCCGAAAGGGCAAGCAAAATCCGCTCCACATGTGGCACCTGTCGTGTTGCTTATGTTATTACAAACCCAGCAAAAAGTCTAACTAGGTCACATTCGTGAAAATGGAAGGGATTGTATTTACGACATAAGGAACATATCCGATATCATCTGTGAAACGGTTTTTCCATAACTGTCTAACAACTCGTGATGACGTCCGTATAATTTACGAAGGGATGATTTCTATTTCATCATTTGGAACTTATATCTTCCTTATGAGCAGCAACACTGTATCAAGGAAATCATGATAGGAAATACAATACGGGAATATAGTAACAATTTGGTAGACTATTTGGTATATACTCCGTATGCAGGCACTGAAATCATCTCTCTTTTAGTAAAGTTTTCGACTGATCTTTTTCGTCTAATTACTAGATGTAAGTCAAGATATGCGGCAGACTTAACTGTATTTGTTGTATCCTTTATTTTCTAGTTTGATAGGATAGATGCGTTCTACATAGTCACAAAATTTTGAATAATTTAATCAGAGAACATTATCTGTATAGCGGAAGTAAAGTGAAAGGATATTGCTTCTTATCTTTCTTTCTAAGAAAATCCTGCATGACGTCAGCCTCATAATAATTAAGGAACAAGTCGACAAGAAGAGGGACACGTTTCCATTGGAATGCCGCGTCTGTTGAAAATGGTGACATTTTATCATTTTCAAAAGCCCATAATTTCTCAAGTGGCAAAAATATTTGAATGCAATTGGATTTTTGAAAACTTAAATCGTCTATTTAAAAAATATTCAATTTCGGTAAATTATCTTGGTACTTTGTGTAAAATTATTTGTTTTTGAAGGAATTCCGATTTTGTCCAACAGTCCTGTAGTATTGAAATTACTTGTCGAAACTGAATGTATCAAATTCGTTGTGCTCACGAATATAAGCTACACACGTGGCAGCCATGAGAAGATTTAGTTTTTTTGCCTTGTTGACATACACATGCTAACCTTTCCTTGGTATCTGATAACCTTCTTTCACTAATGTTTGTGCTATTGTCACAATTCTTGGATGGTGTGAGAAAATTTTTTCTTCTCACTAGTAAAATATCTATTCTCGGCAGATGATTAGTCGAAATTGTATAATGACATCAACATTTCTTGGTTTTATCTGAATTTCTTATTGTGACGTCAGGAAAAGAAGGCGACCATATCTGAAGACGTCACATATGAAGAACACAATTTTCTGAAAATCTTTACAAAAGAAGGAAAAAAATCATTAGAGAAACAGATTCTGACACTATAACTCGTGTTTACGCTATTTTTTCTCGCGTTTTAAATAATCAAATTCAACTGTCTCGAGTGGAGAAATATCGTAACACACTTGCAGTGTAGGAATCGATATATCATTATTGGTTTTTTTAACTGAGTTTGTATTGTAAATAGTTATCAATAACATTAACGGTACCAATTTTCTTGCACCAGATGCGCATTTCGACAATACATGTCTCTTCAGTGATGCTCGTGGCCAAAATATTTGAAATCCAAAGCTTATATAAAAGATGAAGAGCTATAATCCAAAAGGTCCAAAAAGTATAGCCAAATCCATGAAAGGAATCAGAGCTTCGCATGAGGGAGATACATTCCTTAATTTATAATAATTTCTATAATTTTGTAACAATAAAATTTAATAACACAAAAAAATCCGTATTTTCATGCCAGTACCGAAGTACTGGCTACTAGGGTGGTGATACCCTCGGGGACTTATAGTCCACCAGCAGAGGCATCGACCCAGTGGTAGTAATAACATTAACGGTACCAATTTTCTTGCACCAGATGCGCATTTCGACAATACATATCATGATTATAGATTAATATGCCAGACACGCGTTTCGTCTACATAAGACTCATCAGTGACTCTAAGATTGGTTGTTATATTATGAAGATTGGACTATATTCTTCCTGTCTATATAGCCATCATGTTTATTTTCTGCTGTTTTGGTATATATTTTTTCGAAGAATAAAAATAACATTCTTTTTTGCCTATATCCTCCTTTTTCCTACATTTATCGTTATCTGTTTACCTGACATTGTTACAGAACTCTCCATGAATACATGAAATATGAGTGTATGTCATTTGCGCATTTTTGTTTGGTTTACTTTTTAAGTGTAGATTTTGCATTCAAATATTTTATGGATTGGCAAAAATTCGAAAAGGGTTGTTGGAAGGTATTGAAAACAGGAATTAATTATCAGTTGATTTCTTTTGTTATAAAGTACAGTTTGACTTATAACTGCTTTCGATCCGGTCACCATAATACTAATAGTAATTTGTTAAACTTTTATGTAATGATATCAAATTCTTACATGTGTGCTAAATAATCTTATCTAGAAAAGTCACAGTTCTGACCTAAACCTTGAATAAAATTTTAAAATCATTAAGAATTTGGTACAGGGTATGAAATCCTATTCTGATAAAATAAGTTTTCCGTATCAACTGCACAAATTATAGTTTTTAAATATAGATTATAGGTACTGACGATGTTTGTCATCTCAATTTTGTGTTATAGTCTTATTTTATTATTCCATATACAATTTAAGCCATTTTGTTTTTATATGTTGAAATATTTATGTTTTATAGTGATTACGAGAATATTAAAATGCTTTTCCCCATTTTGTGCTTTTATACATTATATCGTACACAGTTGATTAAAAATATTTCATTGTCATGTTTCACTTTATTATCATCTTTATACCTTTTCCTCAGTTCTACAACCTAATAGGTTTCTGTTTTTCTGGTGGTCTCGGGTATCGCAAATGATGCATTATGATAAAGGCCAAAGTTACCAAAGTACATTAAATATAAACACGAGGAGATAAGGTAAGATTGTCAATGAGAAAATTAAATAAAGTGACTGTTAGCTATGCAAGTTTTTTAGTAAAATTTTAACTGACAAAAACTTAAAACGATCAAATGACAAACAATAGTAAAACATTTACAAAATTGAAAACCAAATTTTGAGCATGAACCCCACCAAAATCAGGATTATGAATTGTTCATCCGGAAGAGTAGATCTGTCCCATGTGTGGCACCTGTCATGATGTTCATATAAGTACAAACACGTTTAAACGTCTTATATGTTATGTTCATTCGAGGTTAACAGAAGGTTATTGCGGTCACTACTATTCGAACTTATTTGTTGTCGTCCGTAAAAGAGAAATTCCATAACAGTCATCTATTTTGTGATAGCGTCCATACAGTTTTCATAGGGTTTTAATTACTAGAACACTTGTTAACCTTTGTGTTATTAAATCATTATAAACAGCAGCCAGTTGACTGATGAAGGTGTCAGACCACCAATTAAAAATCCCTATCTGTTCAACCAAACTTTGCAATTTTCACAGCTTTCTAAATATTTTACCTTAAGTTTAACTTCATAGAAACCAGGTATATCCTTAAAAAAGGGACGAAATACACCAAAGGGACAATCAAACTCATAAATCTAAAACAAACTGACAACGCCATGGCTAAAAATGAAAAAGACAAACAGAAATTAATTGTACATGTATCAGCTTTCTACATGCCAATTTTCACCATACCTTTAAAGCCTTCTAACAAAATAACTGACCATCAAACAGAGGTACTCCAAAACAAAAACCTGGTTTTCTGGAAATCTAAAATTAGTATACTATGGAGCGCATTAATCCTCAATTTTTAATGCAAACTCATAGACAAGTAAATTTGTGCTCAAAATGATCTAAATATATTTCTCTTTCACCAAAAGTTTCATTTCTGCAAATTTGTTGGTCAATTTAAGTAAACAAGGACATCAAAAGAACTTTTTATTTTGTGTCAGAGTAGGGCTACTTTTACATACGTTCTAAATTGGAGGGAGTAATTGGTGGTCTGACACCTGAAATAATGATAAAAATTCTGTTCTAGAATATCGTATCAACTTTTCCGATCGTGCGAGACCCTTTTTCCAAAGAATATTAAAAAAGGAGTCGACAAAAGGTAGATGTTGTCAATAGAACCTGTAAAAACAACTGCGATATGCCTGACTTGGTGCAGACATTTTCCTAATAAAAAAGAGTCATTGTTTATTCAAAATAGATAAAATAATTCACGTATGAACGATTCTTATGTTTCAGGTTTGGCTTAGTTTATAACCCTTTAGACATATTCAAAGAAATCAACTCATTAACTATCAGGCTTATAATTTTGTACACCAGACGCGCGTTTCACCCCAAGAAAACTCACCATTGACGCTCAAATAAAAACAAAAAAAGGAATGTTCAGATAATTGCGTTCTTAGTCGTAGAAGTCATGTTATTTGAAGACTTTAAAAGAGGGGCGAAAGATACCAGAGTAACAGTCAAACTCATAAATTGAAAATAAACTGAAAACACCATTTCTAAAACAATCCAATGAGATCTGTTATATCGTATTTATTTCAATGATTAGTAGCTTCCTGGTTAAAGATGCGCAAATTCTAATAATATATGAAAATTTTAAAATTGTTTGTACGCACATTGAACGACAAATTTATGTGACGTATAAAATTTTCTGACGTCAGACACTCAATAAATGTGTTCGTAGATAGTAGATGTTTTTGTGTTCTGTTAAATTGTTCCTTTTAAAATTGTTAAACGATGATGACTGATGTACCCATATTTTGACTATTATATTTATTGTGTCTGTTTATTTAATACCCTAGTCCCACTAGGCCACGATCGCACTACGATCTGTGAAAAAAATGCAAATTTTGATGATCGTAGTGCGATCGTGTAGATCGCAGTAAGGTCGTATCACGGTCGTGGTGAGGTCTTCAAGATCGTGAAGAGCGTGGTCAACTTTGAACATGTTCAAAACAATCGTGGTGCGGTCGTGGCGAAATCAGGTCGTAGTAGAAGCGTAGTGAGAGCGCACTAAGATCGTAGTAAGATCGCAAAGGTCGCTGTACAATCGTAGCGAGAGCGTAGCGAAAGCGTGATTCTATTCGGAGAGATTGCGCTACGATCTCACAGCGACGTTATCACGACCTCACTACGACCATCGCGTTCTCACTGCGACCCAACTACGCTTGAACTACGACTATACCACGCTGTTCACGACCATAGTACGATTCTAGCACGCCCTTGCCGTCCTCATCACGCTCTTCTTACGACCTGACTACGTTCACACTACGACCATCATTCTCATTGTCATTTTCACATAAAATATATAAAAAAGCTCCCTAGACTTTGTTTGTTTGAATGTAATTATCCATTTGCTCTAACGGCTCAACCATGCTTCTCGTTTTTATATAGATTAGACCGTTGGGTTTCCCGTTTAAATGGTTTAACACTAGTAATATTTTGGGTCCTTTATAACGTGCATGCTGATTGATGTGAGCCAAGGCTCCGTGTTGAAGGCCGTACCTTGGCCTATAATGGTTTACTTTTATAAATTGTTACTTGGATAGAGAGTTGTCTCATTGGCACTCATACCACATCTTCATATATATATTGATACATCTATGTCATCTCTGCTATCGTTCACTAAAATATCGTCATTGAGCTTCATGGACCAGCAATAGGTTGTAATTTAGGTTGGATTGGTCGGTCCGACATCTCTGCTTGATCAGAATTCGTTACTTTGCTCCCTCTGCCTCTACATCAACTCCTACCACCATGCCCACGTGTTCTGGTAGACTTTGGTGGCATGACTGGATTGTTTCCGAGAAATCTACGATTTAATCAGAAATAGAAGGAATTGAACTGTATTGATATGGAACACGATGTTGACGTTATTGCTGAGAACGTAGTAAGATCGCAATTATAATTATGAACGTAGTATAATCGTGGTAAAAACGTGTAATAATCGCAGTAAGATCGTGTTGCAATCGGATAACTCGTGGTTTGGTCGTAGTGAGAACGTGAAGAGCGTAGAAAGATCTTGATAAGCGTAGTGAGGTCGCAGAATAAGCGCGGTGAGAACGTGGTATAATCGTAGCAGGATCGTTGTAGAAGCGTAGAGAGGACGTAGTAGCATCGTGAAAGCAACGAAAATTTACATTTTCATGCCGCTCATACCGCGACCTCACCACGATCTAAATTTATTTTAGATCGCGGTGAGCGTGGTGCGATCGTGGTCTAGTGGGACTGGGGCTTAACGCATCAATGTAAAAATATCGGAAATTGGTGAGACTGTCATTAAAGTGAGAGGGTTAGCGCTATAGAACCAGGTTTAATCCACCATTTTCTACATTTGAAAATGCCTGTACCAAGTCAGGAATATGACAGTTTTTGTCCATTCGTTTTTGATGCGTTTTGTTATTTGATTTTTCCATGTGATTATGGAGTTTCCCAATTGATCTTCCTCTAAGTTCAGTATTTTTGTGATTTTACTTTTAAATATTAATGCGTATCGAACAGACTGGATGATGTTTGGAAAATAACGTAAAATAGCGAATGCATTGTATTTTTGAACCCGCTAGCTTGATTTTCCTACAGAAACGACTCGCCGCGATATAGCCTTTTTGTGCTTAAGCGGCGTAAAGCAAACAACAATCAATCAATCCTACAGAAACGAAAATTTAAAAAAAAATCATTTATTCTGACTAGTTACAAACTAAAATTTGAGTATGGACATCTTTTTTTTTTTAACTCTGAAACGTTTTCAATTAGTTTTGATGTGAATATCTGAACGTTTAATGCATGTTTATAGGGCAAAATGTCTTAATCTAGTACGCAAACCCGACCAGTCATGAGAAAAACTGCAACGACATGTTATTTTTCAAAACAAGCATGACAATATGACAATAATTTCGACTTTCTCCGTTAGATACGCGATGGATAGTAAAAATATAAGGACATATGTAACATGATCATGCAATTTTTAAATTGTGAATATTTTGTTTTTAGTTATCATCAATTAAATAAGGCAAAGCAAAAATAATGTTGTGGCAGATGTGGCATAAAGTAAAATCACAAAAATACTGAACTTCGAGAAAAATTCATTCCGAAAGTCCTTAATCATACATGGCAAAACAAAAGGCAAAACACATCAAACAAATGGACAACAACTATCATATTCCTGACTTTGTACAGATATTTTCAAATGAAAATGGTGGTATGAACCTGGTGTTATAGCGCTAAACTTCTCACTTTTACAACAGTCTCATCAAATTCCGTTATATTTACAACGCCGACGGCAATTCTTACATAAAGTGTAAATTCATGTCACACCTTCATTTTTCCTTTTTTCTTAAGCAATCCATTAAGATCTGTTATGTCACACTTATTTCAATGATTGGTAGTTCCCTGGTTAATACATGTGTTGAGAATTTTCAAACTTGTTCCTCCCTCACAGATCACTGCAAGTTTTTTTCTTGTCCCATTCAACTTCATGTGTGTTGGGTAATTGATCTTGTTCTTCTGAAAGATAGATCGCTTTTCTGACAAGAGATCTACTGTATAAATATAATTTCTATCCTTTTCTAACAGAAATATCAAGGAATCGCATGCTGCAATAAAACATTTTTCCCTCAAGTCCAGACTAGTATAGCAGGTATAACTTTCCCCAAAGAAAGGCGTGTGGGTTATGTCGTTTACATCGTTGAACGTGCAAAACACACTTTTCTGAATAATGTCTAAATCAAATATATTACCATGTAATTTAAATGTCTTTAGACAATGTCCACTAGAATTTATCAAAATTAAACAGTCATGCTCTCTCCACTGTTTACAAAGAACCCAGATCTGATTTTCAATACAAATTACTTTTTTCATTGTGATTGACAATTCAATTTTATCTGCAACTTTTTCCGACTCAAAATTTACAACATAAATACAGTTTCTTCCAAGAAGTAATACATTGTTTGAGGCGAAGGCACAAATGGCTTGTTTATCCAAACTGCGATCATATAAGCGGCGTGGATGAAAAGAATGAGACTCTCCATCCTCGAGGTCAATTATTCTAAGATTAATTCTTTCGTACGAGTTATCTTTGACATCTTCGATAACGATAACCTTATTTTCCTGGATAAAACAACAAGCACAAAAACGCAATGAGTCCTCAGATTGAAATATTTGTGTTTCATTAACCGCAGTCATTTCATTTGAATACTCATTGTTATGGACAACATGATTAATTGGTTTCGGTTCTACTGACGACAATTTATAGCCATTACCTAAGGTCCTAAACATTATGTCAATTTTTTTAATAAAGGATTCAGGGATTAATTGAAATTTTATAGTACCAATATCTTTCTTCAAGCTTTCAGTATTCTCCTCATTTGAAATCACACAGGTTTCGAGATTTTTAACAAAATGAAATAGATTTACTTCCTTTGCTTCAGTTTTCGATAATTGTATCTCGTGGATATTGGCGTCAGTGGATTGTTCTAAACACATCACTTTGATGATATTACGTGATATATTTTCTTCTTTTTCGTTGTAGTCTAGATCAATGCTTTTCTCCAGTCTATTTAAATGGTCTTCAATTTTTAAACGTATTTGTTTCAGTCGGTCATGTTGATGCTCTTTTTCCTGCTGTATTTTGCTACACAGATCAGAATATTCATCTTTCACCCTTTCTATTGTATATTTTTGGTTAATAATTTTTTTTTCAAGATCAAGTATTGCAGATCTTTCTTTGATTCCCTTTGCAGCTTTCTCTATATGGGTAATGTCACACTTCTTGTGGGATTCTGATACACAGGCAAGACCCACAATTTTATCGTGATTTACACAAACGAATATTAATTTATTTCCGGCATGTTCTGTGCATGTATTTGGCCAGGTTTTGTTAACCTTTGGATGGTCTTTTTGTATGTCTATTATATCATGCGGAATTACAAATCGTGCATGGACTTTACCGCAAGATCGACATACAGGTTCCTCGCAATCATTACACCACAGAAAAGCAGTTTCTTTCTCATTAGCTCTCAGACAGCCAGCACAAAACTCGTTCGTGTCCATGACTGAAAACATTATGTATAACAATAAATAGCAAAAGTACTTTGATCATATCTTTTCTTGCATTAGGACTGGTAATAACACAATACTTTTTTTTATTTAAGAACTGACCTGATTCAGTTCGATAGTTACAACTAAAATTTCAAGGAAACTATGGTTATGAAAATTATAAGAAATAAAATCGTATTCGAAATAATTACAATTACTATTTCAAAGAATCAACAACATCTGATTTGAATCTTTATCAGATTTTTTTGTCCTTTTTAGAATGAGAAAGGAGTAGGTCCAGTAAGACCCCCTTTTGGACCCAAAATATATCAGTTTTACAAAATTGTTAAATGTAAACTTTTAGTTGTTTATAGGAAAGTAGAATGTTTCTGCCAAATAAATATTGGCTGGTTTTTTTTACAATATAATGCACATACATCAGGTACTCGCATCATTAAGTCATGCTAAATTTCTGAAATCTTCACAATTTTAGCATTTTAGTGAAATTTTAGACGGTTTCCGTCCTAAACGAAAGTGGCCGCATTTGTGTTCATTCGTAATATTGAAATGTAAGTTGTATTTGATGATGATACATAATATATAGAAAGGTTGAGAATGAACACGGATGCGGCCACTTTCACTTTTGACAAAAAACATCTAATAAGTTACATTTTTGGCATATTTGATAGATTTTTCATATTTAAGCTTGAATAGTAGCGTTTTTAATAATTAAATCAGTTAAAATATTTCACATTAACTAATTGAATCAACTGAAATAGACACTTGAGTGTTTGAAAGGTGTCTAAATCTTTAGTCAGATGAACCAAAGGTTTGAGGCCAAAATCGGCCCTTATCGGACCCACTCCTTTCAATTCTACACCAGAACATGCCACTTTCCTTTCCTTGACATTAATCTGTCGTTCGATCCCGTCTAATGGTGTATATCTAAGAAATCATTCACTTTGTCTGTGCCTGTACTGACGGTTGAGATTATAATAAATGTAATGCATAACTGAAAAGTCATGGTTATTTTAAACATACTACATGGTTTTTTTAAACCTTTAAAGATACAACTTATTTGTTTACCAAGTTTGGTGGTTCATTCAGTTCGTAATATTTATATACGATCGATGTTTAATCGTCGGTCCGTCGAATAATATTCTCTTAAAAGTCTTACAATTCGGCCACTGTTGCTACAGGATGAATTTGTTATAAAATGGAGAAACGTTACCTTCTTACTTGACTATAAAATATCTTACCGTATTCATTGACTTGATAATTCACATCTGACACACAAATATCAATACACACATATTTTTAGGTAAACGTCTGCACGTATAACATGTCGTGTATTTAATAAACAGAGGTAAAGCAATACGTATTCAAGGACAAACCGTAAAGAAGTTTAAATAAGAAGACTTTCTCGGTTGAACATTTTCTATTATGATCAATGAACGTCATCAGAAATGTGGTATTCTTATTTATATGTCGTCTTTCGGTCTCAAGTAATGCTCTAACTTACCTTTTCAATGAGTGCTTAAGTTTATATGTAATATCACAGATTAAAGAAACAAACTGAAACCAACAGACCCTGTCACTTATTTATTTGTTTATTTATTCATTGACAAGCTTGATCATTTATATAAATATACAGTGTTAATTTCCATTGTTTAACGCAAGCGTACATTTTAGATGAATAAATACGGTTCCTTATTTGTGCATTGTGATTAAAAATTCGTATGTTTTGTTTACAACTCTGTCTTGTATTGTTCAGGTCGTACTATTTCAAATATTCAATTTCATGACTGTATCATGTGTTTCTATCAGTTTATCATAGTACTATCACATGGTTAGGTTAGAAATTAATGGTAAACCCTAGTTTTTAGTGTTTTAACGTCTAATCTTACCGTATTAATTTATTGACATAACTGAACAACTCCATTCTCAATTAACATTAAGATAATCGTTGCAAAGAATCCTGCTCAAACTTTTGTGAAAGATGGTTATAACTTTATAGTGTTGTGAGAGTTTATCATGTTTATGTTCTATGTTGAAGGCAATCGTAGTGACCTGCAATACAAGTATCGTTCAGTGGAAAGGGATTAATGTAAGTTGCAAAACTTGTTTCCCAATCCACTATAAATAAATATGTTTTAACTAAAGTACGGTTCAATTGAGTTTAGTTATATGTCTTGTGTTTCTGTCTCTGACCTAGGTGTATTTAGCATGTGTAGTGCATCATGACACAAAACATTGTTACGTGTACTATGATGAACTTTCGTGCAGGACTGCTGTGTGTATTTTATAACCTGGAACTCTTGACCAGACTATGACTATTTGACTCTTGACATATGCATGTTAGGTGTGCCATTATGATACAGTGTGTTCCTTGGTATATTACCTTAACCTCAAAATATAATTTTCAATTGACCTTGTGGCATGTAGAGGAATTGTCATAATTATGATTGTGAGTCTAGTGGCACGAGAAACTTCATGTGAGCTTGATCGTTGTCCTCAATGTACAACTTGTATATTTTGTTTGAATAAAATGGAGAATTGCCTGATTGGCACTCATACCACATCTTCTTATATATATATATCTATATTAGATATATAGATATATTTGTTAGTATTGTGTACCACGATGACCCTTTCCTCAAAATATGCTTTGTGTTTCTTTGACAAGGAACTCTTGACCACACTTTAACTTTTTTGATTCTTGGCCTATGCATATTGGGTGTGTCTCTCGGTATGATTACTTTGATGTCAATTCTCAGGTTAAGTTAGTCTTGTATGTTTTTAATTGTAAATTAATTTTTATGTTTTGGAGTTTGAACTAGTACACAGTTTTTTAATGGGCCATCTGAAGTCCGCCTCCGGGCGAGGGATTTTCTGGCTTTGTTGAACACCCATTGGTGGCATTCAACTATTTTCTGCTCTTGTCATGTTACTGTCTCTTTTGACATGAATATCAATAATGTGGTCATTTTTATAAATTTCCTGTTAACAAAACTTTGAATTTTTCGAAAAACTAAGGATTTTCTTATCCCAGGCATAGATTACCTTAGCCGTATTTTGCACAACTTTTTGGAATTTTTTATCATCAATGCTCTTCAATTTTGTACTTGTTTGGCTATGTAAATATTTTGATTTGAGCGTCACTAATGAGTCTTATATAGACGAAACGCGCGTCTGGCGTACCAAATTATAATCCTGGTACCTTTGATAACGATTTACACATTCCACATTTCCATTCTCAATTTTGAAGAATGTTTGGTTCAAATGAATACTAAATCCTTTAATTTCCGTGAAAAATTACTGCTTCAGTAGTACCATGTGCTGCCAGTTGTGATAGATAATGCAAAATGTTTCGATCATTTTACCTTAGACTTTATTTCATGGACATGTAGGTATAGATAGTCTGGTTTAACATCGTAAACATGCACTAAGGTATACGCATATCAATAAACTGAACTCAGTGCAAAGCACCTTTAAAGTACACTTAGACAGAGAGCTCAATCTAATGAAACACTAAAATGTTATGCTGGTCATGTAATGCAGGAAAAGGGGGAAGAATCGCTGTTCTATCAGGTTATCTCCCCTTTCCCTCCAAAACGTTAGTATACTTAAATATTGGGGGACTGCCATCTTTCACTTGGGGACTTTTCTCGCTTATCTTGCATTCGAGGATTTCTTCTTTCTTTCTATGGATCTAAATGCGGCCTGGGACGTGATCTGAGGAACGCTAGCTTACTCTGGTGTAGGTTATATCTTCTGCTTGCGTGTCCCTCATCTCAGAAACTTATTCTTTCGAGGCCTGGCGCTAGTGAATAAAATACAATGATGTTTTAATTATTTATTCCAAACAGCTATCTACATTGAAGTGTGATATATGATATTTGATTTAAATAGTAAACTTTGTTTTAACTTATTTATGTTAATGAAAATCTTTTATAAATTTAAGTTAAGATTTAAATTCCGAACTAAGTTATTAAATCAGAAAATGAGTTCTTACTTTAAATTCAATTGAAAATAGTTTACACTTAAATAATTTACATACCTGGTGAATAAAATACAATGATGTTTAATGATTTATTCCAAACAGCTATCTACATTGAAGTGTGATATGTCATGTTGGGGGGTTGCGGTCTTCCCTTTTTAACCCGAACATCACGTGCTGATTGGAATTATTTTTTTCACCTATGAAATTTAAGCGTCAATTTTGAATTTTCTAAAGTTACTTTTTATTGGTCAATTATTCTCTTTTTATGTTATAGATTTATATGATTGACATGTTTTATTTAGTTACGTAAAAACAATTAAAGGATAATGAAAATCTTTACTTACTTTACAAAATTATTAAGTGGACAATAGAAACATTTTAGTGTTATTTTCCTACGGCAAATTACAAACATTTTATTCTTTTAAAAGATGACAGATTATTTAATTTATTTCTCAACATCACATTAATAGCTATGATCAAAAGAACTCAAGAAATGAGATTAACTATTAAATTTACCAAACGACGAAACTATGTATTACTTAATCTTACGTCACCAACTTTGTCTTAGAGTTTAAGCAATGCAATATAATTCAATTTTATTTATCAGTTTACTTAGCATTATCAATTTTTCAGTCATTTTATTGTTTTAAGTAAATGACGACCTAACTACTTATATTTTAAAGCGTTATTCAAAGAACAAGATTTTTCAAAGCTCTTTACTTGAAGATGAATTCTATTTTTTTTCAAGGTGTTGATTTCTTTAACAGGCATAATGGCGTTCTATGTTATTTTTATTTGTTCAGGTTTAAGCAGTTTTTATCCTCTATGTATTAAATCAAATTACTAGGTGATAAGCCCACATTCTTGATGGTTTGCTCGAACTCCAAATCTACCACGGTGTCATACCCATTTTTCGGCGTAAGCCCGTTTTCTTTGGTAGTTTGCTCCGACTCCAAATTCTATCGTAAGTCATACCCTCAAAGTACGTGACTTAAATACTTGTTTTATCAACTACTACTTTACTGCTTTAGTTCTTATTTTATTTATTTATTTATTTATTTATTTATTTATTTATTTATTTATTTATTTATTTATTTATTTATTTATTTATTTACAAGCATAATCGTTTATATAAATATCAAATGTTGATTTCCATTGTACTATGGATCTTATATACTTGATTTCATTTTTGTTCAAGATATATGAAAGTCTACAATTTTAAGTGATCTCCAACTTTAATTACTGTTTGTCAGATAGTTTCCTGAAATAACCAGGTCCAATCTGAATGGTTTATCAAAGAATGCGCCAGAAAAACATTCTTACTCGAATGGGCAATCATTTTACTATGTTTATATTTAGAAAAGAAAATAAATAAAAATATGTAAGTGTATCGATATTGTTTAGGATTATGATATAAGACAAAGGTCCCGTTGACGTCAACTTGGGAAATGTCCTTCATCATGAAAAAGTTTAATCGTGTTTTAAAATCAGTCTGTAGCATTTCTACTTAATTTTGTAAATATAAAAATAAACCAACGAAATTTGTTTTTTTAAACAGTCATCTACAATTAGAGCAAAATAATACAACAGATAAACACAACGGGAACAGCCTAAATACTAAGAGGAATAACTCAATATCCTCACTCACTAGATTTATTTGATATAGTCTGTTTCATCAATTATCTAGCAAAGAACGAAATCATTTTCTCTGTAATGTTTTTATACGACCGCCAAAAAAAATCTATCATGTCAAATTGTGTTTGAGTGAATTGATAATTTTTTAAATTTCAAATTAAAAAAAATAGGGGGGGGGGATTTTATAGCAATTGAAAAACAAATTATTAAAGGAAGATTTGCATGCATCACAGCTTTCATTGGTTGCACTGTACCTCAGACCTCGGACAATTCAATATAATTATACCAAACCAGTCATATAAAATTTATAGGCCTAAGTCTGTCAAAGGAGGTTATAAATTATTTGCGACAATGCAAATACTAAACTTTAGTATATAAATAAATATGTTTAACCAATGAATTCAAAATACCAATATCTGTTTAATTTCACAAATATGTACTGATCATGTAAATCATTAGATAAAGGATCATAAAGAAACATGAAATTTATAGTTTTAAACAAGGGAAATAACAATGACATAATAATCCATATATGAATTGCATTGAGTTATTGTACTTTAAAACCTAATGGCAGGTAGAAAAGCTACAGTATGTTAAAAACATTTCTTATACCTATACCAAACCAATTGCAACTAACATTTTCAATTACAAACACGTTTAGCAGGATCTCAATATTGACGACGGCAAACCTCGATTGCACCTATGTGTATTCCCAATTCATATATGATTCGACTGGCCACTTTATAATCGGTGACCTCAACATTGTCAATAATACTTCCTTGCGAAATTTGTTATCCAAATGTTCGAAATATTGTGAGCCTAAAACCATCAATTGGAAACACAACTTCAAAATACTGATAGATTTAATCGGGGATTATGACATGCGATGAGCTAAACACGAAAAAGAAGACGGAGATACTCTTTCCGATTGCACTAAGGCTTTGAGGTCGTTGATACAAATAAGAAGTAAGAACCTAATACTTCGTATAAGGATTAGAACATTGTTTGGAGGAAACTAAAGTTAAGAGAACGAAAACAATTCTTTTTACATACGGGACGGACGGAATAATTTCCGGCTACTGGGCCAGTATTAATAACAGTTGAACCTTCACCAGCACTGGCACCAACCCACAAAATTTACTAAAAAAATATTCAATATTAAGGTGGTACCTAACACTACAGGGAGATAACTCTGTAAAATCAGCTAAACGTTTTAATAACGTTGTGTTGTGAGGGGAATATTATTAAGCTTCTCAATTATCAAAATTAGTGTTTGTCAAACTGCTATATAACCAGTGTAATTCTTCTGATAAATTGGTTGGTTGAAATTTTTTGAAATTTTTATATTTTTGTCAAATGGTCAAAGTTAATAATTAGTAAAAATTTTATGAAAATTAAACCAGCCAAATTAATTTTAGTGAAAGTGTTGGGTACCACCTAAATTGAATTTCTTTAATTTGGGCAAAAAAACAAAATGAGCAATTAAGTACATAAAACACTATAAGATAATTGATATATCATCCACTCCTATAATTCACATAATGACATTTGTTTTTCACTTGAAGCTGTATACGACAGATATGTATTTTATAACAAAAGTCTCTCGTCAATGACTCAATATTAATCTTTTAAGTTTTGCTGTGGTTTTGCATATCGAAGAATACTGAAAATTCCAGCAAAAGTGCCATACTGTTTTGGTTAATGTTGAAGAGTTGGTCCCTTTTTTGCAGCCTATGATATATGTGACCAAATCTTTGAGAGGAAGGAAACTTAATATAATAGGAGATTCCCTTAAAGATGGACAGAAGGTTTTAAAAGACGTGCATTTGATCTTCGTCCTCCTTATTACACAGCAGGCATGTTGGCTAATTTTGTATTAACCGCTGGGCATACGAGTTTTGATCATGCTTTTCCGCACATCAAATAAATTTTGTGAAGCGTATTCCCAGACGGGATAAACAATTCCTAGAATGGTTATGTTTAGGAATCTTAATGAAGATTTTGTATCTACTGGTTCTTGTAGTTAAGAAGTCCAGTATTTATTGATTGTGGATCTCAGGTTTTTTTCATACTTATTTTGAAGGAAGTTTTCTATTTTGGTCAAGAATGTTTTCGGAGCTTGTATTGAAGCAGTGAAATTGATTGAAGAAAAAGCCTTTACGATTATTGAAATTGACGGATATTTGTCTTTTAAGAATTTCCTTTAATTTAAAGTAGTCAAATGACAGAATTGCGTGAGAGAGAGTCAGTTTTTTTGTGTGGATTTCTTCTTCTACGGGTGGAACACCAGGTAGTAAAAAAATGACAGGAATAGCCGTTCTTTTAGAAAATGATCCAAGAGTTCCATTTGAACTTTGGTAAAAGTCTACGAAATACATAGCTTTTGTATATTGTAACGGAGATTTGTGGATTCAAGCCGTTGGTTCCATGTAGACCCGAATCATTAGAGCATACTGGGTTCCTCTTGCTGATATGTTCGTCTATGTTAATTTCACATTCTTTTCTAGGGTCATATATTCGGACCAAAATACTGACTGTTTATGAAGTTCACTATGCTCATCGACCACAAATTATGAACAGTACAATATCGGTGTTTGAACAATCATAACTGAAAGGGTTATTGAGTATAAATTAATTGCATTTCTTTCCCTCAATACTATGCTTAGAGAAAGATGAACTGAGGAAGATGCTTGTACCTAAATGTAGAATATTTCAATAAACAGAAAAAACGCCACTCTTTCAAACCTTTTACTCCCTCAACCCCCAAAATTTATTTTTCAACTGTATTAATTTTTGAAGACTTCAGAAGCTAGCAAAACCTTTAAATAGACCTATTGAGAAGGGATATAGTTATTGTCAGGTCATTAAAGATTGCATATTTTGGCGTTAATATTGATTCACGTATAGGGTCTTTGCATCGGAACTACACACATTATTTTAAAAACCAGTTGTTGGTATGACACGGGTTATGTTCTTCTCATATATTTTATGATGGTATGATACTAAACCCATATGATGAAGACCTAATCTTTCAATCAGTTCAATTGTCAGGAGTTGGCATATCAGTAGTCTGCTAGTAGTCTGTTGTTATTTATGTATTATTGTCATTTTGTTTATTTTCTTTAGTTACATCTTATGACATCAGACTCGGACTTCTCTTTAACTGAATTTTAATGTGCGTATTGTTATGCATTTACTTTTCTACATTGGCTAGAGGTATAGGGGAATATTGAGATCTCATAAACATTTTTAAATCCGCCGCATTTTTGCGCCTGTCCCAAGTCAGGAGCCTCTGGCCTTTGTTAGTCTTGTATGATTTTTAACTTTAGTTTCTTGTGTACAACTTGGAGTTTAGTATGACGATCATTATCACTGAACTAGTATATATATTTGTTAAGGGGCCAGCTGAAGAACGCCACCGGGTGCGGAAATTTCTTGCTGCATTGAAGACCTGTTTGTGACCATCTGCTGTTGTCTGCTCTATGGTTTGGTTGTTGTCTCTTTGACACATTCCCCATTTCCATTCTCAATTTGATATTCATCTAAATGAAATCTGATTGATCTGCAGATAATTACCTCTGTTTTGACACAAACTGAAATATGGTCCTCCTTTAATTCGACCCCAAAATAGTCACTTTAAAGGAATAAATATTTCAAAAGTCGTAACAAATTCAATTGAGTCTAAAACAAATCCAAATAAGAATTCATTTATTTGAATATTCTTAAATGCATTTCTTTTTTGGCAGAATTACAAAAAATCCTTTTTATCTGTTTTGATATATTTACATTGTACACAAAGTATAATAAAATATTTTATTTCCCAGTTTAGATAAATATTTTTTTTTCCTGTTTTGAAATAACGATGTTAGTACAAAATTGTTAATTAATCAACTTTGTCGTAACTTCCATCAGATGGCGGATTTGAGGTTTTGGGCGATTAGGTCGTCCGCCCTTGGATTGGACAAAGTATCGTGTTATAGCATAAATTCATCAAAATTGTTTTTAATCTCGCTAAACTCGGTGACATTTTTTTAATTTTATAGAACAACGCCCCTTTCAAAATCCAGGAACCGCCCCTAAAGGTAAGAATACATTTGAACTGTGCAGTATATCTCAGGTAGTTTATGTATTCCTTAGCTGTGCATTATGCAGATAAAAGCACAGTAAAAACAACGAGATTTTACCTATGTCATGTGTTAACACACTTTATCAGAAAAGTTCATTTGAAATATATAGCATTGAATATGTAAAGCTTGTTTCACCTTGATGTTGTCAATTTATTTTTTACAAACGAGATTGAATGTGCCAGGCAAGACTGATAATTACGATTGTGTCATTAACATTAAAATCGTGTAGCATAAAAACTTCGATAACACTATTTTTTTTTAGCGTTTTCGAAAAGCATATTTTAAAACTTTTCTTCTCATATCCTATTTCAAAATATATCATTGTATCTTTAAATTCAGATAAAAGTGTTTTCTGGTGAATAATCTACGCACATTTGAGAAATTCTGGCTGGTGCATCTAACATAAAATTTGACTGGCATGACGGATAGAATACATAATTATTAATGATTCATTGAGTTTAACCTTTCATTATACATGTTACTAAACATGTATGCCATCATAATTTTGTAGTTTCAGAATATCATACTGTATTTTTTTTACCTCAACTATTGTATCTTTATTTATATTGTATATTTCTCTGTAAACTTATTTACTGTATTTATATTTTAGAGAATAACGTATCCTATCTATCTATCAATCTATGTCTTGTGTACTATTTTTTTTTTTTTTAGGCATGTCATTGCCATTTTATCTTTTTTAAATCTATGAGTTTGACTGTCCCTCTGGTATCTTTTGTCCCTCTTTTGCCAAATACAGTTCAGCCTGATGGTAATATATTTCTGGGGAAATTAACTGCTTATTCATCAAAACAATCTTAAATTATCAGCCATATATGCAAAGATTGGAAATTCCACAAAATCAAATATCCATGAAAAAAACAAGTTTTCCTCAATCCAAGAAAATTGATATTCACCAAAATAAACGAATCCACTATATTAAACTGATGCTGCTTGAACATTTGTTTTGGTTGACTCTTTTGAGTAATATTGTTAAACATGTGAAATATGTATTTATTTTTTCAGTAAGGCTTGGCATTGATGTTTGAGCAATTTTCCTGCCTTTGTCGACTTTCGTTTAACTTGATGTAATATTCAATGCAATCAATGAACTTTTATCTATTTCGTCTATTTTCTAATTTCTGTTTGTTATCCTATGATTTTGAATATTCTAATGTTACTGTAACTGTCAATCAATGAACGTTTCTTCTAAAAAAAAATTAGAAATAACTTTTTTCAATTTTGATTAATTGCCTTTATAACGAAACATTTCTCCACCATTTTCTACATAAGAAAATGCTTGTACCAGGAATATGACAGACGTTGTCCATTCGTTTGATGTGTTTTATCTTTTGTTTTTGCCATTCGATTAGAGACTTTTCTGTTATCAAAACTTAAGACTAGAGAGACGCATCATTAGAAGTGTACTGAATTCAAGCATTGTCTTGTTTTCTTTACCGACATTTTATGACAGTAATTTTTAATTTTAACAGCAAACTAAACATCTGATATAAAATCGGTTTATGCCCTTTTTACCAAAATCAACCTACATAAAACGGTCAACAAAAAAACAAAAAAACAACTTTTCCCTAGATTATATCACACTTAAAATACTTATTTACTTATTGTAAAATTGTCATAGAGATATTTCATATGTTATTAATTCAGAATATGTAGTTTAAAGAAGAAAACACAGACAAGAGAATCGTGTCTATAATTCGAATTAAGTTTTTAGATAACTGCAAACAAAATGATTTGTATAAGCCTAAATGATCTTTGACATGAAATTGTGATAAATATATATAGACGTCGACAACTTGTTTGGATAAAAGAATCTAAATCGTGCAGAGGTTAGTAGCACATTATTTCTGTCAAAATTTCATACTGTTTGAAAATTTTCTTTCTCAGCGGATTCGAGAGATACGAAAATTATCGCTAGAAACTAAGGGAGCATATGCCGTTATTAATGAACTTAACATGAAATTAACAACGTCGTCATATGTAAAATAGCGATAAAAAGATTATCATTGATAATCTCACCTCGATTGCGTTCTCACATTCGTCATACCGGCTAAAGATCTAGATAAAAAAAAATCAGACGAATAATACAGTTAAACTATTGATGAATGTTTGTGTTTATAGATTATCGCTGATCATCTCAACGAGATTGATTTTCTCGCTTGAGCCGGTATCGCAAAAGTAGATAAGCAATTGAGGTGAGATTACCAATGATAATCTTTTGGTCGTGTTGTTTATATATTATTACAAATCCGGTTAAAAGTCGAATTCGGTAGGTCACATTCGTGAAAAGGGAAGGGTATTGTAGTTACGACATAAGGAACATTAAGATTGGTCACTTCATTTTTTTTTTTTTAAATCTGTATTGTTGATGTGAACTTAAATATAACACATTATATCATTCGAAATGCGGTTTTGTTTAACCATGTGTTTTTTTTTTTAAAATATATTAAATTGGACTGGCAACAGGCTAATATATGCAAGCCTCCCCCAGAAAAAGAAAACATACAAAAACTTGTGACAGCACAAACAAATATTTCATTATCATTACAGCAGAATGCAATGAGTATGTGGGTAGAGATATATTATTTCGTTAGCTTGCTTGTTAGCTCAACCGTGAAGTCATTGTTCGGTTAGGTATACTACCTTCCTTTCGGAGAAGTCTAGTACTACAGACATAAAGATTGATCATCTGTCGGACTACACAGCTACTTTTGCATAGGTACTATTTCTTTACCAAAAATATGTAGTACAGGAAATCTTCTTTTAATATTCAGTACTATTCTGTTACTTAAGTATTATTGTAATATGTAGGTACCTGTATTTTACAGTACTTGATTTGTACTTGCAATTTAAGTACCCCTCATTTTTGGTTGCACGGTTACATTTTCAGCATTTTGAAAGTTTGTCTATTTCAATTCTCTTAAAGTTATGATGTTCAAAAATAGAATACGGTGATCATTTTTGGTATTTTTTTTTTGTTCCAATATTTTAAGTACAAATCAAGTACTGGAAAGTACAAGTACCTACATATTACAATAATTCTAAAGTAGAGAAATTGAACTAAATATTATAAGTAAAAAAAGTACTACAGATTTTCAGTCCAGAAATAGTACCTATGCAAAAGTAGCTGTGTAGTCGACACTTAAAGGAGGGTAGTTTACCTTACCTTATACTGAATTCACGGTTCACCTAGTAAGCAATTACCTGTCCTTAAACATTCAAAGCACTATGCTGTAAAATTGCATGGTGTTGCGTATTAAAACTGAGGACACGCATTAATTAAAATTCCCACAGCAAACTAGTAAAAGTCTGAAATGGCCTATTACTGTACTCGATTGTACGGATTTATTACTCGACCATTCTGAATCGGGCTGAATTTTACTCGACATTACTCGACCCCAGTCTTAACCATATTCCACTGTACTGATTGTACTTGATCTTTATCTTTTCCATTGAAAATAGTCTGAACTATTACTCAACCAGTCTGAAACAGTTTTAATCCTTCTCGACCTATTTTGTTCAGTCTTAACCATACTCGACCAAAGGTCTGAACAATACTTGACCAGTCTGAACCATACTTGACCCAATAATCTCTACTTTTATTTATTTAAACTGGTAAAAACCAATTTCTTTTTACTGACATGACAACAGCCAAAATAAAATAAATATATTTAAAGCTAGAGGATTTCAAAAATCTGACAAAAATTCCAAAACATGACAAGCAAACATCCTTAAGCAAATCTTTTGTTTTTCGTGTGCTTTTTTCCGTTGAAAATTGATAAACTGGTATTCTACATTGGCTAGAGGAATAGGGCAAGGGTTAAGATCTCACAAAACATGTTTAACCCGCCGTATGTTTGCGCCTGTCCCATGTCAGCAGCCTCTGGCCTTTGTTAGTCTTGTATGATTTTAAATTTTAGTTAATTATATATAATTTATATGTTTGGGAGTTTAGTGTTACGTCCATGTTCACTGAACAAGTACACAATTCTTAATTTAGGGGTCAGCTGAGGACCACATCCGGGTGAGTGATTTGCTTACTGCGTTAAGGGCCAATTGACGATCTTCGGCTGTTGTCTGGCTCTTTGGTCGAGATGTTGTCTCTATGACATATTCTCCATTTCCAATCTTAATTTCAATAATTAGTGTCCATAAATTACAACTTTGTACATGTTTGGCTTCATCACTATTTTGATTTAAGCGTTACTGATAAGTCTTATGTAAATGAAGTGTGCGTCTAGCGTGTTAAATTATATTCCTGGTACCTTTGATAACTATTTACAAGATTATGAAATCTATTTCTCAAGTCATTGGTATTGCAGTAATAGTGTAATGACCAATTCACGAGTGGGAGCTCGGTGGCCAAAAGGTCGTAGTAGTCGAAATAAAATATCACTTGCATGTTAATACACAGTTGTAAGTTTGAACACATTTTGTTGCAGGTGTGTTTTACTTTAGTCTCATTTTCCTTCGATTGCCGTTTTTTTTTACCGTTTGATGCTGTTTCTCTTTAGGCATTCTGGCTTTATTCATCAATATACAAGAGGGGTGAACGATATCAGAGGGACAGTCAAAGACTCATAGACCGAAAATAAACTGACAACGCCATGGCTAAAACATAAAAAGGCAGACAAAATATAGTACAGAAGACACAACATAAAAAATAAAGACGAAGCAACACGAACCCCACCAAAAACCCTACGAAAAAGCCAGTAGTGCTGAAATTGCATTAAACAAGAAATATCAATAAACCAACGAATCAGTTCACAAATCATGAAGATTATTATTCTAAATTATAGTGATTTAACGATTTTATAAATTCATTAATGCTTCAAGAAGATCCACCACAACCTCAAATAAATTTAATGCTAGCAATTCTAGACACCCGTAAGGCTTTTAACAATGGGAAACTCATACCGTATATTATTAATGTTTACTTTAAAAGTCACACTAATAAAAATACAAAACAAAATGATGAATACAGATTTTTTTATTTAATTTTCAAAGCCAATTGTTTTCTTGAAAACCGGTATCACTTTGTCCTACAAATTGTGTGACTTGCTTTTTTTCATCATTCACAAAGAACTATGGACACATTGCCTCTAATATATCAGATAAAGGTGTGAATCACTTTTATGTAAATGTATAGCCTTTGTTAATCAGGACAACCCTGTCAAATTCAAAACAACCGATTTGAGTTTTCACTCATTTCGCAAGCATATGTGATACCTTTTGTTACCGCTCTTTATTTATAACTTTCTTTCCTTTCCTATTTTCGTTTTTGTTTAAAGGAATTGTTGATTGAGTTAAAGAAGAAGTAGTATATTATCTTATCTTATGTCCTATACATTTCTTGGAATATGATTGGTAAGAGCAACCACGTGGATACCGTGTATATGTCATTATGTTATATTTCTGTTATAAATTAGAAAATACGTGGAACCAAAAACGTCAAAATTATTTAACTACGTAGTGAAATGTAATATTTGTTGATTCTTAAAATTCTAAAGAACTTTTAGACTATTTTAAATCTCGGTCTATTTCTGGAATTAATTCTTACATACCTTCGAGTTATTAACCCTGTATGCTAACATTTCACATGTAAAATTTTAGAATTGTTTGTATAAACATTGAACGACAAAAATATGTGACGTATAAATTTTCTGACGTCAGACACGCAAATTTTTTTCTTTTAATATTGTAACACGATGATGACTGCTGTACCCATATTTTGACTATTTTATTTTTTATGTCTTTTTAGTTCGCGCATCATTGTAAATGTAACGGAATTCGATGAGACTGTCGTACAAAGTGAAAGGTTTAGCGCTATAAAACCAGGTTTAATCCACCATTTTCTACAGTGGAAAATGCCTTACCAAGCAGGAATAAGACAGTTGTTGTCCATTCGTTTTTAATATATTTTGTGATTTGATGTTGCCATGTGATTAGGGACTTTCCGATTTGATTTTCCTCTGAGTTCAGTATTTTTGTAATTTTACATTTTTTTCCATATTAGGTTAATAGGCGGTGCTTATTTCAGTACACGGTTAGTATCAGTGTTACGTCTCTTACAAAACAAGGACTTGTTAAGTTTACAAATCATTAATAAAAAATCAGAAAGTATAGACCAATTTAAGTGGGTTTTTAATTACGGTATTGAAGTCTTGATAACTTTGGCCACTAGTATAAATATTTTAAGATAGTTGGTAGGAAACATTCGTTACATTTGTACATAGTATGCTGGTGACCTAATATTGGTATATATTGGTTCAGTAAATTCTATATGGGTATTCGAGCTTCGATTTCACCTCGACTGACCCCATATATATCGTATTAAGTCACTAGGTGTCTATTTTTAACCTTGAATTTGTTTTTATTTAATCGATTCACGACCATTAAACAGCTGTGTGCTACTATTGCCTTAATTTAATCGTTCGTTTGTAGTTTCGTCCTTTTATCGTTTAGTTGATTAAACAGAAATACAACTTCTTTAACAGATTTACTCATTGATGAAAAGTTTTATATGTTAAAGAGGAAAATCTGGTACGAAACATATTAACCTATTTCGCCAATAATATATATATAAACGAAATACGTATGCATGTGTGTTTAATTTTTTAACATGCGTAAGCATACAACATAAACTAAAGAGATTGGAATTGTTACACAACCAATGTATAGTAATTGCAATTCCATTATTTTGAACTTAAACTTATGTAACATAAAATAAACTGCGTTTGTCGTACTATGTTAGAAATAGACTAGCATTTGATTTTAGAAGCGCGTAATCAGTCTTATTTTATGTATAATTCGGAGTTTTGTATCACGTCCAATATCACTGAACTAGTATATGAAGACCCATTACTGGACTTCGGTTGTTGTCTGCTCTATGGTCGGTTTGTTGTCTCTTTGTCACATTTCCCATTTTTATTCTCAATTTTGTTATTTATACATGTATATGGATTCATGGTTTTAAGGGACAGTAGGCTACGTGATACTTTTTAGCATGACGCTTTATCAATGGGCATATTAGAAATAGACTTTAAGATATTTTCCTTGTATTTGTCTTTGTTTAACAGGCAATTTTCATAAAATTATGCAGAGTAAATCTTTGTTTCAATAAAAGAAACACTTGGCATGCGTAAAGCTTTATTCAGTCCATAACTGCCGTAAACATGTCATATAACAAGATTTTGTATGTGCGATAATGATATTACATCTGAATAAAAAAGAGTAATTGAATAAACTGCACGTGATTTTTTATTCATTTTGAAATACTGGTTATTTCAAATGTTACTGTATTTTTTTCATAATCAGTTCAATAGTGTGAATAAATTTTATTGTAATGTTACACAAAATCTACAGCTATTGATGGGAAATTCATGCATCAAATTTAAATCAAGACAGAATATAGTGAGACCCAATAAATTCACCATTAAATGATTGAATATTTATCTAATCTGCATAAAAAGAGTTGAATCCTTTGATTTTTATTGTTAGGTCCATTTTAACCTCACATTTTCTAAAAATATTGACTCCTAGGCCAAAAAAATAATAAAGTATTGGGTAAAACTGTCTGGCGTTTCTTGTTTACAACATATTTTTTGATTTTGGAGGTAGAAGTTTAAAAGCAAATTGTCGGCATCTCTACGAATCGGAATACATTGTGCGACTCTCCTTGTCGACTTCTTCTTATCTTCATATGAGTCTGAGTGCCTCAAGACATGTGTAAAAAATAAAAATATCAAAGAAGCCAGATCATTAAATGAACATTCAGATATACATGTATTGATGATGTTCTTTCCATTAACAAACCAAACTTTTGTGATTTGGTAACATTACTAAATTGTCTAGAACTAGAAATTAATGAAACAACAGACACGGCTTTCTCTGCCGCATTTGTAGACTGATACATCTAATTAGACAGAAGCGGTCATCGCAATTACCGAATCGAGACTCTTTTAATTTTAAAATGATCTATTTCCAGCATCTGGTCCGAGACCACAATTATTTCGTAGTGCATTTCTTTTAGAAGATAAATGAAAATTAAAAATATCCCACCTGCGCTTTCTCAATGAAATTTTTACAGTGTGTTGTACTACTTTTGGGACAAATTATAACAAAATTATAGAAAACTTCATCGGCTCTAACTCAAAATATGGACAATTTTATGTTTAGGGCGTCTTGAAATCTTTTGACAGCTTCCGATGTGCTAATTTTCAACCTTTTTCAGCTGGACCAAATCACTACTTTCCTTTAAAATTCTGAACCCAAATTTTGTTACAGTGTAATTTCACCCCCCTTCTTGCAATTTGAGGCATTAAACATGGAGAAATAAATTTGAAAGGGGTATGAAAATTAATGGCAAGTAACCAATTGTCAACATCAGGGACTATATTTGTGATCAACGAAAATCAAGGGACGACAATTGTGGTCTCGGACCATCTTAGTAGCAATATACCAATTTCACCTGTATATGGGATATATATTTCCCATCTCAGTCGGCTTGCAGCTACTACCCAAATTTTGTATTACGTCATCAGTATTTCAGCAGAAGGTTGCTGAACAAGGGGTTTGCTAAATAGGTCTCCTCCTTTTTTTTGAAAAAAGAAGATCTTTAACAGAAGATACCAATTGCAAGACCTTGTTGATAAATATTTCGTATCAACTTCACAAATCACACACGATGGTCTTAAAGATTCTAGGTACTTGCATTGTTTATACTCTTAATATATATCGTGTTGAAGTATTCTTGTATTTGTCTTTTTAAATTATTACTATTACTTTTATGTATGTTTTTTTTTTGTATTGTCCATTTGACGTGGCTCGATGCTTGTACATCCCGTTATTGTGTTAGTGTACTTCTATGTTGACATATTGTTTTTATTTTCTATTTCATAGTGATTAAGATTATAACACAATGGTGACAGCTGTACCCTTATTTTTGCCACATTTTCAAATTAAATTATAATCCTTGTACCTTTGATAAATATTTACTAGGTTGATGCGTTCCCGAGTGTATCACCAACCCAGTAGTCAGCACTTCAATGTTGACATGAATATCAAGCAAATGGTCATTTTAATAAATTTCCTGTTGACAAAACTTTTAAATTTTCGAAAAACTAAGGATTTTCTTATCCCAGGAATGGTTAACCTTAGCCGTATTTGGGTTAATTTTTTGAAATGTTTTGTCCCCAATGCTCTTAAACTTGGTACTTGTTTACAATTATAACTATTTTGATCTGAGCGTCACTGATGTGTTTAAGAGCATATCAAACAGTTTATTTCTAACGGTGAGAATTTTCCACTTTAAGATATTTAGACTATTTTTCACCTGCCTAAAATCAATTATGTATTTCATGTGCTACTGTTGGAGTTAAATGAGGTCGAAATTTCGGATATTTGCTCAAAATTCTGATTTGTGGACGTATTTTCCCTCCCTACAGAAACATTTTTGTTTAAAAAGATAAACACAAGCTGTTTATTTCTTGTTAAATTATGTATAAGTTCTCTTTCATATTAGTATCCTATAAATTTATGAAATATTTTGTTTAGAAATAACTAAAATTTATCAAATGTTCATGAATGTTGAAAAAACGTAGTTGTTTGCTGTATATTTATCAAATTTAAAAAAAAAATGCATCATTGACTTTTTTTATGAAATTTGGCACAATTAATCTTTAGTTTTGGGATTTCGGGATTCAATATTTTTTAATTCTGGACCTCGGAATTACATGTTTTGTAAACCCGGGATTTCGGGATCAGAGCCCCTCCGACCCCCTCACAAAACGATTAAACTGTAAAATTTGTTTGAATTTGTAATTCGATAAGGAGTACATACGTCATTTAACTTAAGAAGACATGTCGGTTGATTTACAATAAGCAGTGCTTTTTGATTTTACTGTGAAACTAAGAAAAAAAATAGATTAACATTTTTGCTGAATTTCACTTGCATAAGCCAATGAGCAAAGCATCCAATATACTTTGATTTTCTTTTTGAAAAATTAATATCGTTCCATTTCAAATCAAATTGTCCGTACAAAAAACGTGTTGTTTCATAAGCATTCAAACAAATTTGAACTTTTCATACTTATATGAATGACATTTCACATTTTCCTTCTGTAACAGGAATATGAGTGTCAAGTTAACATTCATCGTACTTTGGACGTTAATTTCAACTACAATTTACAAAGAGGTTGATGGCGTAAGTTCAAAGATCGTTCATTTATTTAATTTCTTTAAGATGAAAAAGAATACACTGTATAAGTTAGTTGAATCCAAAGTGCCTGTCAGGATTCACCCTAATGAGCAAAGCTCAATGCCAAAATATGAATGATAAAAAATGTATAAGTATTTGAAAGACGTGAAGAACTTTATGACTAAGGAGGACTTAAAAATACATAGTGTAAACCGTTTGAGAATGATAAAAAAAAAAGATGCAACACACATTATTTCATGCATCGATTGTGGATTAATATTCATCAGGAAGGCTCAAAGCCGAAAATGTGAATGCCAATGATATTTAAGTCCCGTAACAGTTAAAGATTACACATACGAATCTATCAAATCATGCAAGAAAACGTCAATAAAACGTATGAGACCGATTAACGTACGTGCGTACGACGAGAGATTCTTGAATAAAGTTTTTTCAGCTATGTTTAGCATTTGAGAGCAATACAAAGCGTCAAAAACAGAAAAAAGTTGAATATACATGTAGTAACAGTAATTGTCTAACTCTCAGCTTATCCTTATCTGGATTCAACAGAAAATGTAATCAAAAGGACTTGTTGCTCAGTATTAAAATACAACAGTTCTTGCCAGGACGCTTACTTTTTTATAAATATACAGTCGACTCTCGTTATCTCGAAGTCAGCCAGACCAGGGAAATATTTCGAAATGTAGTTCGTCTCAAACGAAAACCGGAAGTTTGACAGACCAATGGATACAACTCTTGCTTAGCTTGATAAAGCTAAAATAAATCCGGATGAATATGAGGAGGGCATTGCTGTTCTGGTATCAGATCGATATATTTGTGTTTCATTATTATAATAATATTGTTTTTACTTAACACATGATATGGGTACAATCTCTTTGTTCTTACTGTGCTATCATCTGGATAATGCACAGCAAAGGTGTGCATTAACTACCTCAGATATAACAATATCACCGAGTGTAGCGAGACTAAAAACATTATTGACAATTTTATGCTGAAACACGATAGTTTGTCAAATCTAAGGGTGAACGACTTATTCGCCCCACCCAAATCCGCCATCTGCCTTAAAATTACAACAAAGTTGAACTTTGTACAAACATCGTAGTTTCAAAATAGAGTAAAAGAAAGGTTCCTCATTCTTTTTTTTTTCTCAGCTGTGAACTCAGTGTTTTAAAGTCAGGAAGATAGTTAAACAATTTTTTGTAATTTCGGCAAAAGATGTATCTAAGAATAACCGAATAACAGAAGTCTTTTTGGATTAGTTTTAGACTCAATGGAATTTATTACGACTTTTTGAACATCTATTCCTATAAAGTGACTACTTTTGGATCGAATTTAATGAAGATCATATTTAAGTTTGTTTCAAACAGGGGGATTAGCAGGAGATCGATCAGACTTCATTTAGATGGACGTGTGTTAAATATTAATACGGTAGATAAAAAGAAATTTGTGGGGTTGGTGGAGTAAAAGATTGGAAAGAGAAACGTATTTTCTATTATTTGAAATTTTAAATTCAGTTGATATAACATCTTCCTCGGTTCGTCTTTCTCTAAACATATCATTGAGGGAAAGAAATTCAAAAGCAATTAATCCAAACTCAATAACCTTTTCAGTTATGATTTTTTTTTCATACATCGATTTGAAAGTACACAATTTTTCTTATTCTTAATCGTCACTAATTAAATAGAAGTTGGGAATAAATTTAGCAGAAACGATAAAAAAATCTATTATTAAATCGTAATATTAGAATAAGTCTAAATATTAAAAAACAGTTATTAACTTAAAACTTACCAAAGTCGTATTTCGCCCTTTCTTTACCCTACAGAAACTTTCCTAGGATCCGTGGATTGTGGAATATCGTCAACATTTCTAAAACGTTCACGTAAATTGACTGCCTCATGTGTTAAAACAGTTATTTGCCAATCAAATCGGTATATACGATTTAATCTGCACGCTCTGGATGACCTTTAACCCGAACTATGTCGTTCGGATTAATTATGGTCACCAAAGCCGTGTACATTAAATGGTAAATACCGACTTGCTTGGTCAATAAATATAACTTATTCAATTGTTTAAGTTACCATTTTTCCTATGGCTTTTATCCGAGAGAGTAATTTCCAATCGATCTTAGCGCTATTTAGGTCATTTAAAGTTGACAAAATTGTTTATTCTCGGGTATACAAGATTTTAGAAAATTTAGCTTTTTCTTCATTTTCTTTCATCTCACTTTTCCTTTCTAAAGAATATACAACTAGATTAAAGACGCCGATTGAGTAGTTTTTAGGTGATCACCAACTGAAGTCTAAATCCCCACTTTATACACATCTAAGCTCATCAGTGTTAATTACGATTAATTGTTTTTGTAAACATTTTAAATGCTTTTTCATGAACATTAACAATGTACCACTAATTATCTATACAAATATTATAAAAAATAATCTGAAATATTACTTCATTTATTTCACTTGACTGGGCGGAATGTAACCAGTTCAGTAATCATAGACCAGTCCATCTATAGACGGGTGTTTTTGGATAAACTCATCAAAGAAGTGTCCAGTTATGGTCATTGATCAGGTTTAAATATGTAAATACTTTACGTAAATTTGCAAAATAAACAATAAGACATAGCCACTGCGGTTCATTTTCTTGTTAAGCAAAGATTGAAAAATGTAAAATTTGTCACATTTCGGAATTTGTGGATATAAAGCTAACTATGACGACATCAGTTGCACATTACATGCAATATGCATATATGTCGTTACTCAATAACGTTTTGATATACTTTGATACTAACTTGTATTTCAAATACGTTCATTTTTTGTGTATGTGAGGCATAGGGGGTGGTGCTGAGATACACAGGGATAAGTTGCAAAAACACGTAGAATTGATCATATATAAGAATATAAAAAAGGCTTAAAAAAATGTATATACTAGTAATTTTTCTTTTCGTAGAGACAACATAATTGATCAAGAGCATATTGTACTTTAAAACAATATCAATTATGGTTTGGATTACTCAATACTAACAGCAGTTTCATACTTTGTTAAATAAAACGATTAAACTGTAAAATTGGTTTGTATTTGTAATTCGATAAGGAATACTTTCGTCATTTTATTTAAGAAGATATGTCCGCTGATTAACAATAAGCATTGCTTGTTGATTTTACTGTGAAACTAAGAAAGAAATTATATACGCATTTGTTTTTCACTTGCATAAGCCAATGATCAAAGCATTTAATATACTTTAAAGGCCTTTTTGAAATTTTGATATTGTTCCATTTCACTGTACAAATCAAATTGTCCGTACAAAGACATGCTGTTTCATAATTATTTAAAGCTATTTATACTTTCTATTTTTATATGATGGGCATATCACATTTTCATTCTGCAGCAGGAATATGGGAGTCAAGTTGACATGCCTCGTACTGTTGACGTTAATATTATCCACGTTTTACCAAGAAATTGATGGCGTAAGTTATAAGATTGTTCTTTTATTTGATTTCTTTAAGATGAAAATAACATTTCATAGGTTAGACTAATACATTTTTGTAGTTGTATTTGAAGTGGTTGTCTAGATTCTCCCTGATCAGCAACGCTCAATGTCAAAAATATGAATATTAAAGACGTATATGTATTCCAAAAAATGTGACAAATTGTATGACTAAGGAAGACTTAGAAATATAAAGTGAAAACCACACAAGGAACAATAGAAAACAGAACTTTATTTCATGTGTCGTTTCTGGATTTTTTTTTCTTTTCAGGAATACTATAAGTCGAATATTTGAATGCAAATAAATTACAAGATTCGAACCAGTTGAAGATAAACTCATCATAGATACCAGAATTGAATTTTGTATTCACACCAGACGCGTGTTTCGTCTACACAAGGCTCATCAGTGACGCACGAATCAAACAATGTTAACAAGTTTAAATCAAGTACAAAGTTGAAAAGCAACGAGGACCGAAAATGCCTAAAAGTTTTTACCAAATACAGCTATTCCTGAGGTAGAAAAGCCTTAGATTACACATAAGAATGTATTATATCAGGTATCAAAATCATTTGATAGAAATGTAGAGTTTTATAAACCAAAAAGCTTGAAAATACATGTAAAACAGTTATTGTATAAGGTGAACTACCAGTTTAGTATTACACCGATTAACTAATCCTATATAGAACATGTAGTAAAAAAAAATTGCTGTTCATAATTGAAATGCAGAAATGCTTGTCAGGAAGTTTTGTTCTCAATTAATATACAGCGAAGCCTGCCAAAACCGAACCTATTCACCACTGAAGAATTTGTTCGGTTTTAGTCGATGTTCTGGTTTTATCAATTTCACAACGCATACATTTTGATATGACGTTGCTAAAGAATATGTTTGGTTTATACAGGTTTTCGGTTTATGCAGGATTCGATTTAGCCAGGCTCCATTACATTTGATTTTTTTGTTTCGGAGAAGGACACGTTTAGTCTTAATTTGAATTTATGTTTTTTTCACGTATCATCTCCTGACTCCATTGACCAAGATTAAACATGACGAGTTGGGATATCAATCAACTAATTAAACTCGGCCATACATATTCTTTTTACATGGCGAATGTTGTAATGATGGCGACCCTCGATAGATTTGGTTGAATATATTCAAATTATGTAATTGTAAAAGAAATACTCAGGAGGACATGTAACTCCACCAAGACACATTGTTCTGACTCCGAGTTTTTCGTAGATATAGAGATAATATGTTGTTCAAATATTGTTTGATGCGTGTTTGGTCATGATCACCATATTTAGTCATCACAGTAAAACCGGACATTAATGTGTAATAAACAACAACATAGCTCCATTCTTGAGAACGCGTTTTTTTTGTGGGTTTCCATTGATCAGTTATAATTTTTTTTTAAATCTATTTGCATTTGTTAAATAGGTATAATTTACAATATGCACCACATCATCATTGAGCTTCATTTGAAAGCTTGTCATATTGATTTTCAATTTCAGTTGAGAGATCATGAACTGTTAGTTAAGATTTTGCTCATCCTTCTCAAATGTACGTACTCTTAGGAAAATACATTTGATTCCGAAGGAATAGCCCAACTATGTATTTGTTGTATAAAAGATGTGTTGTTTAATTTTAATTTTGATTATTATATGTCGAAAAACATTAATATATTTCAGGCATACCGGTATCGTGGAAAATCTTATAACTTTTTCCATAAATGGGCATCAAAAAGTAAGTACAAAATGTAATAGGAATTATATTGTAGGTGATCAAAGCGAATTTCCGAAATTGTTTGCTAAAATAAGTATGGAAAACTGCCATCATTGTTACTAAAAAACGCTTAAGGAGGCTCGCGGGTACAAAAATGTCAGCCAAAAAAATAGCATTTGTTTGTTCATTACACATTTTATTTATTACACTATAAGTTATTTCTGTATGATATGGTACAAAAGTCAACCAAAATAATCGATTCGATTTGGCCCCGGATGACTTTTAAAATATGTATATCATTGAAAAAACTCAAAATTATCTCCCTTTGGTGCAAAAATGCCATTTATTTACATTGAAATTGAAATATCTTTTTCCACACATCGGTGACCTATATTGTGAATTATTGTTTTCAAATAAGCTGTACATTAACGAAATAAATGTAAAATTTAAGCGAATTTAGTAATTAGGTTATTTTTTTTTATTTCGATTATACGTCTATTTCTCCTATTAGTTCAACATAAAAAAAAGGACATTAACAAAAATGTATGCCTTTTTCGAAGGCAGATTGTGAGCTTATATGAACGGTGACCCCATTTTGTTATATGATAAAGTTCACTTATAAAAAAAATATAGCGAAATCCTATATTAAAAAAAATGATTTATACCCGCTAGCCCCCTTAAAGTTCCATTAGTAATTATGTTATACACAGCCACTTTAGTACAAATAATCTTGCTGTCAAGTTCTATAGATGCATATCAACTGTACAGTTATAAAGCTGTATATAAATGGTACATCTGTAAAACTGTATATAAACTGTGCATCTGTAAAGCTGTATATCAACTGTACAGTTGTAAGCTGTATATAAACTGTACAGTTGTAAAGCTGTATATAAACTGTACAGTTGTAAAGCTGTATATCAACTGTACAGTTGTAAAGCTGTATATAAACTTTACGTCTGTAGAATTGTATATAAACTGTGGATTATATATGTATAACACATGATGCAATGGTATAATCTATATGTTAAGCTTATACACAGATGTCAAAATGTGTAGTTTATATTCATTTTCACAGATTTGCAGTTGATATACAGCTTTAAATAAAGGCAACAGTAATATACCGATGTTCAAAACTCATAAATCGATAGACATAAACTAATCCGGGTCATAAACTAAAACCGAGGTTTAAAAAGCCAAAATTCAAGATTGCGATTCATAACATTGTTAAAATAAATGCCTTTAGATATATATTTATTTTTATAAAAGAGGGACGAAAGATACCAAAGGTACAGTCAAAGTCATAAATCGAAAATAAACTGACAACATCATGTCTAAAAATGAAAAAATACCAACAGACATACAATTGTACACATGACACAACATATAAAACTAAAGAATAAACTATAGAGATAATATGTTGTTCAAATATTGTTTGATGCGTGTTTGGTCATGATCACCATATTTAGTCATCACAGTAAAACCGGACATTAATGTGTAATAAACAACAACATAGCTCCATTCTTGAGAACGCGTTTTTTTTGTGGGTTTCCATTGATCAGTTTTAATTTTTTTTTTAAATTTATTTGCATTTGTTAAATAGGTATAATTTACAATATGCACCACATCATCATTGAGCTTCATTTGAAAGCTTGTCATATTGATTTTCAATTTCAGTTGAGAGATCATGAACTGTTAGTTAAGGTTTTGCTCATCCTTCTCAAATGTACGTACTCTTAGGAAAATACATTTGATTCCGAAGGAATAGCCCAACTATGTATTTGTTGTATAAAAGATGTGTTGTTTAATTTTAATTTTGATTATTATATGTCGAAAAACATTAATATATTTCAGGCATACCGGTATCGTGGAAAATCTTATAACTTTTTCCATAAATGGGCATCAAAAAGTAAGTACAAAATGTAATAGGAATTATATTGTAGGTGATCAAAGCGAATTTCCGAAATTGTTTTGCTAAAATAAGTATGGAAAACTGCCATCATTGTTACTAAAAAACGCTTAAGGAGGCCCGCGGGTACAAAAATGTCAGCCAAAAAAAATAGCATTTGTTTGTTCATTACACATTTTATTTATTACACTATAAGTTATTTCTGTATGATATGGTACAAAAGTCAACCAAAATAATCGATTCGATTTGGCCCCGGATGACTTTTAAAATATGTATATCATTGAAAAAACTCAAAATTATCTCCCTTTGGTGCAAAAATGCCATTTATTTACATTGAAATTGAAATATCTTTTTCCACACATCGGTGACCTATATTGTGAATTATTGTTTTCAAATAAGCTGTACATTAACGAAATAAATGTAAAATTTAAGCGAATTTAGTAATTAGGTTATTTTTTTTTATTTTCGATTATACGTCTATTTCTCCTATTAGTTCAACATAAAAAAAAGGACATTAACAAAAATGTATGCCTTTTTCGAAGGCAGATTGTGAGCTTATATGAACGGTGACCCCATTTTGTTATATGATAAAGTTCACTTATAAAAAAAATATAGCGAAATCCTATATTAAAAAAAATGATTTATACCCGCTAGCCCCCTTAAAGTTCCATTAGTAATTATGTTATACACAGCCACTTTAGTACAAATAATCTTGCTGTCAAGTTCTATAGATGCATATCAACTGTACAGTTATAAAGCTGTATATAAATGGTACATCTGTAAAACTGTATATAAACTGTGCATCTGTAAAGCTGTATATCAACTGTACAGTTGTAAAGCTGTATATAAACTGTACAGTTGTAAAGCTGTATATAAACTGTACAGTTGTAAAGCTGTATATCAACTGTACAGTTGTAAAGCTGTATATAAACTTTTCGTCTGTAGAATTGTATATAAACTGTGGATATATATCGTATAACACATGATGCAATGGTATAATCTATATGTTAAGCTTATACACAGATGTCAAAATGTGTAGTTTATTCATTTTCACAGATTTGCAGTTGATATACAGCTTTAAATAAAGGCAACAGTAATATACCGATGTTCAAAACTCATAAATCGATAGACATAAACTAATCCGGGTCATAAACTAAAACCGAGGTTTAAAAAGCCAAAATTCAAGATTGCGATTCATAACATTGTTAAAATAAATGCCTTTAGATATATATTTATTTTTATAAAAGAGGGACGAAAGATACCAAAGGTACAGTCAAAGTCATAAATCGAAAATAAACTGACAACATCATGTCTAAAAATGAAAAAATACCAACAGACATACAATTGTACACATGACACAACATATAAAACTAAAGAATAAACAACACGAGCCCCACCAAAAAACTAGGGGTGATCTCAGGTGATCCTACTCCACATGTTGCACCCGTCGTGTTGATCATGATATAACAAATCCAGTAAATAGTCTAGTAACATATAACATAATAATGTTATTAACTTAACCATTGGCAATACGAATGCAGTTAAAAGACACACATTTAAGTTCCTTGGTCTAAATGTATAAAGAAAAAGAACGTATGTTGACCTGTTGTATTTATCCTTCTTGTATCTTTGATTATGAAAAGAAGTCTAATGATCATCAATTCGCCTTTTCAGAATCAATTTTTGGCTCAATGTTTATTGTCTAGACCGTTTGATACAAATCACATCGTTTTGGTGTACACTTTTGGAAATATTACCAAGAATGCATTAGATTCTGAAACGGCGAATTTATTTTTTATCTCACAGAAACAGTTTCCAGACTGCCAACTTGTGGACGGCCTTCGTCCGAGTATGGAAACATTGACACACGCGAAAATAACCATCCCTCTGTATTCCGTGATTTAACAAAAAGAGAGATTGGAGGCCTACTTGATTTTCTTTATTCTCAGTCAAGTCTAAATCTCACTGTTGCTGCAAATGCCTCAGTATCTTCTAACTGCATTTTTGTTGCTGATCTCTTCCTACCACCAAAAAAGATGTACTAAATTACCTTGATAATGGCGGTCTAAAACCTAAGCGTGAAGCCCAGGTAATGATTTTCCGAGGGGCTATTGCTCTACCGGATGTCATTGAAATTATTGTTGGTCCTCTGCTCATGCCTACAAGCTACCGACATGTTCCATATCGGCCTAAATCTCTTCCTTTCATAGACAGACCTTTTAACGCGGGAGACAACATAGAAAAAGTCTTGGATTTGTTAGACAAGAAACTTGGTGATATTCTGTTTGACTTGTATAGAGGTCGTCTAATTAATTGTGGTAACAGGTGCTTGACGGCGAACTTATTCAACCAGGTCACTTCCGTTTTTTTCCGATGTAAGGAAACGGAGATATTTTTGGTGGTTATATAGTGATGTAGACTATAGTATAATAAGGCCTTTGGATTTTGCGTTTTTAGTTGAATATGACCTTGACAAATTTACGCTGCCGAACATATGGTTTGATGGACAATTATTCAAAAGTTTGGATGATGTTCTTCAATATTACTATAAATACAAGAATTATATACAAAAAGTTCCCTTCCCAGTCATTACTGAAAAATCTAGACGTATCATAAAATCGAGAGGAACGCCCCCTTTCAAGATACCTTTGAGAGATCCTCAGCAAGTTTCTCCCGATGGAAAACGATATAATATCTACGACAGACATATATCATACGGGTATTGGGAATTCGATGTTGCAATGGCACCTTTTTATGGACCAAGACTAAATAATATTCGATATAAAAATGAACGTATTGCGTATGAAATAAGTACACAGGAATTAGCAGCCGCTTATTTTGGCTATAAGCCTTATGAATATTCAGCCTTATACCAGGACAACAGATATCAGTCTTGTACCTTAGCAAAGTATCTGGTACCCGGAGTTGATTGTCCTACGGATGCTACCTTCCTTAGCTCAGCATTCAAGGTCGAATTTGCTGATAAACCTCTATTCAATCAACACGCATTTTGTGTATTTGAATTCAACACAGGACTACCACTTAGGCGTCACCATGCATATTTTAAAAATGTTCATAGTTTCTATGAAGGGGTTAAAAATATTGTTTTGATATTACGGACAATACCGTCAGTCTTTCCGTATGATTACATTATCGATTTTATATTTTATCATAATGGTGTCATTAAGACTTGGTTGGGACATGGCATGGCGGAGAGAATTCATTCAGTTCCCAGCTGAAAGATAATCTCATGGCACCTTTACATCATCACCTGTTTCACCTAAAAGTTGACCTTGACATAAAGGGAACAAAGAATAGATTCGAAACTCTTGATATTGAACCGGTAATTACTCACAATGAAGTGAGCAATGACCCCAACACAAAAATAGTGCAAAGTAAATTTACAAAACGACTTAAAAAGACTGAATTAGAAGGAGCCTGTAAATATGACTTCAACCACCCAAAGACTTTAACTTTTGTAAATAATAATGTTAAAGACAAGTATGGAAATTCGGCAGGATATAGGTTAATAAATAATGGAATCACTAAAAACATCCGACCCCCGAATGATGGTCGCAATATCAAGTGGCAGTTACAAAGTACAAAGACAGCGAACCAGCAAGTAGCAACATGTTCGCGCATTCTAACAATCCTGTATTTAATTATCAACAATTCATCGACGATGACGAAAATATCGTAGATCAGGTAAATTATATATATAAAATATTTTCTTTTACGAGTCACCAGATGGGGTTAATTGTGAAACTACATGGCCGATTTTATAGTGATTATTTGATTACTAGACCAAATATATCATGATTATTGGAATATTTGATAATATTGGACTGTATTATTGATTATTTGATAATCTTGTTTAAAAAAAAAATATATTATAATGTGATTATATTGGCAAAATTTTGTGATTGGGTGATAACTTGGACACTCCCATGAGGGGCCTCATTTGCAGATGTACTAAGTAAGATAGATAATGATACATAAATCCAAAAGTAAATACAGCTTATATGATACAGTTTGTAACCCGTACTTTTTTTTTCTCTATCAATTTTATGACTTTTGAACACTTTACTACTGTTGCCTTTCTTTATACATACATATGATAAAATGATGATAGTTTTAACAGCACTGATAATAAGAATTTCTGCATGAAATAAGATATAATGCATTATAGAAAGATACGAAATATATCTGGGAAATGGTATAATTTGATAAAAACAGTATGTGAGAACAAACATACCATATACATTCAATTAATGTCCTTCTATACCATTTCGCGGCGTTATAATTTCACAAATTTTAAATTTACTTGATGTAGTTAAATATAAGGAAAGATACAAGTTTCACATGTTTGCAACGATTCGTACTTGCGTTATTTGATGTTGATGCAGTTTACAGTGAGTACGTGTATTTACTTGATTGAATAAGTTTTACAAATATGTATTCAATTGAAACTGTATCTTAATTGATACATGAACTTCTTTAGAAAAAAATATATCTATTATTGTATTAAAAAATTATGTTGACAGGACCTTGTTGCCTGGCCATGGGTTACAATGGGGATGTACCACATTACTCATAAAGAAGATATACCCGTCACACATACTCCAGGAATGTCACGAAGTTTCTATCTTACGCCATTTAACTATTTTGATGAGAGCCCTGGAATGTCAGTTAACAATGCAATTCGAATAGATGCTGTTGAAAGAAACGGCAAAACCGCGTCTGTTAATATTCAACGACATGGGATCAGGAGTGATGTAGACTGCATCCCAAAGACAAATCCGTTTGAGGCGATGTTAAAAAACAACCCATGTCCTATTGTGGAATGTTGATATCAAATAGATACTGATTGTTAAAGTTTGTTCTTTTGCTGTTCTGTTACACCACACAAACATGTGGAATGTTGATATAAAATAGATACTGATTTATATACTTTGTTTTAATTGTTATTCTGGTACACCATGTTTTATAGGTAAAATCACAAAAATACTGAACTAAAAGGAAAATTCAAAACGGAGAGTCCGTAATCAAAAGGCAAACGCAAAAGCTCAAACACATCAAAGCTATGGACAACAACTGTCATATTCCTGACTTGGTACGAACATTTAAACTTGACACATTCGTAATGTGCCTGTCTCAAGTCAGGAACCTATAGTTCAGTGAATGTTGTTTGTTCGTGTCTGTCATATTCTTTTTCGTTGATTGTTTTGTTATTATTTATACCGTTAATTTTCTCATTTGAATAGCTTCCAAAATATTGTTTATCTATTTGAATGATTTATATTTATAAATAAGCATTGGTTAAATATTTCTCAGTCATGTCCTATGTTTGAATTTGTTTGTTAGCTTTTTGGTCATGAATGTTTGTCTCTAATATTTAATTAACTGTGCATTTGTATTCAGATATCGCAGATCAAATTTATTCGTTCATTGTTTAATCATAGGTTTTTTGATTGAGTTAAGTCTGCCAATTGATATTTTATCGTATGTTTTTCTTTGTTGTGATGTTATGCTATTGTTTCAGAAAAAGGGAGAAGGTTTGGATCCATTAAAACGTTTAATCCCGCTGCAAATGTTTGCACCTGTCCTAAGTCAGGAATCTGATGTACAGTAGTTGTCGTTTGTTTATGTAATATATACGTGTTTCTCGTTTCTCGTTTTGTTTATATAGATTAGACCGTTGGTTTTCCCGTTTGAATGGTTTTACACTAGTAATTTTGGGGCCCTTTATAGCTTGTTGTTCGGTGTGAGCCAAGGCTCCGTGTTGAAGGCCGTACTTTAACCTATAATGGTTTACTTTTTAAATTGTTATTTGTATGGAGAGTTGTCTCATTGGCACTCACACCACATCTTCCTATATCTATAAATACCTATGAGAAAAGTAAAGTTACTTACTAAAAATAAACACAAAAAACTGAAAGCCCATTATTAAATGGAAAAATCAAACGCTCAAACTATTCAGACGAATAGATAACATCTGTCATATTCCTGACTTTGTACATGCATTTTCGTATGTAGAAAATTGTGGATTAAACCTGGTTATATAGATAGCTATTCCTGTCGCTTTTATGATAGTTGTGATTTTTTTCATAGACAGACAGACAGACAATTTTTATTCTTTCAAACCTCTGTATACACATTGGTTCAAAGAATGACATAATAATACATAGTATACAAAATAAATTGTGTCAAGAAAACCATTATTCATTTATGTATTGATTTATCGGTGTTTATGGTCCATGACTTGTTTAGATTAATAATCGTTCAAAAACCTAAACTCTTAATTCAATCATCTGTAGAAAAGTTGTAGGAGTTTACTTTGTAGTTTAATGATGCACAATACAGCTTATTGAATTATATATTCCTAAAGTTCAGAAATGATTGCGTGCATTTGTTCTTGCGGTTTTTGAAGAATTGACAAAAATGCGAGACTATTAATTGCGATTTCATGAAAACTCTGTGGTTGACTTGAGTTATCATTGATATGTTCATAATTATAAAGGAACTGCTTACATTTTTTTGATTTTATTTTAAATACTGGGGCTTTTCTGCCTCAGGAGTACCTTATCTGTATTTGGCAACACTTTTATGATTTTTTGGTCCTCAATGCTTTACAACTTCGTACTTAATTTGGCTTTTTTTATAATTTTTTTATTTGAGCGTCAATGATACAGTCTTTTGTAGACGAAACGCACGTCTGGCACAAATATAAAATGTCAATCCTGGTATCTATGATGAGTTCATATATTACTGCCGGTCAATGGTTACTTCGTTTACGATTGTTTCATTTGGAATTAAAAACTAGAGGCTCTTAAGAGCCTGTGTCGCTCAACTTGGTTTTTGTACATATTCAACAAAAAGACACTCTACAACATTGTACACGAGAATACAATTCTGGATTACAATCTCAGTTTTATTGACCTTATATTGCTGATCATTAAGTTGTTTAGTTTCCCTCTCTACTCTGTTTTTAAAACCAGGTAGTGATCTGACACCAAGCTCTGGTAAAGCGCACAGACAATGAAAAAAAATCAGTTTACCGTTAAACATTTTAATTTTAAGCTGAGGAAATATCCCACCAGTGTTATCTGAAATCGCATGGGTGCGTGTACTAGGAAAGGAATATTTTGTGTACTTCGAGTGTTCTTTTCCATTATATTCACTGTATTGTTTTTAATTTTTTTTTAATTTACGTTATTAAGAGCTTTTGTATGTTTATATTAACGAATTAAGACTTCTCTAATGTATATTAAACAATATAAGACATAAGAATATATGTTATGATTGTCAATTCCATGTTTATAACAATAAACGAAAATCAATTATGATCAACATCATCCAAAGAGATAACTCATACAAAAACACTTGAAACTCAGGTTGTTCTCAGAATTTAAAGTCACAGCTAAAACATCAAACGTAATGCTTGTCATATTCAAATTCGCGCATTTGTATGTCGGTTCTTTTGATTGTATGTGTTTTATAATTGTCTAAAGTACGATTTGCATATTAAGCCCACCAAATTTGGTTAAATAAGCTTTATTCGTTTAATCAATCTATTAATTGTGCATCTCTGGGTTTGTTATAAGCCGCTCCAAACAAACAAACAATATAAAGCTGAAACACAAATGTATAAATTGGATCTAAACCATAACATATTTGATTAAAACTATGACGAGTTTCAAGAATATTAACTGAACCATGGCAATCGCTTAAGGATTATGTACCCTTGTGTTAATTCAATGCAAAACATATGAAAAATTTGTAGAAAATCCACAGCCTTTCTCCTTGTACTGTCATATATGGCAATTTGATTACTGATAGATATAGGATTATTGCATGCAGTGCTAGCATTGATTTTCTTTAAAACAAGTTTATTAATGTAGTTATTAGTTAAAACAAATAAAAATTTGGACCAAATCAAGTACACCTTTTAGGGTGCGCTTGACTTTAGTGATTCAGCACGAGTTATTTTGGAATTTACAGGTTGGTTAGAACTTTTTGTAAGAAATAAACACTAGCACATCATAGAAAAGCAAGTAAATTGTCTATGTTTTAAATTTTATACCAAAGATCTCTGTAATAAAGGCTGTAGATTCTCTATAAAAATCTTGGTTTATTTGCCACAAAGTACTCTTTTTCTATTAAATGCAATGAAACAGTAAATAATAATGCTTTGCATTAAGTTTCCCCTTGGTATATGTACAAAATGGCCTATCTCTATTATTCATTATATCTGTAGTTTTGATACAATTGAAGTTTGAAAAGTTTGTACAAAAATGGCTACAGATGGGGTCATAAATATTAACCAAACCATATCAATTTCGATATTTTGTTTACCTGCGTTCATTTCTTAAAAACTAACAATATCTATGTAGAACGCTAGATTTACAATATAGATTCAAATATCTTATTTCCTTTACTTGCTCATTTGAAAAAAAGCTGGGGCAACCGTTCTGGGAAGTAACCAAACCAAACCCTGCCACACTTAACCAAATTATGACAAAATCACTGAATTAAACGTTCGTTGATATGACGACGTTACTACCCGTGATGTAGATATCATATATCTGAATGCGAGATCTAAGTATTGCGATAATCACCTTGTTGCATTATTCTCAATAAAAAAAAAAACACGAAACAATTTCTGATTTTACACTACTACTAAATATTTGTATTTATAGTTGTCATTGATAAAATATTTGTTATAGTTTAAACTTCAATCAATTTTAACATGAAATCAGTTTATAGCACTGATTTTTTTAATCGTTTTTTAAACAAGTTTATTTGACGAAATACATGAAATAAAATACCGAGACATTAATGACCACGGTACTAACAATCTCGCGTAGTTGTTATTAAGCAAGCATTCTGCAATCCAAATCTCAGTCAAACTTCACCTGGTATCAAAATAAATATCTCCATTATTCGGGTAATGTTCTTCTCATATACTTTATGATGGTATTATACCAAACCCCTAAAAAAGGGGGGATTATACTTGATTTTCATATGATGAAAACATATTTTTTTAATCATTTCAATTGAGGTCTGCAACAGCCATGTCAGTAACTGCTAGTAGTCCTTTGTTCATGTATGTGTCGTTGTCATTTTGCTTAGTTGTTTTCGTTACCAATACTGACATCAGACTTGGACTTCCTTTAAACTGAGTTTTCTGTGCGTATTGCTAATTCTACATTGGCTAGAAGTATAGCGGTAGGGTTGAGATCTCACAAAATATGTTTAACCCCGCTGCATTTTTGCCCCTGTCCCAAGTCAGGAGCCTTAGTTAGTCTTTTATGTTTTAGCTTTTTATTTCATTTATCAGTTTTGGAGTTTAGTGTGACGTCCATTTTCACAGAATAAGTACATAATTTTATTAGTGGCCAGCTGAGGACCACCTTTGGGTGCGGGATTTCCTCGCTGATTTGAAGACCCATTGGTGCTTTCGGCGGTTGTCGGCTCTTTGGTCGGGTTGTTGTCTCTTGGACATATTCCCATAACAGTTTATTTATATAAGTCAAACATTCTTTTATATAATAATGCAGTGTTACTGCCCTATTTGTTGTATCAGTGATTTTAGCATATGTCGTCTTCATTTAGTTTATTTTTAACCCATTTTGTTATTTCTGCAATATTTTTTATACCTTGCTACATCAAACATTTATTTATAAACATTATTACTATAAATATCTTGCAACAGTGTAATATTTTGTTATTTTTCATGCAGGTTTACATGATTCTCATACCTGGGTGCATAACTGCAGTAAAATCAATTGCGTATTTGCTTTTAACTATAAATTGCTTGTCAAATGAATAAATCTCTTATAAGGAAAAAGGTTATATATATCATGGTCCCCATTAATTGTATACTAGTATTTGACGAGAAATCTTTTTCGTTTACTTCGACATATTTTACTTGATTGAGAACATGCACGTATACTTTTTTCAAATTTTGCAATTTAGCTACAATATGTGCACATTTTACTGTAAAGAACATGTACTCTTATTTCTCATTAACTGATTTGCATTATATAATGAGATGACCTGCCAGAGAAAATGAATGTTAACTTGTATATTTCGAGCTGCCCCATACTTTTTTATGAGAAATTATTGTTGAGATCATCGCGGGACTGATCACGTCGTGAATTAACTTTTTGTATCCGAGGTCGACGTCATCTTAGCTTTGATTATAGTAACACGATAACGTCAAACTGTTTAGCTGTACAGCTGGTATTTGTTATTAGATAATAAGAAATCGTCCCCACATGTTGCGTCAGTTTTAAAGATCGATTTTTTATTTTGACTTCAAATAGTACCCGTGATACGTGGCAGATAAATAAAGGTAACAGTAGTATACCGCTGTTCGAAATTCATAAATCGATTGAGAAAAAAAAAACAAATCCGGGTTACAACCTTAAACTGAGGGAAACACATCAAATATAAGAGGAGAACTACAACACAACAGAAACACAGCATTAAAATGTAACACACACAGAAACGAACTATAGTTTAACAAAGGACATTTTTCAGACTTGGTACAGGACATTTTAAGAAAAAAGGTGGGTTGAAACTTACAGAAAAATATGCAACACTGAGTTTCTATTCACGGGACAAATAAACTCATCATAGATACCAGGACTGAAATTTTACATAAGACTCATAAGTGAGGCTCTAATCATAAAGTGTTCAAAAGGCCAAATAAAGAACGAAGAGCATTGCGGACCAAAAATTCCTAAACGTTTTGCCAAATAAAGCTAAGGTAAACTATTCATTAGGTAGAAAAGATTGAGCATTTCAATAGTTTAAACGTTTTGTAGACAGGTAATTTATATGTATGACCATATCAATGATAATTGATGTCAACATAGAAGTGCAAGCCAGGGAATAGAATGCTAACCAACTGATCGGACGGAAATCTGAGACAACTTGCATAGGGTACGTGTTGCTCAGCGTAGAGTGTTCTGAATTGTGTAGGTAGAAAGAGTATAGTTACAATACTGTTGGCATGCCATTAAGGACACATATTATGGTTTTAATATTGATTCACTCAAAGGAACTTTGCATCGGAAATAAACACATTTATTCTATTACCAGTTGTTGGCATGATACGGGTTATGTTCTTCTGATATATTGAATAATGGTATGATAATAAACCCGTAACGGGAGGGATTGTGCTTGATTTTCATATGATGAAGACCTAATCTTTCAATCAGTTTAATTGAAGTCTGGAGCTGGCATGTCAGTAACTGCTAGTAGTCCTTTGTTAATTGATGTATCATTTTTATTTAGCTTAGTTTCTTTTATTACCTATTCTGACATCGGACCCGGCTTCTTTTAAACTGAGTTTAACTGTGAGTATTGTTGTGTGTTTCTTTATTCTTCATTGGCTAGAGGTATAGGGGAGGGTTGAGAATTCATAAAACATGTTTAACCCCGTGGCATTTTGCGCCTGTCCCAAGTCAGGAGCCTCTGGCCTCTGTTAGTTTTTGTATGTTTTTTTTTTTTTTTATTTTAGTTCATTTATATGGTTTGTAGTTTGTATGGCGTCGATATTCACTGAAGTGGAACACTTTTTTATAGACCTTATAGACCATATTGACATATTTCCCATTTCCATTCAAAATTTTACTTAGTACATGTATTCATTCTTTTATTTCCATATACGTTTATCAATTTGTTTTCGACATACCGCAGAAAGAAAATATCAAAATGGACATAAAATTTTATATTTGTTTCATGAATCATATGGTCAAAATAATGGTGCAAGCATGCGTGTATAATGGAGCGTAGTAAAACCTGGGATGTCTATCTAACAAAAAATTAACATAACTTTTTTCATAAATTTGATACGTCCGAGGCATTTTGCTGGTTATTATTTTTTTTGTAATGCTCAAATTCAAACACCCGAAGGCCCATGGTAAATAAGTATAATATAGGAATAAGTAAGATTTATATAATCGAAAGGATAATAATTTGCCTTATTGAGTTGTAACCATATAGTTTTAGTATATTTATTTATGTATAGGTAGGATTTCATTATCTTTAATTTATTGTCTTGTTTTTATCTTCAGAGTCGAAAGAAATACGAAATATTGCATTGTATATATACAGCCTTGTAGTTATTAAGTCGAAATTCCAACCTTTTCTTGTGAAACAGATTGATTATTTTATTTATGGTTAATTTTTCGTCGGTTCAATCAATTTATTCATGCAATTCATTGCTAGAAAAAAATATGAGCTTAGTGGTATATTGTTTGTCTTGTTTTAAAAGTGAACGAACACAAAAATTACAACAATTATATATGTAACACTGCGTCCGTAAACAGGTCGGTCAACCTATTAAAAAATGAAGTATAAAGTTAGGCTATGGGGGCATCGCTATTTCAAAGAAATCGAGACAAATGGACATTTAAAGATATTTATTTTATTGCACAAAATATTGTCGAAATACTGACATTGGTCATCACAGCTCTTGCTGGCCATCTCCGTAAAGTCCAAACCATAGCATCACTATAACAGTAACTAAACATATAATTAACATGGAAGACATCTTCAATGTTTGGTATAGTCTGTCACACTGAAATGAAAAGAAAAAAGCATACTGAATTATTAAAAAAATAATATACATACGTAGATACAATGTAAACCGGAATAAATGACGGGACCAGACAACTTTTCCGAAAATTCACGCACAAGAGTCTACAGATGTGAGTAAGAACGACCAAGCATTACATTTTTGGCCTTACCTTCGATTGGCTTATTTTAAGATGAATCCGATTCAGTTGGGTCTGTATTGTTTGTTTAGTCTCGTTTTGAATAAATCTCTCTAACATCTCCAGACAAATCTGTTCAGCTTCAATAAGGTCATCTACATTACCATATTTTAAACAGAAATCTATATACTGTTGATACATTTTCAAATGATATTGTGTATTAATGATGTTACCACTCTCTTTTGCCTTCTGACAAGCCATTTTATAATGCAGTTTAGCGTTTTGAATATTTTCTTTGGTTGGACTTAGAAGGTAGGTTTGAGCAATTTCAAGATAAATGCTGGTTAATACTATCCACAGCTCCATCTCCTTGGATAATCCCACTAATTTTTCTGCTTGAAACAGAGCTTCCGAAAGATCGTTTTGGTCTCGGTCATTTTCCCACAATTTTACATAGCACTTGACCAACATCCGGGTAATCAAACATCTATGATGGAGGTTGAATTTCGGCGCCAATTTGAGCACACCAAATGATGCATAAAATGTAGCTGCACTATTATTGAACATTTCATCTAATGTTACAATCACATCTTTTAGTTCATTACTTTCAATTTTTTCGTTTGATCTGAGAAAGTATAAAATTCCATTTCGTTTTGTTACTGTACTCGCTAACGGATTACAGGACGGATAATGCTCACGGTAATAGTTATTTAAATACTGCGCAAGATTATGCGCGAAACGAAACTCCGTTAGGCTATCGATTTGCTGTTCCGTGAAATGAGTACGACCACGTGCACGCGGGTTTACTTTTGCCGCCTCCATCCACCACTTGTTTTTACTACTATTGTTCATCAGTGTTATAAGAAGGTCAATAAGAAATGTGTCTCTGATATTTGCAAAGGGAACGATTATATCTTTCAAAGTCATAGCTTTGGCAATATACAACGGAAGCTTATTGTTCCGAATCTCTTTTGGATTTATTTTCCCGTAATGTTGAAATAGTTCAATTTCTCTTTCATTTCTGAATTTGTTCGTCAAAAACATTTCTACAAAGTGTAGCGGAACACTGGTCATTGATATCTCCAATAATTTCATGAAGACCTGTCTCGCCTCTTCCTGCTCGGTTAAATTGCCGTATAAATAGTCCTCTAAATGGGTAACATTACCCGTATGTAGTGCTCTTTCTGGTAAAGGCATACATACAATGTCATTGAAAATGATTTGTTTTGCACGTGCAAAATAGTCGTCTGCTGACAGCTCTGTACTTCCGTATAATCGAAATGTCACTCCAATTGAACAACATAAATAACTTTCATACACTTTGCGTTCAAAAGAGTCTTCGAACAAATCACAATATTTCCGCAATAGCAAAACAGCATGATGGATAAAGCATATATTTCTTTTCATTGATTCAACAAGTCGGGCATCGGTGTCTAAATAATAGCAATAATGACGTAACAGGTGATTCACATCTTGGCGCACTTTTTCTTGAGATTTAGCATTCTCAATCATCAAAGAGGAAACTCCATGCATCGATAAAATCCGTTTTTTCGCCCACACCTTCAACAGTAGCCAATGAATAGTTAGTAAGTACAAGCAAAAGCTTATTAATTTCTATCTCCTTTTCTGATCTAGATAATTGGTCCGATAGAAAACTTTTTAAGACTGTGACTGCTATATTGTTATGATTTAAATATGGAACAAGGGAGAGAACTCTCCGAGAATGTTTGTAATTTCATCATCTACACGTTGCAAAGTAATGCTGTATGACTTAGCAAGGCTTTGTGTCCCCAATGTGTCTGCCAGAAGCTGAGAACCTAACAAATTGTTATTATATTCATAAATGCTGATGTGTGTTATTTTTATATACGATGCCGCAAGTGACAGAGCCAGGGGTAGATAATCCAGATTTTTTGCCAACAATTTCACTTGTTTTTCCTCCCTTTTGCATGAGAACGGAAACAAGGACATTGCTTCACTTTCAGTCATTTTATCCATTTCCATTCCATATATTTCGTAATGGTCAGATAAAAATCGTTTGTTAGAGGTAGCTATGACGTAGATATTTTCCGCTGTTATAAACCTGTCCATTGCATTGAAGACAATAATGTCTTCCGGCGATTCAATGTCATCCAAAATCATCAAATGCTTCCGGGTCACGTTTCTCTGATTGGTTAAATTTTCGATAGCAAGGTCAAGCATTGTTTTAATACAGTCACGTGTATCACATTCAGATAATATACATTCTATTTTCAAATGTGACATCAATGTGGCAAATGACAAATAGACACTTCTCTCGGATTTACAATGAACTCGCCAGACAACGGAAGATCGATCGTTTACCTGAAATTTTCTGGCATACCAAAAGGCACTCTGCGATTTTCCTGACCCATTAGGTCCTGCAATAATAAAAAATGTAACTCTTTTTGAGAACCTATATTGATTAAAGGAATAATTTACTGTTATAGGAGCCTGTAATTCAGTGGTTGTCGGTTGTTGATGTGTTACATATTTGTTTTTCGGTCATTTTTTTGTACATAAATAAGGCCGTTAGTCTTCTCGTTTGAATTGTTCTACATTGTCATTTCAGGGTCTTTTATAGCTGGCTGTGCGGTATGGACTTTGCTCAGTGTAGAAGGCCGTATGGTGACCTATAAATGTAAATTTCTGTGTCATTTGGTCTCTTATGGAGAGTTGTCTCATTGACAATCATACCACATCTTCATTTTTTTTTATTAACGTCAATGATAGAGAATTTCAACAACAAATAAATAAAACAGCAAGCAGTTGAAATTAAAACATAAAGTCAACGATTAAAGTTCTACTAAAAAATCCTTTAAAATTTTAATATAAAACATCCAAATTTTAAATTTCAAAATAACTAAGTACCTTTAACAAGAACTGCTCTTTTCGTCTCGACAATGTCTATCATTTTACGTAGCTGCTTTGTTTCTTTGAAATTTCCAACAACATTCATTGATCTGACGTCAAACCCATCTACAACATAAATTATTAGTTTTCAAGTTCTTAGTACGCTTTTTTCTTCTTCATTAAACGGAATTAAATAGCCATTTCAAGATGTATTCAGCAATAATACATGTAATAAGTGCCTTTCAATATGGCCAAAATGAATTGCTGAAGTCCCAGTACAACACTGCTGTATGCGTCGTGTTTAAATTGTTCAAACATAGTTCATTTTTGTAGAAGGAAGTAAAAACGGCAACATATATTATTGTTTTTCTCTACATTAATTACACTTGAATTGGTATTGGATTGAACAAAAAAACATAAAATTTATTTTAGCTCAATATTAATGAAGGCCGTGCGGATGACCTTTAGCTGTTTATATCCCTGTTCTTTAACTTTATAGATGTTCTTTCCCTGGTTTTTATAACATATCTATTGTGATCAAGCAATGCATATGAACTTTAATTAGCTATTATACCCCGCCTTATTTGTAAATACAACACAGCTATAGCTAAACTGGATAGATAAGGAAATACATAAATGGCTCTTTATTGTTTTGAAATTGAGTCAGTTTTCTATGAATCTCGTCCTCTTTTCCTTGCCAAAAATTTTACAAATACAGTGTTTTAAAATCATTGAATTGAGAATGGAAATTAGGAATGTGTAAAAGAGACAACAACCCAACCAAATAGCAGGTCACAGCAGATAACATACCATGTTTCGAAATTCCCTCAGAAGATATAGGGTAATCTGATTGGATGATATCATCTACTCCATCAATCCCAGCATTCCTCAGTAGCGATCTCACGTGCGGTAACTTTTCTTCCGTTAAGATTTCTTTCTTTTCTAGCATGTGTACCAGTTCCCGTCCATCTGTTATTGTGCTAAGATCGGATGGATCCACTTTGTTTCGAAGGACAAATTTTAAATTCTTAATGTCATCTGAAAACAGACAATATGCATTTTTTTATAGATTTATTCATTCAAATTAAATCAGTTAAAAAAAGTCTTGTGAGCAAAGCTATCTAGCATCCTACTGCTTGGCTATAGCTATGAAACTTTCAATAACTCCAACTAAATATTCAAAAGGATCAACAGTGATCCTAGATTATAAAAAAACAAATTTCATACCAATATTATCCAAAATGAAATTGAGAACGAAAATTAGGAATGTGTCAAAGAGACAACAACCCGACCAAAGAGCATGGTCGAAGTTTTACATGTTTTGCATGTTACAGCTACATGTATGCGTAAATATGGCGTATTACTATGTACTAATTTCTTCCTGACAGGGTCCAAATTAATGGTTCTATATGTATTGCTATAACAGAACTAAGTCTTTTTTAGATTAGATACTTACCTACTGATAGACTTCTAGCAAGCCGTTGGCAGATCTTTTCGTATCTGGAACTGTAGTTAACTAATGAATCATCCATCGAGTCCATATTTATATAATATCACGAATCTAAATTGCGAGAAAAAAAAACAATTTTACAAACAATTAAGGCAATGGTAGGAATAAGGTACGTGACTGAAAAAAACCATTTTGTTTTGAATTACTGAACCTTTAGTGATCAAGCTCTCATACACACATTTCCAAAATTTCCCAAAGTATAGTTTTGGTATGTTACTCATTATATGTCCCGTATTCAGTATTTTACAAGCTTTCCTTTGATTGCACAAATGAGGCCTATTTATAATAACTATGACCTTTGTCATTAACAAAGTGATCTCCAAATTAATAGGTATCTTTCGCTCGTTATACATGTATGTGATTCAATATGCAATTCAAGTTGCGATCTCATATATATGAGGGGGAGGACAGGGGGTTACCCTTCTCCCTTCTCCCACCCCTCTTCTCCTTTCTCCTACCCCCGTTCTCCTTTCTCCCATTAGAATAAAACATCTCCTTTTGAGATATTTTTTCTTGAAATATTAGAAAAAAATTTAAAAGGAGAGATATTTTGTTTTTTCTCCTTTCTCCAACTTTTTCTCCTTTCTCCCAGCCTTCCTCTCCTTTCTCCTACCCCCTTTCTCCTTTCTCCCACCCCATTTCTCCTTTCTCCTACCCCCTTTCTCCCTGTCTCCCTTACCCCTGTCCTCCCCCTCATATATAATATTCTATCTAGTATCCCGAAACCTCTTTACTATACAAATGTCAGCTTATTTTAGGAAACTTAAAAGCAACAGAGACTTCCTCGCATTACATGTGACAATATATTCAGATAAACATGAATTCAATATAAATACGGTAAATGGGGAAACAATTTTTGTTACCCAATTTCATCTTTTATTCTAGTTACTTCAGCATTGACCCTCGACACAGTGACTTGTGCATCAATTGGATTTTTCTATCAGTATATGTGAACATATATCCTAGTGAGGTAGAACTCCGATGTAAATTATTTGAGTTAGCATCATAAACCAAAATGACAGACTGGTGGACGGACGGAAGGACGGACGGAGGCTGACTGACTGACGGACGGTCGGAATGGTCAAAAACTATTTACAAGAAAACCCGTATATAAGCACACATGAAATGTATACCGAATAAAAACACAAGTCAATGTTCAGATTTGAAATAGTAAGAAAGAATAATATATAATATTTACCATTAACAGTATGAATTGTCTCCCCTAGGTTGTGTTATTGTCCGAATGCTTGCTTTTTTTTTTTGTGTTTCATCAGATATATTTTGAATGTGGAAATACTTAGACTTATAGTAGTTCTCAAGTTTAAAAGAAAACATACTAACCAATACATTGAAAAGATATCCACTATTTCTGTATCAATATTTTCTTGTTTACATCAAAATAATAACAAAGCAACGCTCGCTTCAGTGTTTACGTTGTCACGCATCTCAAAAACTAAATATTACAGCATTTCGTAATCTGAATCTGATAAGAGTTAGACTTCTAATCAATATATTGAGAATTACAAATTCCAAACACACCAAAAATACCCCAATTTATCATGTGTAACAATTTCTATTCACAGTTATATGGGTTAACCATGACCTTTTAACAGAATCGATATATATTTTAAATACAACCCTATTAGAATTGATCTTATATACATGTTTAAACTTGAATTAATGTGCTAATCTATTTAAAGGGTAGATTTATAACTTGTTTGACTTGGCGAAAATATAGTAAAATTGGGAAATAACATGATGATAATTGAAGTTTTTCAATTCCATATAGGTCGCTACTACTATTTAAATTTATGAAAAGGTTTATCTATCCCGATGCATATATATATACATTGTAGATATGCATGTTCGTATTTGGCACAGCCATTTGTGATTTTTTGCTTGAAATGCTCTTCAACTTCGTGATTATTTTTGCCATCAATTTTTTAATACGGATTGATCATTTTTTTTTTTAACTTTTGTTCACATTTGTATCCTGCATTTTGTATTGCATAATATTCTTCCCATCCCGCCTTGTGCAAATTCAATAGTTTCAGTTCTTATCGGGCTAAGATACTAATTTTTTAATCATCCTCCCCTCCCCCTCTCTCAGAAAACCAGAGGGTCGTCCCCTTACTTATCATCCTTTTTTGTGCGTAAACCCAAAATTCGACTAATAAAACGTCATAGAAGAATATAAGATAAATCTGCAGTATACAAATTTTACTTCATCATGAAAGAGCATAAAACATAAAGAGATTATATAAATATTTGTAATTGACATTATTAGTTTTCTTGTTGTAATCAGGGCTGTACAAAATTTAACACCATTGTTTAAAAAATCTTACACCCTCGGGTGCAGCCGAATATGTGTATGGTTTTTCAACATCGGTGTTTAATTCCGTACACCAAAATAACGAATTTATCTATTTTGAAATATTCCTTGCCTTATGTTTATACTAAGTTGTAAAATTCTGATGAAGTTCTTACACGATAGAATCAGAGTGTGTCGTCACATTTTTGGTTATATGTTCAGCTAAGACAATTGTAGGTTTTTGACGAGGAAAGTGTGCTGACAACACATATATAATATGATGCGGTGTCATTGCCAATGAGACAACTCTCCATCCAAGTCACAAGTTGTCAATTAAACCATTGTATATCATTGTAAGACCTTCAACAAAGCCTTGGATCACACCGAACAGCAAGCTATAGAGGGCCCCAAAATGACTAGTGAAAACCATTAAAACAGGAAAACCAACGATATATAAAAAAAGAGAAAAGAGAAACATCAGATTCCTGACTTAGGACATGTGCAAACAAATACAGCAGGTTTGAACGTTTTATCTGGCGCCAACCTTCACCCTCAACTGAGACAGTGGTGTTACGGAAGCAGGTCATTTTGTACCGTGACCATTTCGTACCTTTGTCATTTCGTACCCACATTTGCCATTTCGTACCCATGATAAAATCAATTTCATACCCTATATGGACCAAATGATCTACCATTTCGTACCTCATGGAATAAATACATGTTTACTGTTTCGAATCATATATTTGTAAAGTTTTCTGTAAGCTACCTTCTACGTCTCTGTGGACGCCTTGTATTTTTTCCGGATTCCCACTAGCGACATTCTGTGTATATTGATACTTTTCCGAGTTATATGTACAGTCCCTTGACTTTCCTGTTAAACATATATAAATCTTCCATGAGGTACGAAATAGTATACATACAAACCTGACATGAGATACGAAATATTATCACAGTAAAGAATGCAAAGTGTGCAGTAAAGACCATTTTAGGCTACAGATTGCGGGAGCAAAGTGTGCAGTCAAGACTGTTTTAGGTTACATATGACGAATGCAAAGTGTACAGTCAAGACGATTTTACGTTACAGATGACGAATGCAAAGTGTGCAGTCAAGACCATTTAAGGTTACAGACGACGAATGCAAAGTGTGCAGTCAAGGTCATTTTAGGTTACAGATGACGAATGCAAAGTGTGCAGTCAAGGTCATTTTAGGTTACAGATGACGAATGCAAAGTGTGCAGTCAAGACCATTTAAGGTTACAGATGACGAATGCAAAGTGTGCAGTCAAGACCATTTTACGTTACAGATGACGAATGCAAAGTGTGCAGTCAAGGTCATTTTAGGTTACAGATGACGAATGCAAAGTGTGCAGTCAAGATCATTTTGGATTACAGGCAGATGACGGAAGCAAAGTGTGCAGTCAAGACCATTTTAGGCTACAGATTGCGGGAGCAAAGTGTGCAGTCAAGACTGTTTTAGGTTACATATGACGAATGCAAAGTGTGCAGTCAAGACTTTTTTATTTTACATGCAGATGATAGAAGGAAAATGTGCAGTCAAGATCATTTTAGGTTACATAGCTAGGACGAATACAAAGTGTGCAATTAACCATTTTGAGTTACATATGACGAATACAAAGTGTGCAGTCAAGACCATTTAAGGATTCAAAGTATGCTGTCAAGTCTATTTTTTTTTTTGCTTTAAAACTATTTCCACTTTTCCGATATTACAGTTACTGAATATTGGCCCCAATGACGTGTTGGGAGTTTGAGCAATGGCTAAAAACATTCATTTGAAAATAGCTGATCAATGCCTAAGACATTTATTTGTTAATTACATCCAAATTAAATGTTGAAGCTGGTACTAGTTCATTTTTAGAGTTTTTATTTTGAATGGTGAAAAGTGTTAACATTGTGTGTGCTTTTGGAGCAGGTAACTGTAGTTGGGGTTTAGTTGATTGCTGTATAAACTTTTGAATGGCTTGGCCCAGTCTTCCGTATCTTGTTCAAACACACGATGGTAAATAGCTTTTAGAGACAGATTTGTGTCCCTTCACGGCCATGATTGGTGAATCGGAAAATTTGTTCTTGAATAAAGCTGTTGAACTGGTGGCCTTAGTCGAGTGAGTAATGTACATCTTCGATAAACTACAAGCCTTGCTCAGTTTTGTCAAAAATGAACTTATTGCAGCGAGTAGTAATATTTTTTTCATCCCGGGGTGAACTGAGGTGGGGCGTTATTTACACACAGGTAGTTATCCTATCATATTGCAATATTCTTCCTTCATCGGAAATAATTAAATTATTTTTGTTTTACTTACAAATTTACGATAAAGATAAAAATTCAAGAGTTGTTTGGCACTCGTAATATGGCATGGTATTGGTTGCAAAAATTTGATATTTTTCATTCAAATGCAATATTTTTCATTTAATTGGTATATTTTTTCATTTATATGCAATATTTTTTCATTTATATGCAATATTTTTTCATTTGTATGGTATATTTTTTCATTTATATGCAATATTTTTTCATTTATATGCAATATTTTTTCATTTATATGCAATATTTTTCATTTGTATGGTATATTTTTTCATTTAAATGGTATAATTTTTCATTTATATGCAATATTTTTTATTTTAATGGTATAATTTTTCATTCAAATGGTATAATTTGTCATTCAAATGCAATATTTTTTATTCAATTTGTATAACTTGTCATTGTAATGCAATATTTTTCATTCAATTGGTATAATTGTCGTTTTTTTATTTATATGCAATAATTTTTATTTATATGCAATAATTGCATTATGGGAAATTGTTTGACGTCACAAGGTCAAATTTGCAACAACGTTTGTGATTGGTCGATATAGTCGGGCAGCCCCTGCTTGACTCACATGTTGAAGTTGGCACGTTCTCTATGAACTCCCGTGGTTTGATTAGCTGTTGATATCTATATATGAGAAGGTAATGTTTTGTATAACTGTTTGCATTCCCCCTTTCTTTCTCAACACGAATGCATGACCAAGAATTAAAAAAACGCGTCGCCCCACTAACTAAATCTTGCGTTCATGCGAGTCCGGCATTGCAGGCTGATACTGTTAGTGTTACTGTTAGGATTATGTACCCTTGTGTTGATTCAATACTAAACATATGGAAAGTTTATAGAAAATCCATAGTCCAAATAATTATGACGTCTGGCAAGGCTATTTTGATTTTTTTTCTTGGACGCCTTCCTGCGACCAAAATAGCCTTGCCAGACGTCATAATTATTTAGACTAGAACATGGATCCACAGCCTTTTCTTTTTAATCTTGTTCCCTCAAATAAGGCAATTTAATAACTGATAGATATCGGAGTATTGCTCGAAATTTCCTCAAAACAAGTTTATTACTGTAGTTATAATAATGGTTAAAACAAATAAAAAATGAGCTCAAATTAAGTACACCTTTTAGGGTGCACTTGACTGGCTCAGCACCAGATGTTTGGGAATTTATAGGTTGCTTATATTTTTTTGTAAACAATTAATAAACACAAGGATTTATATAGTAGTCCTACTATATAAATCCTTGATAAACACAAGCACATTTTAGAAAAGCAAGTGAGTAATCTATGTTTGAAATTTTGTGGATTTTCTATAGAAATCTTGGTTTATTTGCCACAAAGTGCTCGCTTTGTCTTTGTTTATAAAAAATCCGCAAACCAGAACTGGAAGTTGACAGCAGGTTCATCAGATGGAAACACTTGTTGGAAACAGTTGGGGTACATCTAATAACCAATGTAAAAAAGTGCCGAAATATGCACCACAATGGCCGTTTATGGAAAAATTGGAATGTGTTCTAGTTCCCATCTCTGAATCCCGAAGTAGATTTTTTTTCAACGCCCCACTGTGGTTAATAATTACTATATGTCTTTGCATATTTCAAAACATATTTTTCTTCAGGAATTGTTAGCTCTCTAGAACTTTTATTTGTCAGCATATTTTGTTCATATTTATACACGAGCTATATATTATTCATAGCCTCTCATAGGACAATTTTGAATTTCAGCCAGATTCACTTTTATTTCAAGGAGAAATTGCCCTTTATATGATTGAAAATTTGTCGTTTCCAACTTGTTAGCACTGATTAGGATTATACCCCGCTTTAAAAAAGGGGGGGGGGGGGGGGGGTATACTGTTTTAACTCTGTCTGTCCATCCATCAGTCCGTCCCATGAATATTTTTGCATTTTTACTCAGGAACTACAATACAATGATTTCTGAAATTCTGTTTCAGGGTTTATGTAATACAGCTATACCGTTTGATGTGTTTTCAGATTCATCACTCAACAACTTCCTGTTTACCGAATACTTGTATGATTTTACACATGTCTTTGATAGCCAAGTTGAAAATTTTCATCACATTTTTTCAGGAACTACAATACAATGATTTCTGAAATTTGGTTTCAGGGTTTATATAAGTCAGCTATACTGTGTGATGTGTTTTCAGATTCATCACTCAACAACTTCCTGTTTACCGAACACTTGCATATTTTTACACTATTAATATTATCCACTTGCGGCGGGGGTATCATCAGTGAGCAGTAGCTTGTAGTTTCACTTGTTTTATATTTTGAATGGATTAAATTTATATTTACATTAGGAAAATGGGGAAGGGGAGGGGGGAATTAGTCCTTTAATATACAAGTAAATATTCCAAATTGTATGTTGAATGTGTCACCATCTTGTTGGTGTTTTGTTCTCCATCCATTGATTTTCTCTCTTTATGGCACCTCGGTATGGATACTTTTGCTTAAAATGCATAAGCCCAAGAACAGGATTTATGGCTCTTTGTTTGACAGAAAAGTGTCATTTTTAACGCCTGTCTAATACTGGACATTTTATTGTATACCATTGTCTGTAACTTTCAATTGGTGAATTGTTTATAACACATTCTGTTTCAACTTGTCAATATTCTGATTTTGTCAAATAGGGAGAGTATGCAAGAATCTGCTTAATAACACCTCCTTAAAATTTAGATAACTGAGGTTTCTCCCCATATCTTAGAAGAATTTGACTCCTGTTGATGCAAATCGTTGTCTTTAAGTATTTTCAGCTATTTTGTGAGAAGTACACGATTGCAAATGTACATATACTATTTTTTTAGTCTGAGGATTTCAGTCCCTTTTTTAATATATAAGGGGCCATTTCAAAAAAAATGAAGCTTTTTACTTTTTGTGGTATATTTTTAAATTAGTTAAGTTTAGAATTATAACACAGGTGTTATAAAATGCAGGATAGTCAGGGCTAGCTGCATGCCAAGTTTCATGAAGATATCTCAAACCACTGCAGAGAAATGTTTTAAAAACAGGCCATTTTTGTCAGGAGTGTGACGCTTTTAGCGTGACATTTAAAAAAATAGAAATTTTTAAAGTAGAATTGAAAAAGGTGGATCGTTTTTATGCTATACTGAAATATTTCTGGTAGTTGCTACATTATTAGTCTTAAATATTTTTGTAATTTTGTCCAATAAAATTTTAAGATAAGTAATCACTGACCTTTATTGTGAAGGTATGTACAAAAAATAAAATCTTTCAAAAAATGACACTTTTAAAACTAAAGCTTCCTTGTAACCATGTTTTAAAGTCCAATAATGCCAGTATGGGAAATAAGTTTTGTATTGGTATATTAGCACTATAATTAAGGGTATGTTGGTGCTCTAAATCACACATTTTATTGTTTTAATGGACACCAAAGAGAGGCACCCAAAAATGTCAGGAGTGTGACAACTGTCTTTAAACATCTACCAAAGAATACATAGGACTTAAATATTTTCTTCTTCTTTATTTTTCAGAAGTGGCTATTCCAAAGAGAAGGAAAAAAATTATTACAACTGTGATATGTTTATATCATAAATGTGGGAGTGCATTATATATGTCAGGAGTGTGACACTTTTTTTAAAGCGTTTTCTGTCAATTCATAATTTCACAAGGACAAGTTCAACAAGTTTCTTTGTGTTAGAAATGTTAAAACCAAGTTATATTCCTATCATTTACCTCTTAAAAGTGTAATCTATCATGATTGTTTTGACACAATAAGTTTTAATTGGTCATTTTTCTATTTTTTGTGCACAGTAATGCAAATTTATCAAAGGAAATAAGTGTGTACAACTATAATATTATAAAGGAAAGTGAGGAAATGAATTTTGTACAAAATAGAACAATTATTTTGATTTAAAATGGTATATTTAAAGATGTTTCAATGATTAACCATTTAGATGTAATTCGTCACACTCCTGACATGAATTTAACGATTTAAGAAAAATATTAAGATCAGCTTTTATTTTAGGACAGATATTTGAAAGACAGCTAGTAAAATAAAGAAACTTTTGGTAAATCTTCCATTCCTTAAAACATCCACTATACTTGCTGACATAAGCCAGGCAAAATTTTCTAGAAGAAATGATTCAAAGAAAGAGACTTGGAAAGAGAGAACCCCCCAAATACTGGCTGAATCTGAAATTAAAAAATGATCAGAGGAAGTTGGACAATCTTAAACAAAATGAAAAACTACAAAACCAAGCTAACAAAAAAAGGCTTAAAGAAAGAAGAACTTTGAATCCCAAATTTGATAAACAATATAAAGAAAAACAAAGGCAGTGGCAGAGAAACAGTAGAAAAAAAGGAAGAAAGATAAAAAAGAAGTTGGGTTGAATATATATATAGAATCGAACAAAAACAGCTCAGATTCAAATGAGAACAGATCTGTGACTGTGTCAGATTCCAGATCTACAGTGAGAAAACCTGCACAACACACAAGAAAACAACTGCCACAAAACAAAAATGCTTGGACGAGTACTTTGAAACACATCATTAAAAATGCTACACCCAGAAGAAAGGGCCTTCTCGAAGAGATCATTTATAAGCATTTTTGTTTTGTGGCAATTGTTTTCTTGTGTGTTGTGCAGGTTTTCTCACTGTAGATCTGGAATCTGACACAGTCACAGATCTGTTCTCATTTGAATTTTTGAGCTGTTTTTGTTCGATTCTAAGTCCTTATTCAACCCAACTTCTTTTTTATCAATCTTCCTTTTTTTCTACTGTTTCTCTGCCACTGCCTTTGTTTTTCTTTATATTGTTTATCAAATTTGGGATTCAAAGTTCTTCTTTCTTTAAGCCTTTTTTTGTTAGCTTGGTTTTATTAGTTTTTTATTTTAAGATGTTCCAACTTCCTCTGATCATTTTTTAATTTCAGATTCAGCCAGTATTTGCGGGTCCTCTCTTTCGAAGTCTCTTTCTTTGAATCATTTCTTCTAGAAAATTTTGCCCTGCTAATTTCAGCAAATCTAGTAAATGTTTTAAGGAATGGAAGTTTTACCAAGAGTTTCTTCATTTTACTAGCTGTCTTTCAATTATCTGTCCTAAAAATAAAGCTAATTTTCATATTTTTCTAAAATTGTTAAATTCATGTCAGGAGTGTGACGAATTACATCTAAATGGTTAATCCTTGAAACTTCTTTAAATATACCATTTTAAATCAAAATAATTGTTCTTTTTTGCACAAAATTCATTTCCTCACTTTCCTATATGATATTATAGTTGTACACACTTATTTCCTTTGATAAATTTGCATTACTGTGCACAAAAAATAAAAAAAATTACAAATTAAAACTCATTGTGCCAAAACAATCATGATAAATAACACATTTAAGAGGTACATGATAGGAATATAACTTGGTTTCAACATTTCTAACACAAAGAAACTTGTGGGACTTGTCCTTGTGAAATTATGAATTGACAGAAAATGTCTTAAAAAAAGTGTCACACTCCTGACATATATAATGCACTCCCACATTTATGATATAAACATATATATCACAGTTGTAATAATTTTTTTTCTTCTCTTTGGAATAGTCACTTCTGAAAAATAAAGAAGAAGAAAATATTTAAGTCCTATGTATTCTTTGGTAGATGTTTAAAGACAGTTGTCACACTCCTGACATTTTTGGGTGCCTTTCTGTGTATTTTTTTTAAATGGCCCTAAAAATAAAGTCCTGTTCTATGGCAAAAGATGTCAGTAATTGAAATCAATGATATAGCAATGTGTTAAGTGAATTTTTGTGCAAGTTTAAAGCATTTTTCAATCTTTGTAACATATGTCAGGAGTGTGACAAAATACTGAAAATAGAAGGCTTTTTCTACATACAATTACATAAAAACGGTACAATGAAATGACATTTTTATTTTTCCAAATGATCACAAAAACTCAGGGCTTTCAAAGTTTACTATTTTAACTGAAATATATTAAGATTCTTTTTATTGGCAAAAACTTCAATCACTAGTTATTATTATTTTTTTTAAATTAAGCTATTCAATTTGATTGTTATTATTTGATTTAGCAGAAAAGATGGAAATTTTGGTTTTAAAATTTTTCTTATTCTATTGACTTTCATTTGGAAAAGGTTTGAGTGATGTTTTCTTGACTGTTTAATTACCAAACTTGTTTATAAGTAGTATGGTTTCTGTTCAAATGTTTTGAGATGTATGTTATTAAATTTTAAGATTATTCAATGTGTCTGTTTCGTTCTGCTTGAAACTTTGGAATTATAAAATTTAAAGTATCGGTAATAGGGTAAGACAAAAAGAAATGAAAAATATTGAGTTTGAAATTGGACCCCCTATGTCACACTTTTGCTTCATTTTTTTTAAAATGGCCCTTAGGCACAATGGGTACTTGCTTCCATTTGTGTAATCTGAAGCTGGATATACTATTTTTTTTTTAAATAGGACCATGCAGTAACATATATGCAAGAAGCCAGAGAAAACAGTACAACAATATTTTATTTAGCATGTTCAAAAACAAAATAAATGAGAATTTACGTTTTATTCAAACTGTTAAATTGTGACTAATTTTTGATGAAAATCTATTTGTCCCAGTTATCTGTATACCAAAGTCATGACTGAATTCAGTCATCTTGCACTACAACTTTCATCTTAATTTATTAATTGAATATTCAATTGATAATACATTAAAAATTGGAGATTGCCATCGGGGTCACCCCTACCCCATCATGTTTGAACATATTTTAAATGGTTGAGATCCCCACCCCTAAACCATTTATTCTTGTACATGTATGTGACAATAAAACAAATAAAACGAAATATTACATGTAGGGGATGTCTATGGGGAGCACCCCCATCCCCTTATGTTTGTTAAATTGTAAATGGTCAAGATCCCCACCCCTTAACCATATTCTTGCATGGGATAACAATGCAATTCAAATGAAATATAGGTAAAGTCTGTGAGGGTCACCCCCGCCCCCTCATGTTTGATAAATTGTAAACGATCAAGATCTTTGTACCTAGACCATATATATGTTCTTGTATGGGACAATAAAACAAATCAAATGAATATGTGAACATAGGAATTGCAAATTAAGGGAGCTTTGTTTGGGAGACTTCGTAAGTTCGTAACAGCATCTTGTTACAATTACTTCTTGTTATAAATGCCATTATGGGTTTCTTGGGCACTCAGATACATTGTAACACAGGCCCGTGGTTGCTAATTTTTATAAAAATGGACTATTCTTACTTCCCTGTATATCTGGCTGGGAACCCAAGTGCCTGTGAAATATAAATAGAGAGGAGAGGATAGGGATATACATGTATTAGAAAAAATATTCAAAATCAATGCCAATGGAAACCAGTATTATATGCACAAGTGAGTTAAAATAGTCCAGTTGTGTTCCCAAATTTCAAATATTTGGTGGCAATTGTCATGATATTTTAGGTGAACGATTCAGGCTCTGATCAATAATTGGTTTCCATATTTCTGTTTTTAGGTTTATATGATGTCAGGTCATATAAAGGTTTCACATAGTGAACTTTGTTATGATGCTGAGGTCTTATTGCCACTTAAAGAAGATGTTTTGGAGAGGGAGACACTCAAATCACAGTTTCCTTCAGCAGTGGGTTTGAGGTACCATGTAGGAGGGGTGTTGAAAGCTGTTGCAGCTGATACAAGAGGGTTTTCTTCTCCAGATGGAGGTTGGGGAACAAGAAGATATATTGTTGTAACAACAGCAGAATGTGCTGGTATGTACATTCATGGTTGGTAGAAAAATCAATTATTTTTTTGTACAACAGAACTACAGGATGTACAGGTGCTGAGCTCTTTGTATTGATGAAACTCAACAAAAAACCTAATAGCTTGGCAAAGATCAGTTGCCCACTTTTGTTGCAGATTGATGAAAAAAAAGTTCAATGAATTATGTCTCGAACAGGCTCTTTTTAAACCTATATATTTTGAGCAAATTCTCATGAATTTTTTTTGCAATACTATCGAAGGATTTAAAAGTATTAGTTGATTGTTCTTTAGGAACTTTGAAAATAAGATATCTGAGTACTATACGACGACTGTGAGTGATTTTGAGCTTTCTACTGTTTTGGAAAATAAGGGTTGAAACAGATGATAAAAAGGGTGAAAGGATTTTTGATACCTAATTTAAACTTCAGTACTTTTAGTTGAGTACATGACGGCCAAAAAATGTGTTGAAAAATTATGGTATGATACCGTCTTCATCTGTGTCTTTAAGTTGGGATACATGTACCTGAAGTAATATCTTTCCAAATAATTGTTTAGTTTAAAATTTTGTCATGATAATCGCCAACTGCTTTAATTTTATCTTTTTAATTTTACTATGATAATATTTACTTAATATAGGACAAGCAAGAGATATCATTGGCAACAGGCCAAGTACAAGTGGATTGGCTCAGCAGATTACTTCTGTGTTTAAGTCGTCAAAAGCCACTTCACACCCAAGGACACATTTCTCACCAATACAGGGAGCTGCCTCCAGAAAAGACATTAGACAACAAATGAAAAAGAAGAAGAAGTTATTTGAAAAGTCATATAAAGTTGTTTTTATTGGAAATATAAAATTGCCAGGCATTCTATGTGCAGATATTATCCTAGAAGAAGGATTAATTAACATAAGTTCGGAGGATACAGAGGACACTATTAAAAACAAACTACTTGACATATTTGACAGCACTGACAAAGATCCCACCAAGATCATTTTTTTATCGTGCTCACACAAAAAATTATCCAAACCAAATGTACCATCAACATTCAAATTTGATGGAATAGGGCTGAAGGCTCTGATTGGTCAAGGGAAGCTTTATGTTCTCGTCGAGGGCCCTGAGGTTTGTACATTGTATTTTATCATTCATTGTACAATATTTCCAAAAAAATGGAATTAGAAAAATTCTGGTAGATTCAACACAAGAAATGAATATTGATATACAAAAAATAGTGTCCTGTGAAAATATGGAACAAGTGAAAAACTACAGACTTTGATTAAGAATATTACATGCAACTTTAATTCAGAATTACTGGAAAATAACATGAACAGTTTAAAGGAAAATAACAAACTCTTTCTTTTATACAAAAATATTAAAGTCAAACAAGACCAAAAATTTTATCTTCATCCAAATTTTTGAAACAAACTAGACATTTATTTACAAAAAGTTAGAATTAGTTACCATAATTTGATCATTGAAGGGCAGATAATCTAAACATACCTCAAAACAATAGAACGTTACGTCGTGTCCAACTTGTAAAACCTTAGATGAAAATCACTTTCTCCTCCACTGTCAAATCAATAATGCTTTACATATAAAACCTTTTAATGCCATGGCAATAGATAATGCTATGTTTCCAAATCTATCTGATACTGAAAAACTAGTAGTCCTACTAAATCCGTCAAATATAAACCAAGTGTCAGAAAAAACAGGTTCCTTTATTATGTTTTTAACAACAGTCTTTTAAGAACTGAGGACAGGGAACTCTTAGTTAGTTTTACTTGTGTATATTTAGATATGTGTGTGTTCCACTCAGTTATTTTATTGTTGTTGTTATTTTTGTTTATGTTAAAAGTATAATGTTACTTATATGACAAATACAGTTTAATATTGTATAACTATACATGAAGGACAACTACACATAAGCATTGATCACAAAGTTAACTGTTACCTGAGAAAGTAAACAGTAAAACACCTACTTATAGTTGTATGACAAAATATGGGCCGCAAAATATTTATTAAAGAATTAATAACATCAAAGAGGGGGGGGGGGCAAGAGGGGGTCCAATAAAAGTTAACAAAAAATACATTCTCACAATAACAGATAACAAAAAAAGTAAAAGTCCTATAACAGCAACAGAAATAGTCAATAACAGATAACAGCATTTTTTTTCTTCAGAATAACAGATAACAAAGATTCAAATTGGCCCATAACAGCATAACAGTTATACCCCTTGCCCCCCCTCATCAAAATGTATTATGAGTCTTGAGGGAGTTGCAATATCCATTTAAAGGAAAGAAATATAATTTAATGTAATGTTCTTATTTTAGGTGCAGATTTTTACAATGTTCGTTAACACACATAAAAAGTTTTCTAATTAGTGACATAGTATATTACTGCAAAAATATTGATAGCTAGTTGTTTTACAAGTATGAATTCATTTTTAGTTTGAAAATGATAAGGACATGATGGATCAAAACAAATTAGATGACACAGACATGACAGACGAGGAACTTCCAGTATTCGGCAAGACACACTCTTTACAGGTAATTATGCAGCATCATAACATTTTAGAGCTCAAAACCATAGAACACAGGATATAACACATGTAGTTTTAATCGACAATAAATCAAACGTTTCTTAGTGGTGGTCGCACTATAGTAATCAGTCTACAGCTGCCACTCAAAACAAAATCATGTCTAGCATGTACCTAAAATTTGTGATTTAGGCTTTTATTATTTTGCATGTGGATAGATCACATGAAGGTGATAAAATCTGCTCTTGCTACATGTAGGATGATGGTCTTTTACCTTCAAGTTAGATTAATGATTTTTGGCTGGATTTTGCGAGTTGAAAAATCAGCTGAATTATAATATGTGAATGTTGGTCGCAGGGAAATACTGTATTTTTAATATTTATCTCAGGAACTAAAAATCGCAGGCTCTTCATATTTGGTATGCAGCTTCTGTATGGGCTCTCACATCAATGAGATGTGATTTCAGAGTGAGGTTTGTAGCTCTTCTTCTTGTTTTAACAAAAACTGGCCCTTTCTGTCTTTGACCCATTTCAATTTTACATGATTCATGCTTTCCTATATGATGTGTTCACTGTTCATATGGAATCATTTTTTTTAAGAATGTCTTTCTGTAATTCTGTTTTGTATGAAAAAATAATTTGTACATTTTATAAATACAGGATAAAAACAATATTTGTACAGTGGCAGAAAATTGTATTCGTACTCGACACACAACAGGTATGAAATGCTTGGTAATCCTATCATACTCACTCTATGTACCTATAGATTAATATTCTTATCCAAGTGCACTTCATGTATATACTGATACATATAATATATTTTTATGTCGCCTGTTTTTTATATAGGGGTCACTTTGACAAAATCCATCTTTCCAAAACCTTTGCCGCATGCACCGCAATGTTGTCACACATTTTCATTGCAGTTTTCTTAACTACATGCAGCAGACTTTTAATATTTTGGAGAATGCTTTATCTGGAAGTACTATGACGCGTAAAGCATTTTCATGGCTTTGCTTAATTCCTATTTAATACCAAAAACTTTGATATTTAAGGCATGCTGGTCAAATATGTATGCAAAATTTCATTGCAGTTTTCTTTACAACTACATGCAGTACAGACATTTGATATTTTGCATCTCTATGCTTTATCCTTTAGAATTGTTTTTCATTGCACTGTCACTCAACTACATCCTGTTTATCAAAAACTTTGAAATTACACATGGTGGACTGCGGACATAAATAATGTGTGCAATGCTATCAATAAAATGCAGGCGACATACAGGTTCCCTTGAAGACAGTACAGTCTAGTTTGTAATTAACAATTGTGCATGTAACACTAAATAGCAATCTTGTGACACATTCAGATAAATGGACCATCATGATGATGTTAACGTTAAGCTTTTCATGAAATAAATTTTATATCTTTTGCCCCTACAACAATTTTTTTTTATATAGATCGATTGACTCGCTGACGTTCATTCTTTTATAAAACATATTTTCATGACCACACTTTGTTAGCTAAATTCATGCATTTTTAAAAATGATTTTTTAGTTTGTTTATGGTTGTGACATTTACCATATTAACACTTTTCAGAAGAAAAATGACACCTTTGCATTAAAATTATGAGGGGGGATGTCTAGGAAAGGGAAAGAAAAAATATTGAGTATCCAAATTGTCTGAAAATGAGCAAACAACATAGGGCCATGTGAGCTATTGTTGTCACTGAGCGTCCGTCCTTGTCATAAATTTAAATAAAAATCTTCTCCCACTCTGATAATAACTGAACAGATTGGGACCAAACTTGGCAAAAACATTATCAGGGTTTCTATTTAAAATTGTAAGGAAAATTTTGATTCGTCAAAAACATGACTGCCATGGCTAAAAATAGACCATGGCATCCAACACCTGGGTTTTGCATGTATTTACTTAAAAACTGTTACAGATATCAAAATTTCTAGTATAAGATTAAATTGATAAGTACATAATAAGATCTACCCATACAGACATTTTAAAGTCAATCTGATATTAACCAGTCCAGGTGGTATGGCCTTTTATTTAATTTTTCTCTTTTGTGCACTTGAAAACTGCAAAATGAAAATTGCAAATTGTTCAGCTCATTAAGATCTACAAAAAAGTTAGCAGGGGCAAAATTGTCAGTTTTATTGTACATGTACATGATGTACATGATGTATCTCACTTTAAATACTTCAAGTTTTGTATTCTTCGCATATTTTTGCTTATGACTCTGGAAAACGGTACATTAGCTAGATCCAAAAAATTGCAAATTGTTCAGTTGATTTAGGGCTACAATGAAATCATCAGGGGCAAAACTGTCAGAATTTCACATGTTTTTGCTTGTATCTTGAAAACCATTACACAGTTTTATAAGCACTAAATTAATGTTGAGCTCATCTACTAGAGCTTTAAAAAGTCCTCACAACAAAAATGAAAAAATAACAAACAATAGGTCTTAGCAGTGGGGTACAGAACAAAATAAAGGGGTCAATATGCATTTATTTGCTTATTTTTGCATGTAAACTATTGTATCAAAGTCAAAAGCATATGAAAGCTATTTTAATGGTAAACATGATATTCCGAGTTGAATTGCAATTAAATGTACACTTCTTTTTTCATGTGTTAATATGCAGATACCCCAAGCAGACACAAATGCAAGTATGAACAGTGACCAGGAAAATACAGGCTCATCCGCAGTTAGTATTTATGATTTAAGTTTTAGACTTTTTGTTGTTGTTTTTTTTGTGATGAAATGAATAAACACTCATGGAAATATACAATATGGTTATTGTTGGGCTCCACAACATATGCTTTATTTTAAAAAAAAATGGCATTTGCTTCAATGACAGTGTTTATGTTTAATGTAAATCCAATTGCAAACAGCATTCCATGATGTGCTATAAGTTTTAAGTGTACAGTATGAAACTACTTCCCGAACAGCTCTTTGTACCAGTTGTATGCAATAAATTGAATTAGTGTTCAGAGAGAGTCATATCTCTTGCACGTAAAAGACACCCTTGTAGATTTCGAAAAAAAGAGCAGGGTAATGCCGCTACAAGCAGCACTAGCACCTGCAAGTGGAAAGGGATTAATATAAGATGAAAAAATTGTTTCCCAATCCAGTATAATTAAATATGTTTAAACTAATAAATTATTATATGCAGTATTCTATGAATTTAGTGCTAAATATTACTTCAATATTTTGAAGTGTATGTTTCTGGTGTGTATTTTTGACACACTCCTGTAGGATAATAATCCTGAAGGAATTTATTGAACTAGGATAATATAGTTTTATGAATATTGTAGAAACCACAAACAGACATCACCAAAACTGTGCAAAGTCAAGATATAGTGGAAGGTGATCCGGAAGATACAGGCACACCGACAGTTAGTATTTACATGTAACTTAGCTATTCCATTAGAATGGATGTGAAAAGGTTTTATTATGAAATGTGTGTCATGCATCTTTTTAACAAACTCATTACATTATAAGTCTTTATCATGACCTCAAATGTTATTGCTTTTTTAAGATCCTAGATTGATTGTCATATGCAAACAGAACTTCAAAATTTTCAGTTTGTTTCATCCTTGTGAGCACTGTGGATTTAATATATTTCAATGGACTTTGATTAAACTAGTTACAGAGTATTCTACATGTTCTAGGAGGCACTATTACAAAATTTGCATTTTACATACAACAAGTACTGAAAATTTGTTATTGCATTAAAAGAAAGGCCCCAAATTTATTTCAATCTCTTGTTCTAAATAGCTCTTTACGCCACAGGTGATCAATTTTGATTTAAATCTACAAGTATCAGTTCTGAACTGAGTTTCTGTAATCTTTAGTAATGGACAATTCAGATATTTCAATGCCTGCCGAAACTATTATTAAAGAAATGTCAAAAAGAAAACAAAAGTGGCTAGGGAGATTTCATTTCAGAAAAATGGCAGTATTAACTGAATCTGTAAATAGTGAGCAGTAGGTCTTAGAAAGTGAAACCTGATTTAGATGACAAGCAGTATACATTTGTTAAAAAATCAAAATGAATTAAAATAACATGCATGTATGATACGTTGAAATGCTATATGTGCTGACCAAGAATACTCTGCAATTGTTTTACAATTTGAAATTGGTTAATTTTAAGACGGATTACCCTGTTTTATAGATAACATTTCATCCATCGTGCTTAGAACGTAGAGAGCGTAGATCTCGATTAAGCTTGCGGTCATCTACTGGTAATGATGCTCTGGCATGTCCTTCAACTTACAGGTATTTTATTTGTAGATAATCTGGACACAATTTCTTGATATAATGAATCACTGTTACCTATATTTTTTACTTGACCAGTCAGGGCTACTTCTTAAACAAGTGATTTCAGGATCACCTTTAAAAGTGATTTCGCTATTGAAAAATGAAAAATGTTTACAAAATTAGAAACAGACTTTTTAAAATCACTGAAATAAGTGATTTGAGATGTAAACATTAAATCACTTATGAAAGTGATTATAACATTTTCTTGATAATTTATCCACAAGCTAGATCTACATTGGGTTTAAAAAACAACTATTCTATTGAAAAAACAACTGAATACATACAAAAATGCTCTTTTGCTAAATTAGTATGTCAGTTTTAACAATTTATTTGGATTATGCTTAAACTGGAATAATCTGTAGATAAGGTCAAAACCTTGAAGTAAATCATTCTAATTATAAAGAAAACAAATCAGGTTACATAAATGTGTTGACTTTTATGTTATTGATAGAGTAGTTAATGAAAATTTGATTACAGAAAAATTCCCAAGGGTTCTTTTAAAAGCTTCAGCACACTAACTTACTGCCCCAGCGCACTGATGAAATTGATATATCAAGATTAAGATATTTGATCTATGTAGACAAATTACAGAAAAAATTGCCATTTTATGGAAAATTAGTGAAATCAGCATTTGAAGATCAAAGAAAACACCAAAATCACTTAAATAAGTGATTACTGAAATTTGAAAATCACTGAAATAAGCGATAATGAAATCACTTGTTTGAGTCATACCCCTGACTGTTGACTGACTTACATTTAAGTTTACTTCAAAGTTCACATCTTTCTTAGTAATACCAATTCACATACAGAATTTTTTTCTTATAAATGCTCACAAATCTACAAATTTTTTGTCATTCACAGCAAGCATTGGAATTTAACTCTTAAAACAACTCTTATACATTCTGCTGATCCCTGATTTGACATGTCAAATAATTTTCAACAAATGGCTGATTGTTTTTAGATAACTTCATTCGTAAATAGCTCGCCATCCAGTCTTAGTCATTTGTAAAGCATTGTTAACTTAATGTAACAACACAAACACTATTCTTAAAGAATGGTGAAAAGTCTTTTGTGTGTAATTGAATACGATTGCTTTATGAATCAATTACAAATGATTGAGTATAGTTTATAATTGGTTGGCCACAAGTTTAGGAATAAATTTAAATACTTTCTTGATGTATATGAATATACATTTCCGATTGTTTTGGGATATATTCGAGTACTTTGCAAATGTATTTGATATTGATTTAAGATTTAGGTTTGATTGATTGGTTAAGGTTTAATGCCCTATCAGCAGCTTGTGAAAGTTTTATGAATCTGGTAAAGTTTTGAGATTCGTAAGCAATCGTAAGAAAAATTTGTGTATGTGAAGTGTTATAACTATACATGGTAGATTCATCTAACCTTGTATTTGCATGCATCCTAGATAGTAGATTATCATCTAGGCAAAGTCATGTGTTTCGCAGTTGAACACTCAGACAATATTAAGAACAAGACAAACTAAGTGATAGTTGATTATTTATATTTTTGTCAAAGATTTGATACAAAAATCCAGCATACTTTATATGTATTTTTTCAATTGAATATCCGTATTGGTGACAAGTACCTAACCTGGAGGTTTCAACGTAAGTTGTGTCATAAATGTCTAACTTCATATAAACATTACAGACATAAAAAATAGCATTGAGTAAAAAGGAAAACAGAATGAATAATAGGTTAATCAAACCAAGATTTATTTATTACTTAGGTCATATGTCCAGCTGTTTGAAACTGAAATAGTAACAGTTGATGACTCCGATGATGAAGGTGACAAAACCATACCAATGGATGGGTACGTATTTGAAGATTTCATGTTTATTTATGTATACTTAAATTGCACTAAAATTGGGATTGATTTTGGGAGTTTTGGTCCCAACAGTTTAGGAATTGGGGGCTAAAAAGGGCCCAAATAAGCATATTTTTTTATTTTCGCACTATAATTTAAGTTTAAGTAAATAGAAATCTATGAAATTTTGATACAAGGTTTATGACCACAAAAGAAAGGTTGGGATGAGTTTGGGAGTTTTGGTCCCAACAGTTTAGGAATTAGGGGCCAAAAAGGGGCCCAAATAAGCATTTATCTTGGTTTTCGCACAATAACTTTAGTATAAGTAAATAGAAATCTATGAAATTTAAACACAAGGTTTATGACCACAAAAGGAAGGTTGGGATTGACTTTGGGAGTTTTGGTCCCAACAGTTTAGGAATAAAGGGCCCAAAGGGTCCAAAATTAAACTTTGTTTGATTTCATCAAAAATTAAATAATTGGTGTTCTTTGATATGCCTAATCTAACTGTGTATGTAGATTCTTAATTTTTGGTCCTGTTTTCAAATTGGTCTACATTAAGGTCCAACGGGTCCAAAATTAAACTAAGTTTGATTTTAACAAAAAATGAATCCTTGGGGTTATTTGATATATGCTGAATCTAAAAATGTACTTAGATTTTCTATTATGGGCCCAGTTTTCAAGTTGGTTCAAATTGTGGTCCAAAATTTAACTTTGTTTGATATCAACAAAAATTGAATCCCTGGGGTTCTTTGATATGCTGAACCTAAACATGTATTAAATTTTTGATTTTAGGCCAAATTTTCAAGTTGGTCCAAATTGGGGTCCAAAATTAATCTTTGTTTGATTTCAACAAAAACTGTATATATGGGGTTCTTTGATATATGCTTAATCTAACCATGTATTTAGATTTTTGATGTTTGGGCCCGGTTATCAAACTGGTCCACATTGAGGTCTAAAGGGTCCAAAATTGAACTTTATTTGATTTCGTGAAAAATTGAATTCTTGGGGTCCTTTGATATGCTGAATCTAACCATGTATTTTGATTTTGGATATTGGACCATAATAGGTAATGTCCAATTTAAAGTTTTTAAGTTTAAGTTCTTAGACCACATTCATTATGTGTCAGAAACCTCTGTTGTGTCAACTATTTAATCAGAATCCAAATTCAGAGCTGTATCAAGCTTGAATGTTGTGTCCATACTTGCCCCAATGTTCAGGGTTCGAACTGTGCAGTCGTATAAAGCTGCGCCCTGCGGAGCATCTGGTTATCCCTTTCATTGGTGATACTTTTTTGTTCATTTTAGTGATATCAGTTTGCCAGAGTTATTAATAAAGTTACAGTCACAGGTTGACCTGGAGAAGATAACGAAATTCAATATCAACAGAAACCTTGTTTTAGATGGTGCTCGGAGAGCCATCAAAAGGAAATCCTTCTGTGCTAAAAGCAAGATAAGTGTGAAGTTTACGGACGATGTAGGAATCGCAGAAGGTGCCGTAGATGAAGGTGGACCAAAAAGAGAGTTCTTGAGAATGCTGATGAAAAAGATCCAATACCTGCACATTTTTGAAGGTCCTGAAAACAGAAGAATTTTGGCCTATAGTACATCAGGTGAATTTATATTGTCTCATCTTGGTGAAAGATTAAAAAAGGAATTTCATGTATTCTCTATACAGTTACATTTTTATGTCTCCCACTTTATAGGGATGGAGAGGTATTTTGTCATGTTTAATTATCAGTCATCTGGGTGAAGGTTTGCAATTGTTTCTCCATAGGCCGTAATGGTAACGTTTTCTTCTGTTGCTCAGTCCATATCGTTAACTTGGATATATATGATGGCTCGTTTTGAAGCTGAGAATTTCTTATTTGTGGTTAAATTTTCAGGGTACGAAGTGAGATTACTTTTTCTGTAAATTAGCAAACCCAGAGTATTCTTTTGTGATGCGGCTCCTTGTGGTCAAAAATCCCTGTTTTAACACAATAAGTTCTTTGAACTTTTAATAGCTCCATAGTTTTTACACATTTATTCTATGTCCCTCTACTTTCCTTATCACCACAAATGGTTAAGCTCAATCATTTGTAAAAAATAGAAACATGTCCAATATCAATACACAGAGATTTCTTGTACACATTACTTGGGGTTCCTCATCTAGAGCTGGTGCATTAGGGATCTTGACCCATCTCTCACAATAACCCTCACACCATTTACAATAGGGGACACTTTGGGGATCTAGACACTTGTTACGGTTTTAAAGGGAAGGACCATTTTTATGCCTCATTTATGGGCATTATGTTTTCTGGTCTGTTCGTTCATTTGTTCTTCCGTCTGTCTGTCCGGCTTCAGGTTAAAGTTTTTGGTTGAGTTAGTTTTTGATGAAGTTGAGGAAACTTAGTATACTTGTACCTTATGATATTATCTTTCAAATGTTAATGCCAAATAAGAGTTTTTACCCCATTTTCACGGTCCACTAGACAGAAAATTATAATGCAGATGGTGCATCCATGTATTAGGGACACATTCTTGTTTCCCTCATTTTGGTTCTGATTTCTGGAAGGTCTGTGAAACACAAAACAAACATGATATATATTATATCACTGAATCAGGGATTGATAATATATAGTTATGAATAGTAAAATTTATTCTTTGACATCTATCATGTCTATTAAGGCCTCTAAATGTTAAATTTAATATATCTTAAATCTTTTATCACATTTTAGCAAAATATTTAGTTTTGTTTTATTGTAGCCCTAGAAGACAATCTGTACAGAGATGTTGGATTATTCTTTTCCCTATCCATTGTACACGGAGGACCATCACCAAAATTCCTTTCTCCAGTTATGTACAATGCGTTGGTAGGACAAGCTGGAGAAAGGAATATTGAAGATATAGCAGATGGTGACTTGAGAGGAGAAGTTCAAAAGGTAGTATTTAGAAAGTATTGGATTGATAATAAGAATTGTTATAGAAAATAGGGGTAGAATGCAGTTTTTGGCTTATAACTCAAAAACCAAAGCATTTAGAGCAAATCTGACGAGATTAAATTGTTAATTAGGTTAAGATCTATCTCCCTGAAATTTTCAGATGGATCGGACAACGGGTTGTTGGGTTGCTGCCCCTGAATTGGTCATTTAAGGAAATTTTGCCGTTTTTTGTTATAATCTTGAATATTATTATAGATAGAGATAAACTGTAAACAGCAATAATGTACAGCTAAGTAAGACCTCGAAGGCTAGAAATAAGGCAACATTTGACCAACATGGTCAATTGACCCCATAAGGACTTACTGTCCTTTATAGTCAATTTTTAACAATTTTCATAAAATTTGTAAATTTTTAATAACATTTTCCACTGAAACTACTTGGGCCAAGTTCATTATAGATAGAGATAATTGTAAGCAGCAAGAATGTTCAGTAAAGTAAGATGTACAAACACATCACCATCACCAAAATGCAATTTTGCCATGAATTCATCTGCTTCCTTTGTTTAATATTCACATAGACCAAGGTGAGCGACACAGGCTCATTAGAGCCTCTAGTTTTGTTAATTAGCTTGAAGATATTGATTTGATTATTGGTTACAGATCAAGATCAAATGTTGTTCTGGTTTGATGAGATGTTGAGCACAGTTATGGTCGTTGGATAGTTTAAACTTTTTTATTCTTCAAGCTTGAAGAATTTGACTTGATGCTTGTTATATACTTTACACTGTTACAAGTTATAGATCATGATCGCATATTGTTCCAATAAAATGAATTTTTAACTGACTGTATAATGTCATGCAATACTCACAGAATGCCTGTTTTAACCCAATTTAAACAAATTAGCAGATAATTCTATTTTCTAAATATATATATATGTAGTTCTTGCTGGCTATATACCTATGTGCTAAATGTCACCTGACACTTAGATTGTTGATAGAGTTTTAATAACCTGTTTTTCTTTTTTAGTTAAAAGATGCATCAAGTTTGCAAGACTTGAACAAACAAATGAATGCAATGTCAACCCTGTTGATAACAGCGGGATGTTTCAGGCCTATATTGAACATGCAACAAAAAGATAAATTAATCATGGATATTGTCAGATTTTTGGTCCTGGAAAGAACCAGTACTCCTCTTCACCAGTGAGTAATATTTTATTTTTGATTGGAAAACTGGGGCCCTTTATAGGTTATTGTTCCGTGTTGAAGGGTGTACATTGACCTCTAACGGTTTACTTTTTTAAATTGTTATTTGGATGAAGAGTTATCAGTTGGTTATGTCATTGGCACTCATACATCATCTTCCTAAGTATTGTATGGTATTAGAGAGACAGGACTGACACTTCCATTCAACAGAAAATGAAATACTCTGGACTGAGTGGGTAAATTATAGATTAATATCTCCTTAAAGGAAAATGTCATCAATACATGCAATGACATGAAAAGTGGAGGGTATTAAGTATAAACTCTTTTTAAAAGTCATCAATGAGAAGTTTTTCACATGCAATCATTTCTGTTGAACTTGAATGTATTACAAAGCATCCTTAACCTGATAACCTGTTTCATCTAAAAGACCCTGCTGAAAATGGAAATGGTGACCTGAAGATGTTTGTAAACTATATAGCTATTATGAAACTTTTAACTTAGGTTTTTTCAACAACATTAAAGTCTTGTTGCAGGATATAATGTGTAATTCTTTTGTGAACAGTTAATATAGATGTCTCTCTTTCAAAGAATGAAGACATATTATTTAAGTGTGAATTCCTCATACAAAATTTTATCCATGTCATGACTTTTTATGCCCCATGTTTTCTGGTCTGTGCATTTGTTCATTCGTTCGTTTGTGCATCCGTCCGTTTGTCCCACTTCAGGTTAAAGTTTTGGTTAAAGTTTTTGGTCGAGGTAGTTTTTGATGAAGTTGAAGTCCTTATGATATGATCTTTCTAATTTTAATGCAAAATTAGCAATTATCCCCCATTTTAACGGTACACTGAACATAGAAAATGATAGTGCGGATGGGGCATCCGTGTACTGGGGACACATTCTTGTTTCTCTTTTGAAGTAGATATCTATAATTTGGTACATGGGTGCATCATGTCGAGGACATGTGTTGCTAACTAGAGTCAGTAACGAATCACAGTAACCTTTGACCTCGAAGTCAAATACATTCAAAAATTTGTCTAGGCTATAGGCTTTTGGTATTTTGTATGTGAGTATATATCACCTAATTTAAAAAAATTAGTGACCTTGACCTTTGACTTTAAGGTCAAATAATTAAATGAAGTCTATTTATGTCCCCAACATCTTCAAGTGCAACACAAAAGGGATATATGCATTTTCTTCCACCAAACAAATAGTGAGATGAGGTGAATTGTCTGTCGTGTCTTTCACTTATCATTCTCAAGATTGCCATTTAAAGATTATCACAAATATTATTCTTCTAATAGGTTCTATTTTTGTTTAATTCAGCTGAATACAATGCATATCTTAAATATGTTTACATGGTTGATATGTTGGTGTTTAATAAACTGGTATACAATTACAGGTTGCGTGATGGGTTACAGACACTTGATGTATTAACGTACATTCAAGAGCATTATAAAGCATTTAAGGATTTGTTTGTCTGTCAAGGAAATGAAAAATTGACCGCTGAAATGATGGAGGTGGTGTTTATGGATATCAAAATGTCAGTTCCAGGCAGCAACAGAAGACGGGACGAGGAGAACATTGTTGGATATTGGAGAGATTTTTTAATTGACTTGCAAGGTACTTGTAAAATATATGCCTCACATCTTCTTTTTATTATATAAACATAAAATTTGATTCAACACCACCACTTCTGGAAGCACATATTCTGATCTGGAATTTTAATTTTTCTATATGAAGGCTTAATTTAAAACATAAGAATGCTCTTGATCTTTAATACATGTATATTTTAATTCTTAACCAAAATTAGAGTTTCCTGCATTGCAATATTGTAAGGGACAGTCATTAGAAAGAAACTTATGAAACCAAGCATTATCAGAAACAGAAGAAAGTAAATATTGTTTGTTTGGATATATAGGGTAAAACTACCCAAAAGGACTGAATAGCATTCTTATATTTTCTATACATGTATGCCCTTTTACAAGACTTATGGTATAACGTTTACCGTCCGTCTTCAACATTTCCGACATTATCTCAAATACGCTTTAACCACTATGCATAAAACTGTATTGAATTGTTATATCTTTTGATTTGAGCTCCCTTTTGTTTTTTTACAAATTTCAAATTTACGTTTTCCAAGTATTGGGAGTTTTACTAAAGGGGTGATTTTCCAGTTTTTGGACAAGAACTTGAAAAAAAAAATCACCAACTTACTAGAAACTGTTTAATTCTATTCACATGTGCTCCCTTTTGATTTTTATACGACTGCAAAAAATTTGCGTTCGTATATTGCTATCACGTCTTCGTCGTCGTTGTCGTCGTCCGTAGACAGATTGGTTTCCGGACAATAACTTCAGTTTAAGTGAATGGATCTCTGTGAAACTTAACCAAAAGGTTCAATACCACAAAAGGAAGGTTGGGATTGTTTTTGGGGGTAATGATCCCAACCGTTCAGGAATTATGGGCCAAAAACAAGCATTTTTCTAGTTTCCGGACAATAACTTGTGAATAAATTTTTGATTGCTCTGAAATTGTACCACAAGGTTCAATACCACAAGTAGAAGGTTGGGATTGATTTTGGGGGTATTTGCCAAAACCGTTTAGGAATGAAGGGCCAAAAAGGGGCCCAAATCAAGTATTTTTCTAGTTTTCAGACTAACTTGTGTTAAAGTTTATGGATATCTCTGAAATTGTACCACATTTTACAAAAATAAAATTTCTTAACATTTTTTTTTTGTGGGGGGGGGGGGGGGGGTAAAAAAAAAATATTTGGGGGGGGGGGGGATTTTTTTTTCTTCAAGATTAACGAAATTACCCTTTTTTTGGAAAAAAAATTTGGGGGGGGGGTGGGCAATTTTTTTTTTTTAATTTTAGGATTTCTCACAATTTATTTTGCTTTTTTTTTGTCTATAGTCTAAACACAGGTATTGCACAACAGCAGTGTATTGCGCAACAGCAAATTGTATTGCGCAACAGCATGAAATCTTCAATTGAAAATAAATTCAAATCATTTAACCAATTTTAAGTTCTTTGACTACATTTATTCTGTGACAGAAAACTATTATGTGTCAAATATTTAATTAAAATCCAAATTCAGCCTCTATCTCACAATGCATGTTAATATACCGAAGGCAACCAAGTTGCGAAGGAAATGATGTTTTTGACTTGTCCACAGTCAATCCCAACTTTTTTTCAAAAATTTGCAGATAAAAGTATACCATTCTTTCTGCTCTGCTGATTTGACTGAAATTATGTGCCTTCAACTTTGAAACTTCACCAATTTCACAGTCCATTGAACATGGAAAATGATAATGCGAGTAGGGCATCCCTGTACTTAGGACACATTCTTGTCATTGTTTTTATCTTTAAAAAAATTAGGGACCAGTGATATAATAAACCATGTAAAGACAGACTTTGTTTTTTTAAAGCAATTGCCAGGCAAGTTGCTTTATTCTTATGGGACATAGCCATTTTGACCTACATTACATAGTATAATCCCGTATAATCAAGCCTATCAAGATCAAGATCAAGCCAAATTTTAAACAGATTTTTCATTAAATATTCTGACAAAATCCTACTTGTCTTCTTCTTACATACATAAAGACAAACATAGACAAACAACCGTTGTTTTGTGAAGTTACAAAATATTTTCATGAAGATGCATTTTAACATTTAAGTTGCCATTTGTTTTCTCTAATTATTTTGAAAGTCCGCATGGAAAAAGTGCGTTTTTTACCCCTGATATTTCGTTCTCATTATGTTTCATATAAATTTTAAATCATTTTTGTTGTTGAGTTAATATTGATTATTTCAATGAATTATTCCTTATACGATTTTATTTTGATTGTTTCGTGTTTTTATTTGCATGTAGTAAATTTTCTCTTTTTCATTCATAAAACTATGGTTCATTCATAAAATTGTTTTAAATTATTACGCACGTTATAGTAAAGAAACCTATGGTTATTCACTGTTAAAGAAGCACAATGTTCCCGTTTTGATTACATTGACACTGAATTTACTAACCTAATTGTTCAATTTCATCTTAGGGGTCGTTAAAATAGCCCCAAAACACGATTTTGTTCAAATCAACTCCCACGAAAATATAAATAGATTAACACGGTCTCACTAATTAGAGACAAGAAGCGTCAACAAGCGACTAGGAAGGGCAAATAAGCAACAATGAAATGAAATTGGCGACAAGAAAATGGAAATAAGTTACAAGATTGCAAACATATTTTCAACTCGATTGACCCTTGATTTGATTTCTTGTTGCTTATTTTCCCCTTTGGTATCGCTAATTTAATTTCCTTGTCGCCATTTTTTTAATTTCAAAAATCGCCTTTTTAGTCGCTTGTTGACGCTTTTTGTTTCTAATTAGTGAGACCGCTTTCATCATAGATCTGTGAATCACCGATTTGCCGAGATTTTGAAATGAATCCTCTGTTTGCACGTCGGAAATATATCAAACCCTGATTTTGGTGGACGAATTTCAAGTTGCAGGATGTCCCTTGCGTCTCATTTGATTGGAATTCGTGGTGAAATTACGACTTTTGAGGAAAAACGATTTCGTCAATTATGAGGGTCTTGATGGGGGGGGGGGGGTCTGTTATTCTGTAAACATTTAATTTTTACCCTTTTTTTCTCTAATCTTCAAAAAATTAGTCTATTCTTCAAAAGTGATTTTTTTACGCATTATTCTCTAATTTTTTCCCCAGTTTTCTTTGATAGAAGTATCGGAAACCAGTTCACATTGACTGAATCCTATAGTCTGTTATCACGAAACCAAAAAAAGTTTACAGAGTTTGTTTTCACTTTTATATTTTTACAAATTTCTTTAAATTTTAAGAAGGGAAAATTCTGTAAACACTTAACTTTTAGCGTTTTCTTTTATTAATTATTCAATATTCATTATATTTTTAGACCACACATTTCTCTAATCTTCATTTTTTTGCCCGTTATTCTCTAATCTTCATTTTTTAAGGGCATTATTCTATAATCATTTAACCCCATCCAAACCCTCAATTATGCCTTTGCAAAACTTAGCCGACAACGGAATGTGAAATGTAGTTGACACAGACAGTTGGAGCTTAATGTGTTTTTTTTCTATGCATAAAAGAACATTGCAATTTCTTCACGAGAAAGGAGAAGTTGCGATCGGGGCACGTTCAAAACTCTGTCACAGTAACTTTGACGCACGGTCCGAAGTCGTACGTGGACGTAAACAATTAGCTAAACATAGGCGGATCCAGGGAGGGACCCTGGGGGTCCGGCCCCCTTTCGTGGGAAACATTTGGTTGATTATATAGGGAATCACTGAAGCATGACTGGAGCTCCCCCTTTATGAAAAATTCTGGATCCGCCACTGCTAAAACAAGGAAACTGTCAATAAGATGTTTAAAAAAATGTTAACTACTACTAGTATACAGCAATTGCTTTTACAGCCTTTAAGGCTTTGATTTCATATTGGGACCTCATTGAGATGTGAAGCATAAAAAATATTGTTCATGTAGTAATATGAAAGTTTATTGAGTGAGGTTGTTTAGCTTTTATAGCCAACTAAAGTTCAACTTTGTTACATAACATTTAATGAATCAGTTATCCTCTTTGATTTTTGTATAATTATGACTATATGGACATTCCCTGTGATCAATCTACTACCAGCTTGGCTGTTGGTTTTGGTCGATCAATTACTTACCTGGTTTGTATAAACATGAGTAAACCTCAACTGAAGTCAACATTTTGTATAAAGTTTTAATATTTGTCTTATTTCAGAAGATGAGGATGGTGAAATTACCTTAGGTGATGTTTTATCATTTGCAACTGGAGCAGACTGTGTACCTCCATTAGGATTTGATCCATCACCATCTATTACTTTTCTTCATGACTCAGGATTGTTTCCAAAAGCAAACACATGCTCAATGGAGTTGAAGCTTCCAGTTTCAGAAGATTTTAATACATTCAAAAAAAACATGACTTTTGGAATTGCAAACTCACCAGGCTTTGGACTGGCATAAACCATTCATGGGAGTCTTTAATTTTAATACTCTTCCATACTTCATCTTCATTTTTTGTCTTGCCTGGTACAAAGGTTGTTACAAATACAAATTTGAATATTTCTGTATAAATATATTGATTATATAAATTCTTATACAAATGGTATCATGTTGTCGTTGTCCATAGACATTTGGTTTTCACACAATAACTTAAGTATAAGTAAATAAAAGTCTATGAAATTTAAACACATGTTTTTTTTACCACAAAAGGAAGGTTGGGATTGATATTTGGAGTTTGGTCCTAACAGTTTAGGAGGAAGAGGCCAAAAGGGTAAAATGTTAACTCTTTTTTTTTTTTTTATTGATTTCATCAAAAATTGAATTATTTGGGTTCTTTGATATGTCTATTCTAATCGTGTATTTGGATTCTTAATTTTTGGTCCTGTTTTCAAATTGGTCTACATTAAGATCCAAAGGGTCCAAAATTAAACTTAGTTGATTTTAACAAAAAAATAATTCTTGGGGTTGTTTGATATGCTGAATCTGAAAATGTATGAATTTTTATTATGGGCCCAGTTTTCAAGTTGGTCCAAATAGGGGTTCAAATTAAACTTTTGTTTGATTTCAACCAAAATTGAATATAAGGGGTTCGTTCTTTGACATGCTCAATCTAACCATGTATTTAGATTTTTGATATTTGGTCCCCATTATCAAATTGGTCCACATTATGGTCTAAAGGGTCCAAAATTGGAACTTTATTTGATTTCATCAAAAATTGAGTTCTTGTGGTTCTTTGATACGCTGAATCTAACCATGTATTTAAATTTTGGAAAATGGACCATAAAAAGTGAATGTCCAATTTAAAACTTTTCAGCTTTTAGACCCCATTCATTCTGTGTCAGAAACCTATGCAGTGTCAACTTTTTAATCACAATCCAAATTCAGAGCTGTATGAAACTCGAATGTTGTGTCCATATTTGCTCCCCATTTTCAGGGTTCCACTTCTGCGGTCGTGTCAAGCTGTGCCCTGCCAAACATTTTATTATGTTATAGTTTTGAACAAGTTCCAAAAAGAAACTTGGGTGCTTTATATGTTAAATTGTTGTTTGACTCAAACTGCACAGACATCTGAGTTTGATTATTTTGTAAAACATGTATAACAGTTAGGGAAACTGATGAGTTGTTGAAAATAAAATATTTAGATCTAATGTTATCATAATACTATGAACTTTTGTTTTGCAATTTATGGAGAACATAACTGTCAGGTTTATTTTCATTAAAATGTTTTATTAAAGTATGTGTTATGTGTATATATAGGTCCAAGTGCAAAAACCCACATTCTTACATGTATGTTTTTGGAAATTTATAATAAATTTTGAAGATTTTCATAAACACTTTTTAGCTCACCTAAGTAAAAGTCCAATTGCCATCAAGTTATGACCATCATTTGTCATAAAGTTTTCACATTTTCATTCTCTGAAACCTCTTGACAGATTTTAAGTAAAAATCGCATGAATGGTCAGTGCAAGGTCCTTAACAAATGACCCTACTTTGTTCTAGTCCAATGAAAAACATGTCCGCTAGAGCAAATCTTAGATTCTGTTTGGCCAATTTTCAAAGATTGTCTCTGAAACTACTAGACAAAATGGTTTGAAACTTTACATAAATCCTTATTTTGTTCTGGTCTGACGAAAAATGGCCACAGCCAGGGTTCAAAGTTTACATAGAAACCCTACGGGAAATCATATTTTTCCAATTTCTCAAGTACAAAGTAGCTGATATATGAACAAATTAAACCATACATATATTTGAATATTATAAAGCTCTTAAGATAGACCAAAAAAGGATTGCCAAAAGGGCTACACATGCAGGGTCATTGTGAGCCTCCGATTTTCAAAAATCTTGAAACTTAAGAGTCATGATCTATGACATGTCCTGAACAAATGGTCTTCGTTTTTCTCTGGTACGGAAGTACTGTAAAGGTGAAAATGTACAACTGGCAAGTGTCATCTGTCCTTTTTTTTTTTTTTTTTTTTTGGTGTTTTTACGCCTTTTTTAAGCACCCCTTTTGGACTATTTCGTGGCGGTCAGTTTTTATTGGTGGAGGAAGCCGGAGTGCCTGGAGAAAACCACCGACCTTCGATAGGAAAACTGACAATCTGATCTTGACCTTATTTTCATGGTTCAGTTGTTATTTTTTTGTTGTCTTTTTTCTTTTACTATATGGAATGATTGTAAGGTGTCATCTGACTTTTACCTCATTTTCATGGCTCAGAGATAAAAAAAATTATTATTTTTTAGTTTTAGTCTTTTTGTAATATTTAATTGTATATGCAATAGGTCAACTATATTTGATGCATAGAAATATTTTATGATCTATGTGTCGGTCTCACAGGTTTTATTTGACCTTTACCTCATTTTCACTGTTCATTGCAAGGTGTTTCGGTGTAAAACTATAAGCAATAGGTCAAATATGTCTGTTGTATGGAAGTATAGTAGGCTGTAATTGTCTGCCAAGTATCGTTCATGTGACCTTGACCTCATTTTCATCGTTCATTGTTTAGTTTCCATAGTTCAGTCTGTTTCTTTGAAGCTATTTATAAGCAATAGGTCAACTTACTATATTTAGTGTATAGAATGATTGTAACATGTACACGACATAACAAGAGGCTCTCAAGAGCCTGAATCGCTCACCTTAAATTATTTGCTTAAATCTTTCATCAATGATTATTTTGGCTTTTCAATTTATATAAATATTCTTGAATCTGGTCATATCTTCTTCAAAAGCAAAAAAATGCATTTTACCCCTATGTTCTATTTTAGCCATACAGGCTTTCTTGACGTACAAGGAAATAAAATATAAAATTTATACTTGATACTCTGAAACTCATTCAGCCTAAGTTTGGTGAAATTGATTCAGCAGTTTCAAAGGAGAAGATTTTTTAAAGTAAGCTAACAAGTAAAACAAATTAAGTAAAATGTCTTTAAAGGGCAATAAGTCCTTTAAAGGTCAATTGACAATTTTGGTCATATTGACTTATTTGTAGATCTTACTTTGCTTAACAGTTTTGCTGTTTACAGTTTCTCTTTATCTATAATAATATTCAAGATAATGAGCAAAAACTGCAAAATTTCCTTAAAATTACCTATTAAGTGGCATCAACCCAACAATAGGTTGTTTGATTCCTCTGAACATTTCAGGGCTGATAGATCTTGACCTAATGAACAAATTCACCCAATGTCAGATTTGCTCTTTATGCTTTAGTTTTTGAGATATAAGCCAAAAACTGCATTTTACCCTATGTTCTATTTTTAGCCATGACGGCCATCTTTTTTGAGGAAACAGAAAATAAAACACAAACTTTATTCTAGACACCCTAATGATCATTTACCTTAAGTTTGGTTGAAATTGGTTCAGTAGTTTCAGAGGAGAAGATTTTTTAAAGTTAGCAAATATGATGAACAAATTGTGTAAAATTTTCTTTAAAGGACAATAACTCCTTAAGGGGTCAATTGACAATTTTGGTCAAATTGACTTATTTGTAGATCTTACTTTGCTGAACATTTTTACTGTTTACAGTTTCTCTTTATCTATAATAATATTCAAGATAATGACCAAAAACTGCAAAATTTCCTTAAAATTACCAATTAAGTGGCAGCAACCCAACAATGGGTTTTTTGATTCCTCTGAAAATTTCAGGGCTGATAAATCTTGACCTGATGAACAATTTTACCCCATGTCAGATTTGCTCTAAATGCTTTAGTTTTTGAGATATAAGCCAAAAACTGCATTTTACCCCTATGTTCTATTTTTAGCCATAGCGGCCATGTTTTTTGAAGAAATGGAAAATAAAACACAAATTTTATTCTAGATACCCTAAGGATCGGTTGGAATTGGTTCAGTAGTTTCAGAGAAGAAGATCTTTGAAATAGTTTACGACGACGACGGACAACGGACGACGACGGACAACGACGACGGACGCCAAGTAATGGCAAAAGCTCACATTTCCTTTCAGGAAAGGTGAGCTAAAAATGAGAATGGAAATGGGGAATGTGTCAAAGAGACAACAACCCGACCATAGAAAAAACAACAGCAGGTCACCAACAGGTCTTCAATGTAGAGAGAAAATTCCCACAGCCGGAGACATCCTTCAGCTGTATTTCTTGATTGGTTTATATGACCTCATTTTCTTGGATCATGTGTGATAGTTATAGTTAAGCTTTATATTTAGGACTTTCAACATAATATCAGTGAAAAGTAAAGCAGGTGAGACGTTTCAGTGTGTACTCTCTTGTTGTACATTTTATGTTTTGTATTTATCTTTTTATTTCACATTTTGTAAAGGTTTGTTGTCTCATACAATGTATTCAAATGTACATGTATGTTATACATTTAAAGTAATTTTGACTTCACAAATATAATTTAACATGAATAACATCATCTTAACATGGGCAAGTACAGGGTCAGTGTACAATAATCTACATGTACCAGTGGAAAATAAAAAAAAACAGAGTTTTATTTTTATCTAATTCTACACATCATCATGTCGTACAATCTCTCTTGCAGCAAGATAAACATCAACTCCATGTTCATTACTTGGAATAAGAGGGTCAACCTGACTCAACAAGTTATCCACATCTACAATTACATGATCTGGTTGCATATTCAGCATGTCCAATGAGCCAATATCTTCACCATGTGTTTGAACATCATTAACTTGAGGGTCTATTCCATACTGCTCAATTCCATCAATTAAAATATTTTCACTATTCAGTTCAGCTGAATGAATGTTTTTTTGAATCATGCTGTTCACCCAGATCTTTTGTGGTGACCAACAACGTTCTGTTCTTAACCCATGACTATTATATGCCACTACGAATTGAGAGAGTGCTTCGTTGATACGAGGTATAAACACATAATGTAAACACAGCAGATCCTTTTGATTATCAACATCTAGCAGATCATTTCCTTCTAGATAGTAAAACAATGAATAGAATGTTTGAATTACAGCATAATAAACATCTCTCCAAAGCCTTTCAATTCTGCTATTGTGCACAGATTTTCCTGCTATAAAACTACCACGATCAGAGCCTCGCCTTTCTTCCATATATCTAGCAACTAAAACATTTTCACTTCCTTGATCACCTCTGACTCGAGATGGTAATGAGTACGATTCAACTGCTTTCAAAAACGAGTTCAAAACAGTGACCGCCAAGTTGTTGTTCGAGCATTTTAAGAACACTATTAATCGCGAAAAACCATCAATACCTCCATGTGTTACTAATTTCCAGCGGATCAGCGCATGGTGTCCATCAATATGCCATAGGTCATTAGGCCCTGCAACTGAGTATTTCCTGCGAACTGCAGTTAAGCCCCATCGTATCAAGGTGCTTCCTGGATCAATATCACGCAGAGTTCTCCTTACACGTGACTGTTGCACACTTATACCTTTTGCTTTTAAGTGGCCAATCATCATACTCACACCAGTATGTGGTTGACTGTTAACGATTTCTCGCATCACTGACATCAATTCTGAATCATTTATCATAGTATGTCTAACCAGATTCTTCTCCTCATATTTAAGTCGTCTCCATAGTGTTGTTCTGTGCACTAAGAACATTCTGGCTATTTCACCTATCTTAAAACCAATTTTAAACAAATATTCCACTTGGTCGGTGCATATAAAAGCAGGAGGCCTTCCCAGCCTATCAGTCGCTGAAATACATCCTGCTCCATCAACAATGCTCAAGAAACTAGATGGCATAGAAAAATCTATCGTGCTCCAATGTTCTCTCAGGGGCTGAAGACAAGATAATAGGGTTTGAATTTTCTCAATTAAGCTCTGATCAGCTCTATTTATAACTAAATTAAATTCTAAACAATTTAAGCCATCCACTGCACTTTTCAATCTGTTGCGAAAGTATTCTATGTCACAATTTGGAGGGTTATCTGGGATATTTTCACAATATGATAACGTTTCGTCCAAGTCTTGGAAAAAAATTTCAAAAATAGACTCTTCTTGCTCTTCATCATGTTCATGATCTGGGTATGTTGCCATCTTCTGCAAAAAAAAGAAGAATGTCATTAAGCCATCAAACCTATCACATGAGCCAATATTTCACAGCTAATATCCATGGTGTTGCATTTGTAGCTACAGCATGTATAGTATTCTGCAATTTATCAGATTTCTATGTATAAATCAGTGATATTTTACACTCTGAACAGTCAAGGGTATAACTTAAATATTTTCATTTCAGAGAAATAAACATGCATGTGTGAATCTGGATCTAAGCTAGGATTTTGAGGGCTTTAGTCACTTTTGAGCGCTATATGAAAACCCACCAATGTGTAATAGCAAGGGACCATGCAAGGATGTAATTTTTGTAACTTACTAAGCTTCATCTTTGACTTTGTCAGATTTTAAAAACTTTAGGCAGGATTGGCAGTCAGTATTGTATTTAATTTTTGACTGTATTAACCTTTAGGTAGCAGTCTTGTATTACAACTCCAGTTTCGGGTGCATGTCAAAACATGGAGGGGAACAAAATAGTGCATTTTTTTCTGAATTTTTTTCTGAACTCAATTTTTTCTGTTTGATTATACATGTAGGTTTATGCTGAATTGAAACATATATATAGACTTGCATCTTTTGGGGATATCAATCCATGAAAGTGGAAGGATATCATGTTTACTGGAATGTGTGCGGCCTAGTAAAAATAGCAAACAGAAAGTAGGAAAAAAATGTTTTGACTTCAGGATTGCGTCACTTTTTATTCTTCGTGGCAAGAACCCCCTTTTTTTCGATTAAATCACAATTTCACATTAGTACATACATGATATGAACATGAATTTTTTTTTATATATAGCAAAATTAGGCTAGCATTTTTTATTTTTTTATTTTTTTGTTTTCAAAGATCAGCTGTTTTGCATGTTAGCCTATGGAGCAGTCAATTTCAAGACTGCAACCTTTATTATGAAAGATTCTGACATGGGATGTGGAAACTTAGTTAATTTCTCACACAGTGTGATTACACATGCTTTCGCGAGTTGTCTCCTCTCTTTTTATTCCTAATAGTTTAGTAACACATGTTTGTTATTTGTTGACCAAATATTTAATATTTTACTTTTTATATTAATTAGGCACTTGAGAATTTTTGAAACTTTGCGCAGAAACTGAATACATGGACTGAATAACTCATTTTCTAATTAAAGTAAATCATTTTTGATGAACCATACTAAATCAATAGGAAAAGGCTTTAGTTAGCTTTAAAAGGCATATAATTTAGATACATGTTCTTACAGATTATCATTGATCATCTCAACAAGATTGATTTTCTCGCCTGAGATGATATGGCTAAAATGAGAAAAGCAATCCAGTTGAGATGACCAATTGCAATGATAATTTGTTGATCGCTATTTGTAACTATGACGACATTGTCAGTTTCATTAGGATCCATGTGCCTCATTTAATTTAGTTTCTTGCCATCATTGTTCATATCACTTGTCTTGACTCCTGCTGAGAAAGGAAATCACCAGTCAGCAAGATCAAAGGAAAATTTCCTAAAATAGCGATAATGCTTTTTACATGGGACACTTTGGAATTACTTGCATGACTTGGAAGCTTGCATAGTACTTCATTTCATGCTCTGGTGATTATAAATCATAAAATGTATTCATTGATGCGCACAGTTTGTTTGTTTTTGATTTGTTATGTGTTTATCTTATATATATTATGCATTTTTCTAAGTTCATGGTAATAACTTAAAGAAAAATGCTTATTTTGGCCCCCTTTGAGTCTGAATTCCAAAACCGTTGGGACCATCATCCAAAATTAATCCCAACCTTGTGGTATTGAACCTTCTAAAAAAAAATCATATCTAGATCCACACTTAAACTAAAGTTATCATGGTTATTGTCTAGAAACGTAATGTGTCTAAGGACAACGACGCAGACAACATGGACAACAATTACTTCATCATACCATTATTATGATCCTAAATATATTTTTGTGGTCGCATAATAAAACAAGATTGTGTCTGATGACATGGATCCTCCACTGGCAAAATGGATTGATTGTCATGCTTAAATAGGTGGTGAACAAGTGCAAATTGGAAAAGACATAACTCAGAAACAGTCAAAGTGACACCACCTGAATTTGAACTTAATCTTAGTTTTATGTTACTTAGCATTATTCTAGTCAGTGCTAACAAGTTGGAAACAACAAATTTCCATTCATATAATTAAAGGGCAATTTCTCCTTGAAATAAAAGTGAATCTGGCCGAAATTCGAAATTGTCCTATGACACCGTGTATCATCAGTACACTGGAAATAGGTACTAACCAAGCGGGCATGATCAATTTTGACCTTACAAGGTAACGGAAATCTTTGTTTTGCTTTTTCATTATTCAATGTACATTTCTCAACATTTGAAATTCCTGCTCCCAAATAATTTTTGCATCGATTTTTTCCTATTCATAAAAAAACTTTGATATTCAAATAAGAACAAATAACATGCGCAAATAGTTGTGAAAGTCAACACCCACTTTCAATTTCGATACAGTTGTTGAGACATTTACATGTTTTATCTGAAAGAAACCTATTACAGGGTAACAGTAATGGTTACCAATCATAAAGCTACCTGTGATTACTCATTCTTTGAAACTGTTTGGGTAATAAACGAGTATGAAAATAAAGTTTTTGTGTACGGTGTACAACAACTTAACTATGCACCGTACATAAGGATGTATGTGGTCAGCCAAACACCATACACAAGGCTTCTTTAGGGATAAAATATCGAAAAGATTTCAGTGCCAATTATTGAAACAGCTATACTTATTATACACACACATTGACATTCTATCGGATGAGACGAGGGCCAACTTCTTTTACAAGTATTTGCACATGCTTTTAGTAATCCCTCTTGTTTTGGGAAAATAATGAGACATCTCTAATTAGTCAAGCTACGATCAAATCATTTCTTAAAACAGCAATTATGTTTAGATTGAAGTAGTCACATTGATATTATGTGAACAAAAGAAAGATTTGTCGTTACCGTGTAAGATCAAAATCGCTCACGCCTGCTTGGATAGTACCTATATTCGCTGTAAGATGATACAAGGTGTATGAGAGGCTATGAATATATATAGCTTGCATTATGTGTATAAATATGAACAAAATATGCTGACAAATAAAAGTTCTAGAGAGCTAACAATTCCTGAAGAAAAATATGTTTTGAAATATGCAAAGACATATAGTAATTATTAACTACAGTGGGACGTTGAAAAAAAATCTAATTCGGGGATTCAGAGATGGGAACTAGAACACATTCCAATTTTTCCATAAACGGCCATTGTGGTGCATATTTCGGCACTTTTTTACATTGGTTATTAGATGTACCCCAACTGTTTCCAACAAGTGTTTCCATCTGATGAACCTGCTGTCAACTTCCAGTTCTGGTTTACGGATTTTTTATAAACAAAGCGAGTACTTTGTGGCAAATAAACCAAGATTTTATAGAAAATCCACAGCCTTCAATACAGAGATTTTTGTTATAAAATTTCAAACATAGATTACTCACTTGCTTTTCGAAAATTTGCTTGTGTTTATTAATTGTTTACAAAAAAATATAAGCAACCTGTAAATTCCCAAACATCTGGAGTGGTGCTGAGCCAGTCAAGTGCACCCTAAAAGGTGTACTTAATTTGAGCTCATTTTTTATTTGTTTTAACCATTATTATAACTACAGTAATAAACTTGTTTTGAGGAAATTTCGAGCAATACTCCGATATCTATCAGTTATTAAATTGCCTTATTTGAGGGAACAAGATTAAAAAGAAAAGGCTGTGGATCCATGTTCTAGTCTAAATAATTATGACGTCTGGCAAGGCTATTTTGGTCGCAGGAAGGCGTCCAAGAAAAAAAATCAAAATAGCCTTGCCAGACGTCATAATTATTTGGACTATGGATTTTCTATAAACTTTCCATATGTTTAGTATTGAATCAACACAAGGGTACATAATCCTAACAGTAACACTAACAGTATCAGCCTGCAATGCCGGACTCGCATGAACGCAAGATTTAGTTAGTGGGGCGACGCGTTTTTTTAATTCTTGGTCATGCATTCGTGTTGAGAAAGAAAGGGGGAATGCAAACAGTTATACAAAACGTTACCTTCTCATATATAGATATCAACAGCTAATCAAACCAGGGGAGTTCATAGAGAACGTGCCAACTTCAACATGTGAGTCAAGCAGGGGCTGCCCGACTATATCGACCAATCACAAACGTTGTTGCAAATTTGACCTTGTGACGTCAAACAATTTCCCATAATGCAATTATTGCATATAAATAAAAATTATTGCATATAAATAAAAAAACGACAATTATACCAATTGAATGAAAAATATTGCATTACAATGACAAGTTATACAAATTGAATAAAAAATATTGCATTTGAATGACAAATTATACCATTTGAATGAAAAATTATACCATTAAAATAAAAAATATTGCATATAAATGAAAAATTATACCATTTAAATGAAAAAATATACCATACAAATGAAAAATATTGCATATAAATGAAAAAATATTGCATATAAATGAAAAAATATTGCATATAAATGAAAAAATATACCATACAAATGAAAAAATATTGCATATAAATGAAAAAATATTGCATATAAATGAAAAAATATACCAATTAAATGAAAAATATTGCATTTGAATGAAAAATATCAAATTTTTGCAACCAATACCATGCCATATCGTAATCGTATTAATTGTAAAACATCACTTCGCAATTTTTTGTTTGAAGCAAGACTAAAATCTCTGCATGAAGTTTTTGAAAGTCTGTTCTATTCATTATAAAGCATCATTTCTTCCGATGTATATTGATGTTCCGCCTTCAATATTTCAGAATAGGACGCATTTAATGAGTTTCCTAATTGTCCCGAGGAGAGTTGCAGTTGTCTCTCTTTGAATATAAATTTTCTTGCTTCTGATCAGTCAGAAGGATTTCCGATTGAGCGCTTATTGTTTGCTTTTGACGTCCAGTAACAGATACTACAGGCCTACACGTTGATCATATCAAACAGAACATCACGTCAGTATGTTTTCAAGAGTTATTTTAGCGTGGAGAGATTCGAATAGGTTCAATTTAACCCCATTTTCAAAAACATTCAAAATTTCTAAACTTTTACAGGCTTATACTTATACGTTGAAGTTCGAATATAATGTTGCTTAATTCTGAGCATGGAATTTTAAAAAAAAGTACTTAAAGATGCTTCAAGCTTTAGTACTATCCGTAAACTTAAAAATCCCTCCTTTTTCTATGAATAAAATCCCATAACTTGGAAACGTAAAATCAAATTTTATAAAAATTGAAAGGAAGCTTACGTTGTCGTTTGTTACTGTATGTTCCTGTTGTGTCTGTCCTTGTTTTTCTTATATTATCTTGTCCATTGTAGCTTTACATGCAGTAGAGGTTTCGGCATCTTCGCTAGCCAAGAGTTATGATCCATTCTCCTAGTGGGAGGTGGAGTAACCCTTGGCTATCAAAGATGGGGTTTAGGTGAATGTCGAAGTCCGTACGGTGACCTGTATTTCTTACAATTGTTTCGTGCTCACCATCGTAACTTAGAAAATCAACAGACGTACACTTTACTTCGATATGGTTAGAACAGTGTACATGGATTTGTTTTGCTGGTGAAACACTGCCCTTGGTTCGAGCGTAGGTAAAGTGCTCACAAACAACCTGTTACCCCTTATTATCATGTATTTGTCTGACACAAGTCAGGATCCTCGAGTTCATGTATGTGTCTGACACAAGTCAGGAATCTCGAATTTATGTATGTGTCTGACACAAGTCAGGAGCCTCGAATTCATGTATGTGTCTGACACAAGTGAGGAGCCTCGAATTCATTATCATGTATGTGTCTGACACAAGTCAGGAGCCTCGAATTCATTATCATGTATGTGTCTGACACAAGTCAGGAGCCTCGAATTCATTATCATATATGTGTCTGACACAAGTCAGGAGCCTCGAATTCATTATCATGTATGTGTCTGACACAAGTCAGGAGCCTCGAATTCATTATTATGTATGTGTCTGACACAAGTCAGGAGCCTCGAATTCATGTATGTGTCTGACACAAGTGAGGAGCCTCGAATTCATTATCATGTATGTGTCTGACACAAGTGAGGAGCCTCGAATTCATTATCATGTATGTGTCTGACACAAGTCAGGAGCCTCGAATTCATTATCATATATGTGTCTGACACAAGTCAGGAGCCTCGAATTCATTATCATGTATGTGTCTGACACAAGTCAGGAGCCTCGAATTCATTATCATGTATGTGTCTGACACAAGTGAGGAGCCTCGAATTCATTATCATGTATGTGTCTGACACAAGTGAGGAGCCTCGAATTCATTATCATGTATGTGTCTGACACAAGTGAGGAGCCTCGAATTCATTATCATGTATGTGTCTGACACAAGTGAGGAGCCTCGAATTCATTGGTTGTCGTTGGTTGCTGTCGGTTTTGTTTTTAATTTCGCCAAATGTTTTGATATAAATTAGGCCTGCGGTTTTCTCATTTGATCATATGCCAGGGTCCATCATACCTTACGTATGGTGCTTGCTCATTATTGCAGGCCATGTGGTAACTTCTACGTCATTTGCTCTCTGGTTGTCAGTTGCCTTATTGGCAATCTAACCACAAATTCATATCTAATTCGCTTGTTATGCACATCTCATATGTTTAAACCTTTCATAAATTGTTATCAAAATCTATTAGAAAATATGCAGGTAATAATAAAATTACAGGTGTTAAATTGAAATTTAATTTTGTCAAATTGTGACGATGAAATAGTATACCTGTATCATCATTACTGACAGAAAATTAAACAAAATGAGAACAAATTGTATCTATAAATCATATGCATTATAAATTATAAAAATTTGCATATTATGAAAATTAATAGGTAAAATTACCTTAATAAATTAGATGAAAATCTTTATTTTGGATATTAAGCGCTTAATTATTGCTCCCATAAATAACTGTGTTTATTCTTCTCAACACCCAAACCTTCGATATAAATTTATCCTTCACCATACAAGTATAATAAGAGTTTAAATGAAAAGTGATTGACTATTTCATTCGTTTTTAGAATGTGGTAAAAATATATATTGTTATATATGTTAAAAAAACATAGTACAAATGATAGCTAGGGCATCTACCTTGTTTTTAAGATACAGGATGCGAAAATGTAACATTATGTATTGGTTATCCAAAGGAAAGAAAAACAAAAATTAAAAAATAAATGATATAACAGGTGCGGATCCAAGATTTGCTATTTTACAATTCAAGACAGCAGAGGATTCCAAGTGGCGGATCCAGCCATTTTTAAAAGGGGGTTCCAACCATATCTCCCCATTCGAAAGCATTGATTGTTAAAAAGACAGGGTGGGGTTAAATCCCTGAACCCCCGGCCTCTGACTCCTACTCCAGTTTAATACAACTTTTAAATAATTATTAAAGAGAACAACCTGTTTAGTCTGGGAAACCATGGTTTTATTATTAGATTAAATTTGGGCTTTGATCTGGTTTTCTGTAATCAACTGCGAGTTCTTTTTAATTCTTACTTTTTTTTAGAATCCTTCTTTATTGTTGTTGTGTGCTTATGTATCCTCTGGGGAATTTTTTTTTTATGTTGTTCGTGTTTTATTAGTTGAGCTTTGGTATTTAGCGCTAAAAACGCGTGTAATTTTTCCACATGTGTCTGTGCCAAGCCAGTAATAAAATCAACGGTACCAATTTTCTTGCACCAGATGCGCATTTCGACAATACATGTCTCTTCAGTGATGCTCGTGGCCAAAATATTTGCAATCCAAAGCTTATATAAAAGATGAAGAGCTATAGTCCAAAAGGTCCAAAATGTATAGCCAAATCTGTGATCTAGTGGTTGTTCTTAGTTGTATTATCTGTTCTCTGTTGGTTGTTGTGGTATATGTCAGACAGACAAGAAGGTTTGATCTATTTTTAGATGTTATAATCGTTATTGGTGCTGATGGAAAACTATATAAGGATCTATAAAGAATCCGATGTTTCTTTTCCTATTGTCAACTTTCCAAATATAAGCAGATACTTAATATAGTGTCATCGTATATTCCTAGAAATATGTCAGAAAGATACTACTATCCCTATTGTCGCATGTATACCCGCATCTCTCCTTTTAATGAAATAGAGGACTTTTATGCACCTCTAATCAGGTATGTAATCGCCGGGTCAAAATTGAGACGTTATCATTGCCTGTTCATGAACCAAAAATTGTATATAAATCAAATCAAATCAAATCGTTTTATTGGTGTAAAATTTAAATAAGTTGGGTTGTTACCAAGACAAACATGACACTATTTGCAAACACGACAATATTCACAAATAGGAATGCTTTCAGTTGTAATATCTTGCATAATCATCAACTGTGATTGACAGGTTTAGTTGTACTGCTTGTGATTTCTCCCCAAACCAGCCAGTAAGCAATACATCCGTAATACGGATGAAAATTACAAAATTTATGGGAAATTATATAAAAGTACAGTAATTAACCTTTTTATCTTGTTGAACAAATACTGTTCAAAGGAATTTCTCTGACAGATGAACACAATACCAACAGTTTAAAAAAACATACGTTAATATCAAGTTTGAATTACATGTAATTTTCAACTTCCGCCTTATCTTAGGGAATTTGTGTTTGAAACTATATCAAATTACATCTAAACGGTAAATACAGAAAGATTGATCATGTAATGAAACATAAAACGTCAACTGAATAGTCAAGCCTTACATGTTCTTTTTTTCTACAGCAAAACATTTTGTAAGGATAAATAGATAATTGTTTCCGAAGTACAAAATTCAGGAAGTCAAATTCCTTCAAAATGAATAGAGTTACTTCCCCTTGTACCCAAGTAATGACCGACTCATCTATAATTGACATAAGTCGATTCAATAACTTGATATTCCACAAAAATAATCTCTTTCTCATTAATCATGATGTGATTGCATCTAGTTATCAATGAAGCCAAACTTAAAGAGTTGAACTTGGAGAATATTGCACAAAAAACATCCAGCTTCATTTGGCCAATCCTGAGTACTATAACACAGTAGTCGTAGGCTCAAGGCAAACCGACCGTGCAGGGGCTGTATACTTAGTGAAGAAGGTTATAAACTTCCATCATCAACCAACACAACATTGTTTTAAGATCACTAAAACATAAACACATGAAATTGACTGCGTTTTTGTGTTGATATTTGCAAGAAAAAAACGAATAAGTGGAATTGGGTTGTAACGATACGTTTTCTCTCTATATTATAAAATATGATTGCCAATCTATCCACCAAAGTTCAAATGAAGTGGAAATGTAAGCTTTATAGCATATCTCAGAAAACAAATAGATAGAGGTCCATGACTTAAGCTCAAATATTTGAAGGATACAAATCCCCTGAATTCAATGAAATAACAGAGGTGGATTTAGAGGGTTTTTCAGGGGGCCCGGGCCCTTCATTTTGTGGGAAAAAAATGGTTGATTATATATAGAGAATCACTGAAGCATGACTGGAGCGAGCCCCCTTAGGAAGTCAGTGGGTCCCCCATTAAGAAAATTTCTGGATCCGCCACTGTAATATTTTAAAGTAGACTTAGTATCATTTATAGGAAATTAATAATCTGAATGCCAATTCGGGTTCAATTAATTTACAGTCAGCAGTTGCTTGGCAGACAATGTTTAAAAGAAAATAGTGCTAATGATCACGCAGAAGTCTGGCATTGTTTTCACATTTAAATTATTTTTTACAATGTTAATGATCCTAAAACAACTATTTCCTAAACAATGGAGTTCACTTGGTACAGTTTGTCTAGAATTCTTTTGATGTAGTTGAATCTTCAGACGTTTCATGTTATTACCATAACAACGCGTGCTAATTTATCTTCTGTTTAAATTGTCTGTCATTTTCAATCAGTATGTTCAACTAATAACTAATCAAGCTTCACTGAAAAAAACAATGTTTGGACATTAATGATACATTTATACGAAGACAATATAAACTCCTTACTCATTTCCGTGTGCTATATAACGATGTTAACCGCAAATGCATCCAATAGATTTAGGTAAAAACAGTATTCATCTTGCTTAAATTATTTTATACAAAAGCCATTGCATATTTCACATATATATCGTTTTAAAACATCAACGCAAGTGAGGTTTTCATGAAATATGTGCATTGTATCTGGCTAGAACGTTACAGCGTTTGTTTTAGTTAGCTTACTAAATCAAAGGACGGTTATCAACACGACCAAAAATTACGTTTCGCATCGAGTATAAAATAATGAGAAACACAAACATGGCATAAAACAGAAAGTAACTCTTGTGCCACAGCTCAAAGCCAGCAGTGTGAACTCATGTTCTATAGTTCCAGGGGCAACCGTGTGAACGCATGTGCCACAGCTCAAAGGCAGCAGTGTGAACTCATGTGCTACAGTTCGAGCGCAGCAGGGTGAACTCATTTGCTACAGTTCAAGGGCAGCAGTGTGAACTCGTGTGCTACAGTTCCAGGGGCAGCAGTGTGAACTCATGTGCTACAGTTCCAAGGGCAGCAGTGTAAACTCATGAGCCCCATTTTACAGGCAGCAGCGAACTCGTGTACTACATTTAAAGGTTAGCCATGAACTCATGTGCGACATTTCCAAGGGCAGCAGTGGGAACTCGTGTACTACAGTTCATGGGCAGCAGTGTGAACACATATTCCAAAGTGAAATGAATGAGTGAACTGATTTACTACAGTTCAATGGCAGCAGTGTGAACTTATGCGCGTCAGTACAAGGGCAGCAATGTACACACATGTACTACATTTCAAGGTTCGCTATTCTGACTGTTACCTTGCGATAAACACGTCAACAATTGTCCTTGTGTGTTAGTCCAATACAATCAGGTTCATATATATAACTTTGAATTGTTCTCGTTCGGATATTCCTGTAATATTTTTAACTGCACATCAAACCTATTTAGTTAACCATGTTGCATGTAAATCAGCCATACAGCTGGAATAAAGTCTACAACACATTGCAACACGCTCTAAATATAAACCAAATATTTAATCAACGGAGACGAGCAATGCGTTTACCGCAATGGTGTTCAATTATCCGTTGCTTAATATTTGACATCTCGTACCATTTAAAAAGTGACAATAATTATGGAGGTCGTGTCTGACTAAGGGGTCTTCAAATTGTATTCAATCTGACGCTCTCACAATATGAAGAACTTGCTTCGTTGTAAGATACCTTCTTTTCTTTTAATTTAATTGAGTGGAAAACGTAATTATAGCTATTATAATATCTGGTCAAGACATGATTTATTAGTTTTACGGGTTTTCGTTAATCGGATAAAAATTACAGTAGTAAAATGCGGTATAAAAGATTGAAACATGTTTATGCATTTTGAATAGGGGCCAGCTGAAGCACACCTACGGATGCGGGATTTTCTAGCTGCATTGAAGACCCATTGGTGACCTCCGGTTGTTGTCTGTTCTTTGGTTGGGCTGTTGTCTCTTTGACACATTTCCCATTTCCATTCTCAATTTAATTTTTACGGGTTAAAAATGCTTTTTATTTTCATTTTCAGTAATTTGCTTTTAAGTTGCATTTAGTAACCGCACGTTCTATTATGGCTTTTTTTGCGTCTAAATTGTTTTACGTTGTTGTTGTTTTAAGCTTATTATAGGCTTACTACCGATTTGAGCCTAATTTTGACTGTTTGGGATTTGATGTACTGCTACACCACTGGTCTAGTCAGTAGTCCATAATTCAGAGGATGCCGTTTGTCCATATATGTAACTACTTTTATTTTGTAAATTATGTCGTTAGTTTTCTCAATTGAATTGTTTTACTTTTTGTCTCTCCCTCCGATGTTTGTCTCGCTGGCAAGCATAGCACATCTCCTGATTTTCATATTTATTCATTTGTATACCTCAATAAGTTAAACACTTTTTATCTTAGCAATTCCCGAAAACGGAAGGAAATGTCGAGTGGAGCGAGTCGAAAGTATAAGCAGAATGTTATGCTGAAAATAATAAAAATCGTAAGATACGTTACATTTTATTTTGAGGTGGGACGCCTTATTCTTGACCTGTCGGTGAAAACAGTAAAGATCTTCATCATAGTTAGCTCTCATCTTTTTGAACGATAAATTCGACAGTACAGCCAGGTCATATCACAGTAAAATGTATCAAGTTTATTTATCCTCTTGTGATCCTCCTTTTCATTTTCTAAATCAATTGCTAAAGTAAATGATTACATTCTCTATAACAACTGTCACGACAAGATTAACAGCCACCTTATGATTGAATTACCTATAATAAATGTGTCTGGGAATATATCATTGCAGCATCAGGAAGCTGGTATAGTACGTGATCCTGGTAATATGTATTAACATGGATCCACCTGCATGAGGTGAACAGCTGGAATGAAATAGCCTAGGAAATAGACTCAAAGATAATAAATGGTAACAAACAGTGGCGAATTCACAAAGAGAGGAGGGGGTCCATAGGTTGGAACTCCCTTTTGTGGACGATAATTGCATTTGAATAGGGACATATGGTCGAAACCCCCCTTTCTACAGTGTATATAATGACTGAATTTGCCACAAATGAAATGTTTCTCATTCTTTGAAACCTCAGGGGTTTAAAATGGTTATATGTAAATAGGGACGTTAATTCCAATGTTCCACGATTAGTTAGTGCCTTGCTGACCTCATGTTAAAGAACACATATGTGAGGGGTCCGTTAGTCGCCCGTTCGAAGACAATATTTTCGCCCCTATCTAACATTTATTTTCGAGTGGGAGTCAAAATTCTTTTCCTTTATCCCAGTCGAGCAACTTTGCAATATATATATCTATTAAGTAATTGCGTCAAATATCTGTCACTGGACTTAACGCACACAACGCTCATCGAAGTAATTAATATTATTAAACTTGTGAAATATAACAAATCATGAAAAGGATGTTTTGTGAATTCGATACATAAACCAGTCATTGTCCGCTCGATACTAATGAATCACAACGAGTTCTAGATATTCCAAAGCTTTTTTGCATCAAAATAGTACGAATTAGATATTTGCACGTTGCTATTTTCTGTTGTTTAAATAGAATCTTCCTTGTAAGAATCATACCAAATAACCATGACAACAGACATTTTATTCTCCTGAGAAAATCTTTTAATAATTATATCACATTAAATTGTCATAAAACTTGTAAAGTTTCACAATGAATTCGATCAGAAAAATAGGCTTCCTTCAGCATAAGCTAGACGCTTCATCATCGTCTGGCACTCGGAACCATCGAAAGAAAATTAGCTTCATTTTTTCTCCCCGGTGAAATTTATAGCGGAAAACGTTGACAAAATCAAATAATCGTGTAGTGCAGGGAAATAAAATCTGCAGAATTTACGTCTATGTCAAAAACAGAACTCATTGCACGTTTCTTATAATGTATTGTTAGTCTGATTGTGTAATAAAGAAACGAACACGATATAACGAGTCTAAATTGAAAACTACGTTCAAACCTATGATTGCGTTGGATAAAAACCGCAATTTTTTTTTTACGTGTGCATGTAAAACAAATTTCGTTGTAGAAGGGTCTAAATACCACACAAACAACATTTTCCAAAAGACCAAAAAAGTGAAAAAGTATATTTAAACAAAATATATACATAACGGCTAACAACGGAACCGGTTAACAAAACTTATCAGTCTGTTGACTTTTTGGTCAATTATGTCGTATTGTCTCATTCGTGTATCACTTTTAACTTATTTCTGCAAACACACATATTTGTTTTCAAGGAAAGCACTACGTACCTAAAAGTAGCTGTTGATGTCTGACAGGGTTCATTTAACCTTGACCCTTTTCATGCTTTTCGGTATTTTGTTCAAGATTATGGTTGTCTTTCTGATATTGTTTAACATCTCACCCCTTGTTTTAGTAATATTGTATTTAATTACATTGTGTCATTGATCTAATTTATTCTTTTAGTGTATGTTCACTTGTTTTTGGTAATATGTCTTTTGATTGAGATTCAGTTAATATTTTATAAGGCTTTATAGTGTGACTTTCTGTATTGTGATGTTACACTATTGTTTCAGGTTGGGTGAAGGTTAGCGTTAATTTGCACCTGTGTCCTAAGTCTGGAACAATGGAGGATTGCACACAAAACCTAAGTACTTGGGGACAAATTTGTTAGGCCCTCCCCCCTCATTTCTCAAAAGCCGTTAAAAAATAACGGATTTTGAAAAGGGGAGAGGGCTAAAACAAAATATCATGTCCCAAGTACCTACACATGCACAGAAAATGCCAAAGTTAATCTAAAAACATTGGTGTTATTCGGGTTTAATAAAAAAAAAAGTACACTCTTTTCATACTGATAAGGTTCGAAATTAATGTCACAACTCTTCCTGACTTTATGCAATATCATCAATAAAACAAGTTCTCTACGATGTGACTCAACATACCTCCAGGATATTAAAGTTGCTATTATTGATTCTGTGGCTATATTTAATCTAATAAACAGTAATTTGTATGTATATCACACGTGTAAAACAATAAGATGGCAGGCGACATTACTAAGATCAATACGTAATAACAGATTTATACATATGTCTTTTATTAAAAAGCTTATTAGTTTTGCTGTACAAGAACTCGACAACCTGATGCCATTGCTACAAATATCGTTCAATTTAGAACAAAACATTCTTATAAACTGTAGAGACTCCCATGAGCTTCAATGTCTCGCCATGGCCAGTATTTACCATTAAGAAAAATTTACACCTTTTTAACTTTTAGGAACAAGAATGTGTCCATAGCACACGGATGCTCGACTCGCACTATCATTCAGTTCAGTGGACCATGAAATCGGGGTCAAAATTAGAAAGATAATATCATAAGGAACGTGTGTACTAAGTTTCATGTTTATTGGACTTCAACTTCATCAAAAATTACCCTGACCAAACTAACATAAAGCGGGACAGACGGAAGAACGAACCATAGGCGGATCCAGGGGGGCCTTGGGGGGCCCGGGCCCCCCCTTTCGTGGGAAAAATTTGGTTGATTATATAGGGAATCATTGAAGCATGACTGGAGCGGGCCCCCCCCTTAGGTCAGTCAGCGGGCCCCCCCTAAGGAAAAGTTCTGGATCCGCCACTGCGAACGCACAGACCTGAGAACATATTGCCATTTTTATATGGGGCAAACACATGGTCTTTCTATTGGATGATCTTTATTTTAAAATTCAATAACACCAATCTTAAAGTTCTAGTTTGAAATTTTGTTTCAAATTGACAGAACATAGCGTTCTCGCTACATTGAAGACCTGTTAGTGACCTTCTGCTGTTGTTTTTTCTATGGTCGGGTTGTTCTCTCTTTGACACATTCCTCATTTCCATTCTCAATTTTATTTTCAAAGCATAATATTTTTGAAAATATTAATAAAATTTTTGTAAATGGTATAAAACAACGTTGTATTGTATTTCGCATTGGACCATTAACACCATGTGAACTAAAGAGGTTTTATAGACATTGTGGCAATAGATGACTGGGGACTGTTGAAGGGGGACAGGGAGCAAGTGGGTGGGGAAAGGGCGAAGGTGGGTTGGAAAAAAGAGAAACTACTTGCACAAAGGTTCCTGGTTCGATTCCCGTCTGGGATGAAAATTTCAGGAACTGAATTTTCGGCTCTCCCTTGACACCATTTGCGAGTATGGTCTCGAGGAAACGATGATAGTCCGTCGGAAGGGGACGATAAATGGCTGACCCGTGTTAAGAAAGAGCCATATCTCTTGCACGTTAAAGACACCCTTGTAGATTTCGAAAAAGAGAAAGAGCAGGCTAATGCCGCTACAAGGCAGCACTCGCACCTGCAAAGTGGAAAGGGATTAATATAAGTTGCAAAACTTGTTTCCCAATCCACTATAAATAAATATGTTTAAACTAAAAAGAGAAAATGGATGGGAGACGGGGAGAACTTTGGTTGGTGGGAAAAAAGAGAAAGAGAGTTGGGGACCGAGAGAAAGTGAGTGGGAGACAAGGAGATAGTGGTTGGGGGACAGGGAGAGATTTGGGTTGGAAACAGTAGGTGGGGGAAAAGGAGAAAGTGGGTAGGAGACGCGGGGGAGACGGGGAGAAAGTGGGTGGTAGATGGGGAAAATAGAAAAAGTGTGTGGGAGACGGTGGCTGGAGAAAATAGAGAGTGTATGGGAGACAGGGAGAAAATGGGTGGTAGACGGTGGCTATGGAAAAGGAGAAAGTTTGTCAGGAAGGCAGGGAGACAGTAGGAAAAGGAGAAGTGGGTGGCAGAAAGAAAAAAACAGGAAGAAAGAAGAGGAAGCTAAAAAAACTGTCATCAGTGACCCGTCATTGATGTAACAGCTTTACGGTCCATATAAATTGAAACTGCTCGTTTCGTGCGCGTTTTTGTGATATTTGTAAGATACATGTCTGTCATAATCTATCTTCAATATAAGATTACAATGTTATTACATTAAGTTAATAATAAAACATGATCTTATCAATGACATCTGGTTTACAGTATAATCTAAAACAGTCATGAAAAAACCAACAGTATAATCGGTCACAGATGGTAAAAAACCTACAGTACAATCTGATACAGATAGTGAAAATATACAACCTTGAAGCATTACAGTATAATCTGAAACAGAAAGTGAAATATACAACCTTGGGAAGTTACAGTATAATCTAAAATAGTCAAGAAAAAAAGACAACAACAGTTTAATCGGTTATAGCTGGTAAATAACCTACAGTACAATTTGAAACAGATAGTGAAAGTAAACAACCTTGGAAAGTTACAGAACAATCTGAAATATGTGATGAAAATTTCAATCTTGAGAAGTTACAGTACAATCTGTAATGTGTGCTGAAAAAAACAACCTTGAAAGTTACAGTACAACCTCAAATATATGGTGAAAGTAAACAACCTTGGAAAGTTGTAGTACAATCTGAATATATCATATGGTGAAAATTACAATCTTGGGAAGTTACATTACACTATGATCTGAAATATATGGTGAAAGTAAACAACCCTTGGGAGTTACAGTACAACCTGAAATATATGGCAAAAGTAAACAACCTTGTAAAGTTACAGAACAATCTGAAATATATGGTGAAAGTAAACAATATATGTTGAAAATAAACATCACAAACTACAAAATGTATAATTCCCATCTGAATGTTGCAGTACAAATTAATAATTTTAACACATTTGTCACGTCAAGGCTTTTGTAGCTTGCATGATTTTCAGATATATGTTTTTTTGCTCATGAAATTTTATAGTAATAATACATAAAACTAGAGGCTCTCAAATGCCTGTGTCGCTCACCTTGGTCTATGTGCATATTAAACAATGGACACAGATAAATTCATGACAAAATTGTGTTTTGGTGATCATGATGTGTTTGTATATCTTACTTTACTGGACATTCTTCTTGCTACAATTATCTCTATCTATAATGAACTTGGTCCAGTAATAACAATGGAAAATAAATTCTAAAAATTAACAAAAATTTACAAAAATTTATGAAAATTGTTAAAAGATGACTATAAAGGGCAATAACTCCTTAAGGGGTAAACTAACAATTTTGGTCATGTTTGACTTATTGTAGATCTTACTTTGCTGAACATTATTGCTGTTTACAGTTTATCTCTATCTATTATAATATTCAAGATAATAACCAAAAACTGCAAAATTTCCTTAAAATTACTAATTCTGGGGCAGCAACCCAACAACAGGTTGTCTGTTTTGTCTGAAAATTTATGGGCAGATAGATGTTGAACTGATTAACAATTTATTCCCTGTCAGATTTGCTCTAAATGCTTTGGTTTTTGAGTTATAAGCCAAAAACTGCATTTTAAACTAGATACCCCAACGATGATTGTTGCCAAGTTTGGTTTAATTTGGCCAGGTAGTTTCAGAGGAGAAGATTTTTGTAAAAGATAACGACGCCGGACAACGACGCCGGACAACGACGACGACGGACGACGGACACCAAGTGATGAGAAAAGCTCACTTGGTCCTTTGTTTTGGTTTGGTGAGGGTCCAGTATTTTGAAAGGAACACCAAGGTCATAAAAGGAATAGGACTTGGAAAAAGTCAATGCAGCTACCATATATGTAGCTCCATAAGTGCGGCTACCATATAAGTAGCTCCATAACTGTGGCTACCATATATGTAGCTCCATAACTGTGGCTACCATATATGTAGCTCCATAACTGTGGCTACCATATATGTAGCTCCATAAGTGCAACTACCATATATGTAGCTCCATAAGTGTGGCTACCATATATGTAGCACCATAAGTGTGGCTTACCATTAATGTAGCTCCAAAAGTGTGGCTACCATATATGTAGCACCATAAGTGTGGCTACCATATATGTAGCTCCATAACTGTGGCTACCATATATGTAGCTCCATAAGTGCAACTACCATATATGTAGCTCCATAAGTGTGGCTACCATATATGTAGCACCATAAGTGTGGCTACCATTAATGTAGCTCCAAAAGTGTGGCTACCATATATGTAGCACCATAAGTGTGGCTACCATATATGTAGCTCCATAAGTGTGGCTACCATATATGTAGCCTCATAGGTGTGCTTCATAGCTACCATATATGTAGCTCCATAAGTGTGCTTTCTATATCTGTTTTGTTTTCCACTTAGAAAATCAAAGTATGAGCTGAAATACTTGTAATTTCCAAATAACAAGCTATGTCATCATTACCTGACTGACTATTGATGTCATCATTACCTGACCGACTATTGATGTCATCATTACCTGACCAACTATTGTTGTTACAATTACCTTCCAGTACACAAGCTAAATAAGGGAAGTAGCAATTTAATCGTAATTTTTTAGGAACTCTCAGTTGATGAAATAATGGAGTTTTGATTGTTTTTCCAATATTTGCCATTCATCTTTAAATTGTAATATGAATGAATTTATTTATAGATGTTGAAAGAAAATAAAACTTTTCACGTGTTTTCCATTAGTTTCTGAGGTGACCTCTGGAAAGATAGCGTTTTGAATGGGGTTATGGATATATCCATATTTGCTCTTACTTATATTCAATCTTTAATTCTGGTTGAACTTCTTATAAGGAATTATTTTGCTGTTGAATTTGCTTGTATCCTTAAATCCTTTTGTGGAAAAAAATTGGTTGATTATAAAGGGAATCACTGAAGCAAGACTGGAGAGCCCCTCCTTAGGTCAGTCAGCGCCCCCACCACCCTTTATGAAAAGTTCAGGATCCGCCACTGACAACTCTCAATCCAAGTCACAATGTCTAAAAGTAAACCCTTACAGGTCAAAGTAAGTTTACAACACAGAGCATTGGCGAACACCAAACAGCTAGCTATAAAGGGCCCCAAAAATGACTAAATTGTAAAACCATTCAAACAGGAATTCTCAGATCATTAGACCATTGGTTTTCCTGTTTGAAGACCAGCGACAACCAATGAACATCAGATTCCTGACTTAGGACAGGTGCAAACAAAGACAGCGATTTAAACGTTTTAATAAGAACCATTATTCACCCTTACCTGAAACAATATCAAGTTTGAAAAAAATGGGAGAAATACCATATTATTTAAATGTATAAGTCAAAGTAAATCTGACAAAAATATCAAATATGTTTTAAAAAAAATATCTTTGTGTATGGAAATATCTTATACAAAACTTTATACCAGAATGTGCAATCACACATGATTGAACATGGTACTAACTGCTAACTATTGCATACTACAAATGCTCACTGTCAATCAGGCACTTCAAACAAATCTTTTTCATCTCATCTGCACATGTTATTAATTTCATATTAATATAGAAATGAATTTAAAAAATCATCATTATTAATACATTACAGACACCACCAAATGTAATTAATGACAAATTGCATGTGAATCTGAATAAAAATTACATTTAGTTATGATTATAAATAATTATAACCTTTATATAATAATTTTTTATGACAAAAATATCAAAACTATATTTGAATATCCATAACATCCTAACTTTATTAAAATTTCATAATGACGTGTATTTGTATTTAATCAAACCTCATTCACTGTCCCTTTTTAATCATCATTATATAAGCTTCATATTACTAGATTAGAAAGATTTTTGTGCTTTGTACAAATGGTAAAATGCATTTTTTTTTATAAACCTCCCTAATGCATTCTTCATACATAGGCTTTACATAACAAGTAGCAGGTTAATTGAATTACACAATAAAAATGTTTGGGTCATAAATTTAATGGAATTAGGGAGTGATTTTGTCGAGGATTTTGTCTAGATTAAAAAGGTAATGAAACAAGAATATAGACTCTGCTTAAAAATATGCAGAGGCCAAATCTACTCATTCAATTTGGTTGAGGAAAAGTAAAGTTAGAGTGTGGAAATGTCTCATGGACCAATTTTTCCATTTAAAAAGGGACATAACTCAAAATTGGTAAAAGTGACACTACCTTATCCAAATTTGATGTAATGAGCATTGTGTATAAATTTGTTTGTGGCAAGGTAAAGTTAAAGAGTGCTGAAAATTGGCCATTGCTGCCTAGTGTGTTAATTTTTTAATAGTTTGGTTAATGACCATTCAGGAACCTGTAATTCAGTGCTGGTTGCTGTTTGATGCTGAATCTAATACATGTTTTTGTTCTTCTTTATTTGCTTTTTACAGTAATCTGGACATTAGTTTTCTTAAGAGAAATTATTCTGACATATTTGTCATGTCATGGTTTTATAACTTGCAATATGGTATTGGTTTTGCTCATTGTTGAAGGTGGTGACCTATAGTCACTTAATTTCTGAATAAATCTTTAATTGTTTTAGGGGCCTTTTTCAAAAAATGTGGATTTTCTTGTACAATCAATATTTCTAAAAAAGTGTAAATATTTTTATCCAATTTTTAGATACACCATTTAGTTTCTGGTGTGTGTAACAAGTTCCAGCAAATTCAATATGAAATTTAGCTACAGAAATTGCTTCTAGTGGGTTTCAAAGGGTCCAAAAACCCAAAAATTGCTTGTACGAAATTGAAAAACTAGTCTTTTTTAAATGCTGGTTTTAATACACAGCGGAAATTATTATTTTTCTTTTGTTATTATAAATATATAGGTATCACTGCAGGTATGTATACACAAATACAGGGAATTATTAGATTTTATTAGCATTTTTTTTACTTTTCATTTCGTACTTAAAAAAATGTCAACTACATAACACAAATGAAATAATGTTGCCAATAAACAATTGATTATATCCCTTGTAACTAAGGAAGTGCTCTCTACTTACTCTTCATCCTCTGATGACGTGCTTAAAGTTACAGGATGACATCATTGATTCATTTCATTATAGATTAGTTTTGGTGAGTACAAATTACTCCGTAATTTTATTCTATGTCAACTTTGTAACGGCAAAAACATTGATAAATTTTGGCATAAATATTTTTTTTTACATAAATCATTCAAAGTCTATAATACTGACTCTAATTCAATAAAAACCATTTATCTGGTAGTATTAGGGTCAAGAAAAACATCCAAAAACCACAAATAGGTCAACTACATAACGGTCAACTACATAACGCAGTGAATCATTATGTAGTTGACAAAAAGCGTTATGTAGTTGACAATGCTGAATTAAATTCACTTTAAAATATGTTTCTAAAAAGTGTTATTTTAACCATGTTAACTGTCGAAAAAAGTGTGATGATTTTTATGGAAATATATATCAAGCAAAATGTAAATATTATTAAAAAAAAATTAGGGACCGAAACTAAATCCGTTATGTAGTTGACATATGTCCCATACTTGTTGCTATGTTATTTTTTAAAATATTTTTGTAGTAGCATTTAAGATTGCATATTTTTATTTCAGGTTGTATTGTTGTTAAACTATTCAATTTCATATATTAAAGTTGAAAATTGAATATTTTTTTGTATTGTTATTTCACAACTGAAATATCCACATTTTTTGAAAATGACCCTTAAAAGATATTAAACATAAGTTGCATTAATCAGCAATAAAAACATATATTCTGGTTTCTATATAGTGGCTTTTTGAAAAGTTGAAATACATTGTAATGACAAAGATCATTATGTTTTTTAGCCAGGTGAGCAAATAAAGGGAAAACTGGTGTATTTTTAAATGGGATAGAAGCCTTTTAAGGTGGCTGGGGTGTCTTCCTCCATCTTGGATTTTGAAGAAGCACATAACTTTGGTCTAGATAGTTGATGAAATGTGCAAATTTTGAGAGTTGTATGTAATTTATGTAAATGACTTTAGATATAAATATAGAAAATTATGTGTTTTATCATAATCAAAGCTGTAATTTCTCAAAAACACCTTGTTTGTGTTTGATGAGATTTTTTTCAACTTTGCCAAATAAGGGGAAATAACTCAGATAAAGTTATTTTTATAATAGAAGTGTTATGAATTTACCTATTTTGATATGTAGCAAGAAAACAAGTTCGATGACCCCATTTTTTCTTTTTCTTATCTGAAAGCATGTTGTAAGATCAATCTTCTCACATGTTATCGTACAGTTCTGATAGAACGTTTTCTATCCTTTTACTGCCATGATATTGCAGCCATGATATATCTTTTTATCACGCAAAATTTGATTTTCCTTGCATAATCTGACAATTTTGCACAACCTGTAGCGTGAAAAAAAGATTGGTGACCCATACTTTTTAATATATTTTTGAAAAAAGCATTAAAAAACTATTTTGAAAAGTTATCAAAAAATTCTATCAATTATAATTAAGACTCCCTAGCCACCTTAAGCTACAAATGCCTACTGTTTCGTCAAATACCAGCATTTGAAAAATAGTGTTCTAATCAGGAATTAAGTGCCCAAATGATCAAAACAGTTCATTTAAAGGTAAATCAATAGCCTGACAAATGTTGTGGTTCGTTTCATGAACTTCAGCTTTCTGCAATTAAATACTTGCAGCCATGATAAAATATATATATACATGTATAGCTGAGATCAATGAAAGTGGCATTTAACAAAACCAAACAAACAATTTCATTATAATTATTTATTATTTAATTGTTATCTTTGATGTTTTTTTATATAATAACAAATACAGTGACATTGTATTGTGTACAGGAACATTATAATACATTCCCTCTCTATACAACTAAAATTTTGTTTTCTTGACACATCCTGTTTTGTACTCTTTGCTCTTGGCAGTTCTGATTAATTCTGCAAAAGTCTTATTTCCATGTAGTCATTTCAATCCTTTTATACTGAAATTTTAATATTCAATATTTCACATTTAACACTTAAAGTTTGTTAAATCTATCAAGGCAATTAAACTAACATTTAATTTTCAGTTTTTTTAAACTGTTTTCTCTGTTTTTTCCTGATACCTTAAATCCTTTGTCTGACATCAAAGATTTTTCATCATTCTCTTCCTGCAGCTATCCAGTCATAATTGTAATGTCAACCCTGCAGGGAACCTCCATGTTACGTAACTGTAATTATAAACAAATCTTTTCTAATTACATTTGCAGCAATAAATCATTTTCAATCCATTATAGCATGTTCAATATAATTATTTAGATACATCGCTACAACCCTGGTATACTTGGTTCGGAGAGAATAGTTTGCAATGATAAAATAGGAAACAAAGAATAGAGGGCCAGCATATATAAATTACTATGGATAAGAAGCCAGATTTTGCAAAACACATTTGAAACAGATGATATTTTTATAGCAACTCTCAAATACTTTTTTATTTAACAAATAATACCTGTATGACTATTTCAATAGTTTATATTACAATGTTATGTAAAATACTGTATGTTGTATCAATCATATATGTTATGTGTATATGCCCCCCTGGGGACCTAATTTGGAAAATAAAATTTAATTTGGAAAATAAAATTTATCTATCTTATCTTATCTTATCTTTATCAACAAGAGACAAGATCATAACATTATTTGATCCATAAGAAGGGGGATAACCCAAGAGGTTATGGAGGTTAGAAGCCCCAATTTCTCCAGGTTATTTTTTAATCACATAATATTATACAAAGTTAAGCTGGAATACCCTTTACTCAACTTAATTTTTCACAATTAAAATACTTCCCACTCCCCTGTTTCTACCCTCCAAAAAATATTTAAAAAAATAGGTAAATATATATAAGAGCACATGTTGAATTTAGGATCCAGAGTTTGGTAATTCCTAAACTTATTCACAATTTCTCTGTGGTTTCTGAGGGAGATTTAGAGAGAAACATATCTTCTCATGTTATAGATGGTGTAGTAAATATGTTTTGATATTTTATGTTGTTGTGTTGCTGTCTCATTAGCTGTATACTCCTTATCACATTTCATTTATTACTAAAAAAAATAATAGTAAAATTTATTTTAATTATTGAAGAATATAACAAGAGGCTGTCACAACGACAGCAAACCGGATTTATTAATATTTATTTGTGTCCTGGCAATATCACAAGAACCATTACTGATGAATGGTGAAAGTGAAAATCGTCAATATCAAATTTGACCTCCATTTTGTCATTAGTATCAACATCTTAAAATTTGAAAAGCTTAGATTAAAATTGAGAATGGAAATGGGGAATGTGTCAAAGAGCCAACAACCCGACCAAATAAAAAACAACAGCAGAGGGTCACCAACAGGTCTTCAATGTAGCAAGAAATTCCCGCACCCGGAGGCGTCCTTCAGCTGGCCCCTAAACAAATATATACTAGTCCAGTGATAATGAACGCCATACTAATTTCCAAATTGTACACAAGAAACTAAAATTAAAATAATGCAAGACTAACAAAGGCCAGAGGCTCCTGACTTGGGACAGGCGCAAAAATGCGGCGGGGTTAAACATGTTTGTGAGATCTCAACCCTCCCCCTATACCTCTAACCAATGTAGAAAAGTAAACACATAACAATACGCACATTAAAATTCAGTTCAAGAGAAGTCTGAGTCTGATGTCAGAAGATGTAACCAAAGAAAATAAACAAAATGACAATAATACATAAATAAAAACAGACTACTAGCAGTTAACTGACATGCCAGCTCCAGACTTCAATTAAACTGACTAAAAGATTATGATTTCATCATATGAACATCAGGCACAATCCTTCCCGTTAGGGGTTTAGTATCATACCATCATAACATATATGAGAAGAACATAACCCGTGTCATGCCAACAACTGTTTTTAGAATAAATGTGTTTAGTTCCGATGCAAAGACCTTATCAGTGACTCAATATTAACGCCAAAAATAGCAATCTTTAATGACTTGAATGGTTCATGAGTAAATGCAACAACATGAATGGAAACGCCATTTCACAATCTTTCAAGAACCATAACTCCTGAACGGTAAAAGTCAAAATCGTCATTATTGAACTTGACCTCTAATTTGCCATCAGTAACAACATATAAAAATTTCAAAAGCTTTGGTTGAATGATTCATGAGAAAATGCATGGACACGACTGGAAACACCATTTTTCAATCTTTCAAGAACCATAACTCCTGAACGGTAAAAGTCAAAATCGTCATTATTGAACTTGACCTCTATTTTGTCATCAGTAACAACATATTAAAATTTGGGAAGCTTTGGTAAAACAGTTCATGCGTAAATGCACGGACACGACTGGAAACACCATTTTTCAATCTTTCAAGAACCATAACTCCTGAACGGTAAAAGTCAAAATCGTCATTATTGAACTTGACCTCCATTTTGTCATCAGTAACAACATATTAAAATTTGGGAAGCTTAGGTAGAACAGTTCATGCGTAAATGCACGGAGTCCATTTTTCAATCTTTCAAGAACCATAACTCCTGAACGGTAAAAGTCAAAATCGCCATTATTGAACTTGACCTTCATTTAGTTGTCAGTAACAACATATTAAAATTTTAAAAGCTTTGGTTGAACGGTTCATGAGTTAATGCACGGACAACATTTGATTGCCGCCCGCCCGCCCGCCCGACCGACCGCCCACTCGACCAACCGACCTCCCGCCCGCCCGCCGTACATCCCCAAATCAATAACCAACATTTTTGTCACAAAAATCCGGTTAAAAATCTAACAATTTATATGCCCTCTTACAAAATATGACTGGATGTACCTTAGAGTAAACTCACTTCAGTTGAGCAGGTATAACAGGGCTGCATTACAGCACTTTCTGGTTTAATGATATAACTGTCTCCCCACCATAGGAAACATTTGTTGTTATAACATCTGCTAATTGTGGCTGTCTATATACTCTGGTTATTGTATTAGGTTGGATCATTCTGAAATGTGGAAATTATCTGTTTTTATTACTACTCGTAAATTATAATAGCTTTATAGCATTCTTAAATGTGTAGATGATCTGGAATTTATTGTTCCTAATGTAACTTACATGTAGATTTAGAAATTTAATTTTGAGTTAAACAATGAAACGTGTTTAAATCAAACTTTCTGTTAGGGGGCTGGTTCCCAATATGAAAAGGGAGGGTGTGGTTCCAACCATGTGTCCCCATTTAAATGCATTGATCGTAGAAAAAAATGGGATCTAGGAAAAAGGAATAAATTACAAAAATAGCATGATATGGATAATAAGCATACAGCCTTTTACTGCTTAAAATACAATGTGGTATCAACTTTGCTCATTGTTGAAGGCTGTACTGGGACATATAGTTGGTTTCTGGTGGAGAATCATACCAAAAACATTTTGAATGTCACCCCACTCTCATTAAAATTAATAAACAGCTGCTACACGAATGTATATAAATATATTTTAAAAGAAAAGAGCACTTTTTCTTAAAACATTCAGAAATATAGGCCATTCTCTTTGCCTAAAAAACTGAACCGCCAAGCTCAAATATTTATATCATTATTATAATAACAATTTCTAGATATGGTAGGGAGCTCAAAGGTTACATCACTTTTTTCCATGCAGTTAACATAATATCCAATTAAACATAATAAATAAGATAAAGTCTAAATTTAAGGAGCCATCTGCACATACTCTGACCACCCAGTAAATTAAAATTAATGAAGGAGGACAGAATTTACATTGAAGTTTATATACAGATAATATTAGGCCAAATAAAATAGCACGTGTGGTTCCAGTTACATCTAAAATTAGTTAGGGATTTTTTTTTAAATTGATTCTATGTGAGCAAAATTCTGACTATAACAGAGCTTGTTGAAAAATGACAAAAAAAACCTTAAAGATAGGCTATTATGAGGACTATAAATATAAGGTAGGTAGGGTAACTCAGGAACCACCCATATATTTTTATTTGGCCTATAAATAAAAATTTTAGATAATCTCCAGATGGATTTGAACTCTGACAGTGAAGTGCTGCTTTAAAGTTCTCTTGATGATAACATTAACAGCTGTAGATTCAGTTATGTTTATGAAATGTTTCTTCTGTCAACACTTTATCTTGCTACACCCAGAGGTCTGTTCAAAAGTAATGTGATATACAGCTACTGTAACATCAGGGGGCATTCTGGAAAATGTGGGGTTGATCCATTTACTGGAACATGGATGGTCAATGGGCTGAGATAGATTTTGGGCTGCACACTGCACATTATATGACTTCATTCTATATCCTGTGAACAAAGGAATGAAAATTATTCATTATAAACAATCATTGTTGTTCTTGTTCATTTTTGGGTAAAGTAAATCCTTTAAGAGCTATCCCCCTTCAAAGAAACTGAACACTTTTAACAGAAGAGGTCTTTAAAAATAAGAAGATGTGGTATGATTGCTATAGCATGAGACAACTAGACCAAATGATGTAGAATTCAGCAACTAAAGGTCATCAAAGAGCCGTCAACAATGAGCAAAACCCATACCGCTTTATATTATAAGTAATCTATAAAGGCCTTGAAACATCAAATGTACAACAATCAAATGAGAAAACTAACAGCCTCAGAGGAGGGTTGCATGACACTACTGGTATATTAAATGCAAACATTAAACCATTAAAAAAATTCAAGATTTCCCTCAAGAAATAATCAGTAACTATTTCAGTGTGGCCTCCTGAATTTACATAACCAAAGAAACAAACAAAAACATTTCTCCAATCTTCTGCCAACAAAAAAGCGAACTTTTCTTCGGTAAAAAAAAATTGTTAGACATGATGATTATTTTGGTAAGATCTGAATAAGCTTGAGATAGACAGAAGATAATCTAATATCAGACTAAAGACATTAACCTCACATTCAATGTCAAGAATAGTTATGATTAATGGCAGGCTAAATTTACTTTTAATGAATCTAGTCATTCTTGGTGATTATCGTAAGCTCTTGATAATTACTGCAGGCTTATTAGAGTGTTGTCTGCTGGATACTTACACCTACCATTCAAAACTAAATTTCCCATAATGCAAAGTTCTCATTCATAAGCAAGTAATTTTTTTTCTTAAAAATTGGGAGGAAAGGATATCTAAAATGGGGGCCTGAATCGGGTTTACAGAATAGAGAATAGTGGATGAAATCAATAAAGAATTGAGTAAATGGACCAAAAATTCAGAGAAGAGAATAATGGGGTGCAAAAGTATAAATAAATTAGAACAATGGGTAAAAAGGCAAATGAACCATCCCCCGAATCCAAACCATCGCCAAAGGCTGTCCTGAGTGGCTGTCAGTGGAACTGTCTCACACTTCATATCTTAGTAGTATATAATTTAATTTTCCTTGACACTAATTATGATTGATAAATTTTTAAATTCAGATTTAAGGATGAGGAGCAACTGAGTATCCTGATGAAAAAAAGTAAAATATTTCAGTAGCTGTTCAAGAGTAATATAAAAACAAGAAGATGTTGCATATGATTGCCAATGAGACGACTCTCCATCAAAGACCTATTGAGTATAGAAGTTAGTCTTAAATAAATAAAAACTATTTTTTCATATGATAACGATTCATTAATTTGAATATGAGACAAAGTGTTTTGATTCCTTGTACAACTGTGATGTCTGCTTACATTCAAGAGTTATTCCCCTTGAATATAAAAACTTCAAATTGCTTTCAAAAATTTATAACCAAGAAATTGAGATCAAGCAGATTTAAATAACCACACAGTAACTTGAAGTTAATATTTGTACATAAAGCACGTAATCTTAATTTGAATTATATCTGCAAATCTCTGAAAAATAATATAATTTCTAGAGTCATATCTTGAAAATCGCTGAAATTATTAATTTAATTAAGCAGAAAATTTACCAAATAATTATCTTCACATTACAATCTGTATGTACAAAAAGACAAGATAATTCTAGTTTTAACCATTGATAAAACGTTAATGCATAGTGTCATGATAACAAATGTTTAATCATTTCTGTTTTCCCCAATATAACATAATTACCTCCCCTGTCTAATAATGCAGAAAGCCAATATTTAATAAATTGCATGATTCATACGTAAATATCAAATTACGAGATGGGTCTTTTGCTATACTTATAAGTATTTGTCCCATTTAACAGGGAATTATTAAACCATTAGATTGCTCTGTATGAAATGTTAAATGACGCATGCCATAATTGTTGTCATTATTTTCCTTTTTATACTTCATTTTAAAATTTCATCTAAATTTTTGTGTAAGATAAATGATTCGATGGATTACTGAAACTTAATTTACAATTTTTAATCATCATATAATTTGAACAGATTTGAGACATAATGATAAAAACCTTTCTGGTATATAAACATTGAGTTGATAGTCTTTTATCTGAATAACCAGGGGCGGATCCCCCAAAAAAGGGGGGGTTCCAACCCCGAGAACCCAACCCCCTGGATCGGCCAATGGAATAACACAATCTATATACATTTTTAATAACCATATGATACGAAAGAGATCAGAAAAATATATCAAAAATATGTATATAAAAAAAAAACGTGCATCATTAATACATGCTTTTGTTTTAATTTACTTTCATAAGAATCACTCTAACCCAAACATTTTAAAGCACTTGTTTGACAAAAGATTTTGTCTCACTCAACCTAACAGAATTACACAATAGTTGGTGTCTAATTTAGTTAAATACCTTTGACTTTCTTGACCTTTGACTTCCTTGACCTTTGACCTCCATAAGACAGCAAAGCTTTTGCTTGAACATAAACTTCATTCTTATGATTCCAAAAATCTGAAGTCAATAATCTGAAATGACAAAAAAAATTATAATTTAGTCTAGGTTTTAAAGTAAAACTGTAATGATGAGGTAATGAGGGAGGGTTGAGATAACATGTTTAACCTTTCCACATATTTGGGCCTGTCCCAAGTCAGGAGTCTCTGGCTTTTGTAAGTCTTGTATTATTTTTTTTGTAATTTTATGTTCATCTATATTTCAGAATTTAGTTTGATATCCATTTTCTCTGAACTAGAAGTGCACATTTTTTGTTTAACTGTGTTGATGACCCATTGGGTGGCCTTAGGTAGTTGTTTACTCTTTGGTAAGGGTTGTTGTCTCTTTGACACATTCCCAGTTTTTATTCTTAATTTCATTGAAAAATAAAACATAGAAATTCAATCCAAAAGATTTGTAATTTGTCCTATAATTTAAACACTTCAAAGAGGTTAACAGATAAAACAAATTAAAAAATAGAGATTATAAATTCCCAACCAGCATGCATGTTGTATCAGGAATTAATTCTATTTGCTTGATGAGACAAAATACTGATAGCCTACAAGGAAACTGTATAATCCTATAAGCCTAATGGTTTTTAAAACAATAGATCTTTGTTGAGTCATTCAGTTTTAAAAGTACAGACAGTCTTTAAACAAGTTTGGTCATTTTTCTTGTTTGGATTATTTTCCTGTTCTTTTTTTTCCATTTAAAATTTAGCCTAATTTTTCATTTTTGATTCATTCTTTTTTAAAATTATTGTCAACCTTTATACACGTTCAGTTATAAGTCTTGTTTGGATTTTCCCTTTTTTTTTTTGTAAAAAGTTAGTTAATTTTTCATTTTAAAGGTAAGTACATGGTAATTAATAAAACTGACCGTTTTTTTCCTCAGTTTTTTTCTCTCCAATAAAAATAGCCTAATTTTTCATATAAAAGTAATAGTACATGGTAATTAATAAAGCTGACTACCTTTTTAGAAGATTTTTCTTAAAAAATCAACCTAATTTTTCAAAATAAAGGCAATTAATAAAGCTGGCTAACTTTTTAGAAGATTTATAGTAAGACAAGAGAAGAGGGTCTTGATGGAGTGTCCAGATTAATAAGTCAATAACAGTAGAAAAATGGGCCAAAAAATAAAGAATAAATCATAATAGGGATTAGGGTTCTAAAATGTAAAGAAAAGAGAAATATGGGCAACGTTAAAAAGAATTAAAAAAATAGAGAAAAACAACAATTTACTGCTTGTGCTGATCTTTATAATTATTGTCTGAGGTCGACAACATCAGGACTTCTTCATGTACCAAGACCTAATTCTGATTTTTTAAAAAGAACATTTAAATATTCTGGTCTTATTACCTGGAATAATTTACCAAATAATATTAAAGAAATAGATAATTTAGATACATTTAAGACCAACTGTTCAAACTATTTTCTAACTGAACAGAATAAAGATGCACAAAACTATTGTATTTTTTCTTCTTCAACTGAATGCATATGAACTTATTCAATATTTAAGCTGCTTTATTTAACTGTAGTATGTATTAAAAGTTTTTGAAGGCCTCATGGAAGATTAACATGTTAAATGTGTTACCTTTGTTAAAATAAAGAATTTTATCATTATTAATTATTAACAAAATAATTGAAAGAAAACAAAATGAAGAACCCCCCCTTCCCCCATCAAATCAAGACCCTCAGAGAAAGTATATAACATCTGTACAGGTGATCAGAGTCAGTGAGAGAAGATATAAATTAGGGAAATTTATTATGTCTTCTCATATCAGACATGATACAAAGATGGCAAGCTGTAAAGCATCAACTCACTTAGTAGATCATGAATTCATGAAAGAGGCCATTGGTAAATTGAAAATAGAGAACTGGAGGCTCCAAATAGCCTGTGGCGCTCACCTTGGTCTGTGAACATATTCAACAATGGATTGTTGCCAACACTGCAGATAATAATAGAATTTATGACAAAAATCTCTTAACCACAAGTCCAACAGCCATGGCTTGCAGAATTCCAACTAAAATTTTCTTATAATTGAGCTTCAGGTTTGTGGATTCGAAAGTTTTTCTTGAAGACTGCTTTTGTTGATATTGTTTTGTTGATTATTTTGTCAGTTTAATTTCTTTATTTAACTTCTTTAGTTTCAGAGGACAGAAGATTTTGTAAAAGTTTATGGACATTGATCCCTTTTCCCTAGAGCCAGGTGAGCTAAAAAAAAAAAGAGGGATTTTCACTTTAAGTAAAGCAAGATGAAAAGGATGAACTTTTAAAAATATGCTCATTCTATGTCAATCAAAGAGGAGAAAAAAATTAGGCTGAGCTTTCCTTTATCTGCAAGTTCATCAGAAAGAACATAAATGGTACCAGCTTAAATGCACCAGATGCACATTTTGACATAAATGTCATCAGTGGTGCTCAAGGCCAAAATATTTTAAAATCATAACCTCAGGCAAAAATATATTGGTTCCTTTTATGCAGATGTATTTATCTAGCATAAATCATACAAAAAGAGGGACGAAAGATACCAAAGGGACAGTCAAACTCATAAATCTAAAACAAACTGACAACGCCATGGCTAAAAATGAAAAAGACAAACAGAAAAACAATAGTACACATGACACAACATAGAAAACTAAAGAATAAACAACACTAACCCCACCAAAACTAGGGGTGATCTCAGGTGCTCCGGAAGGGTAAGCAGATCCTGCTCCACATGCGGCACCAGTCGTGTTGCTTATGTGATAACAAATCCGGTAAATAGTCTAATTCGGTAGGTCACATTCAGGAAAGGGAAGGGGATTGTAGTTACGACGTAAGGAACATATCCGATATCATTTGTGATACGGTTATTCCATAACGGTCAACCAACAAAATGTCACCCTTGTTGCAGGATGACCATCATTATATTCTTGAACATCACAGACAAAAGGGTAGAAAATTCATTTCTGATCGAAAAGTGTCATTAATAAATAATTATGCTACTATATTATAACTAAAGCCTAATTTGATAAATAACAAACTAAAATGTGGTTGTGCAAATGTATTAATTATGTAGTGCCTTCAAAACTTAAAGGATTCATAATTATTAACACTACAGGGAGATAACTCTGTAAATATCAGCTGAACATTTTAATCATGTTCTATTGTTAAAGAAATATTAAGCTTCTCTATGACCAAAATTGTTGTTTGTAAAGTTGCTATATATTCAATGAAAATTTTCTGATAAACTGTGTAGTCCAAGTCTCATATTTTTGTTGAAAGGGTCACAGCAGAAATTTTACCTAAATTTGACAAGAGTACACACGCTGAAATGTCTCGCCTTCTATACTAATCATTGATTTTATGTTGATAGTCCTAAGTATAAAGCTAAGCTTTATTACAACTGTCACATAAACTTAACATTAACCAAGATAACTAAACAAAAACCACTGAACCTTGAAAATGAGGTGAAGGTCAGATGAACCATGCCAGGCAGACATGTACAGCTAACAATGCTTCTATACAACATATATAGTTGACCTATTACTTATAGTTTTAAGAAAAATAGACCAAAACACAAAAACTTAACACTGCGCAATGAACCGTGAAAATGAGGTCACGGTCAAATAAAACCTGGGTGACTGACAAAAGGATCATAAAATATTTCCATACACCAAATATAGTTGACCTATGGCATAAAGTATTAGATAAAAAGACCAAAACTCAAAAACTTTACTTTGACCACTGAACCATGAAAATGAGGTCAAGGTCAAATGACATCTGCCCGCTAGACATGTACACCTTACAATCATTCCATACAACAAATATAGTAGACCTATTGCATATAGTATGAGAAAAACAGACCAAAACACAAAAAATTAACTATAACCACTGAACCATGAAAATGAGGTCAAGGTCAGATAACACCTGCCAGTTGGACATGTACACCTTACAGTCCTTCCATACACCGAATATACCAGCCCTATTGCTTATAGTATCTGAGATATGGACTTGACCACCAAAACTTAACCTTGTTCACTGATCCATGAAATGAGGTTGAGGTCAAGTTAAAACTGTCTGACAGACATGAGGACCTTGCAAGGTACGCACATATCAAATATAGTTATCCTATTACTTTTAATAAGAGAGAATTCAACATTACAAAAAATCTGAACTTTTTTTTCAAGTGGTCACTGAACCATGAAAATGAGGTCAAGGACATTGGATTTGTGACTGACAGAAACTTCGTAACATGAAGCATCTATATACAAAGAATGAACTGAGCTAACGCCACTGCCGCCGTAGCCGCCACGGGATCACTATCCTTATGTCGAGCTTTCTGTAACAAAAGTTGTATGCTCGACAAAAATTAAACGAAACAAATTAATTTTAGTCAAAGGTGTTCAGTACCACCTTAATTCATTCAGACTTTGTAAATTGTACTTTCAGCAATAGATACCACATTCCCCTTTAGATTAAACGTGTTTATACTTGAAATATCTTCAAAAGAGATCTGTAATAGAGACAATAATTGCTGATTTTTATACAAATTGTATTTTTCTTGGCAAAATATCTGTTATTTTTTTCTCATATTTTCATTTATTTTGCTTTTCAAATTTTAGTTATTGACAGGAAATGTTACTGTTTAATTTCTGCTATCAATTTATTTATAAATCAAAAGAAAATATCTTTATTTATTTAATGAAATAGAATCTGTTATGAAAATAAACCCATGCCACGTTTTTGAATTATTCCATAAATAAGAAAAGGATTAAATACAGACTTTGGCATTGACTTTTTCTAACTTTGAATAGTTCATTTGGTACAAATATTGTAAAAATAACTGGACATTTGCACTATAAATAATAATATTATTTCTGATGATTACTTTTGTTCAACAAAACAGAAAACTCATTATTTTGGTGAGTAAAAACATTATAACCCTGGCACATCTTCTTTTATTAAATTAAAAATATGGCATAAACATTATGAACTTAGGGTATGTGGGATATAGGCTATAAACATATGGGAAAGTCAGATATATAAGGAGTAAAAAGAAATGTGAATCTGAGAAAAAGAAGGAATAAAAAGAGGGGAAGTGACTTTGGCATTGACTTTTTCTAACTTTGAATAGTTCATTTGGTACAAATATTGTAAAAATAACTGGACATTTGCACTATAAATAATAATATTATTTCTGATGATTACTTTTGTTCAACAAAACAGAAAACTCATTATTTTGGTGAGTAAAAACATTATAACCCTGGCACATCTTCTTTTATTAAATTAAAAATATGGCATAAACATTATGAACTTAGGGTATGTGGGATATAGGCTATAAACATATGGGAAAGTCAGATATATAAGGAGTAAAAAGAAATGTGAATCTGAGAAAAAGAAGGAATAAAAAGAGGGGAAGTGACTTTGGCATTGACTTTTTCTAACTTTGAATAGTTCATTTGGTACAAATATTGTAAAAAATGACTGGACATTTGCACTATAAATAATAATATTATTTCTGATGATTATTTTTGTTCAACAAAACAGAAAACTCATTATTTTGGTGAGTAAAAACATTATAACCCACATCTTCTTCTATTAAATCAAAAGTATGGCATAAAAATTATGAACTTAAGGTATGTGGGATATAGGCTATAAACATATGGGAAAGTCAGATATATTAAAGGAGTAAAAAGAAATGTGAAGCTGAGAAAAAGAAGGAATAAAAAGAGGGAAGTGACTGGTCAAGTGAGGCTGTTTGAATACAGGGGTACCTAATTATACGACCTGTGCTTAACTTAGATATTTATATATCAGGAAATGATTGAATTTTGTTATTTGCTAATCTTGAAAAAAAAGAAAAAAAGAGGGGGAAGTGTGCAAAAATTTAAGTTAGGATTTAAGGTACAAACTTTGATAGATTAAACCAGACAGAAAACTTTATTTTTGGACCTGTTTTCCAGAATCATATGGCTTAGTTCAAATTTTTCTGCTTTTAATCATTTTCAGAAAAAGTAAATTCATTATCTGAGGACTGGACATGATGCATGCCATTATTTGGCACTTGTCAAAAGTCTGATCTACAGTGACAAGGTGTACAGGAAATGATAAAAGAATCCAAATCATTTAAGGTAACACGATACCGAATGACGTTACGCCAGGAGTTATCGTTCCTGACGTTATCGAATAACGTTCACACATATATAAGCCAATGCAGCGGGTTTTGTGTAGCATTTTTAACGGTAACTTTCCCTAGATGCAGAGTGCCGAGAGTTTTGATGCAATACGTAGCGGTTATTTGACATAGATTGTTTTATCGTTTTCCGGAAATCATTCTGCTCATTGTTAATCTTTAAAAAGTATTACTTTACTTTTTAAATATTCTGTTTCTTTGATATTTAAGCATCTGCACGCTTTATCTATATATGTTCTTATGCATAACAGACACAGTTTTATCACTTTGTTTTTATTCTTGGTATATATATAGGAAGATGTGGTGTGAGTGCCAATGAGACAACTCTCCATCCAAAAAACAATTTATAAAAGTAAACCTTGGTTTATTTTTGCAATAAGTACTTATTCATGATTCACCCCGTATCCCCATGAAATTTTGTTTTGAAAGTAGAAATGTAATTCATAGAAGCTTAGGATGATGTGTGAAAAAAAACCAGGGAATTTTACAACTATTAATTCGTTTTAAAATGGTCATCAAAAACACCGCTCGGACAAAATTGAAATTTATTTGGATGAGAATACGGATATAATTAGGGGGGAAAGCACAATACAAGCAGACGTTGAAAATCATACAGAAAATAGTTTGTTTGTATGGAATGTAAAAAAGTGGTTATTTAGCCGAATAACTTTTCCTGTGTTCCATGTGTAAACAGTCTCTGAAATTCATTGGTCTGTACAGAGTAAATTCGATATAGTTTTGGAAACATTTTAAAATACAGCGCCAGCTTTGTAATCGTTTAAACCACGTCTACTCAGGACGGACAGCAACATCGGAATGAAGCATTAGAAAGTTAACGAAGGCTGAGAAATACATGGGCACTTGATTCGGCAGAAATAAAATAACAAAATTCAGGTTCCGTTACAGTCTAAATAAAGCCATCCCCGAGTATCCACTTGCGTCTACAAACGCAAGTTGATAGTTGGGGATGGCTGTAGTCAGACAGGTTCCGTGTTCTCTGATTCCGTTATAATTTTTTCCCGAAATTTACATGCAAACGGCTGACTTTTTATTATTCAAACGGCAAGAGACTGTATAAAAGCTAGATCTTGAAATCATTGAGATTTTATATTCGTGTTAATTTACGCTTGCATGGGTATTCGGTGTTTTTTTAGTTTTGAGTTGGAAGTAATGTACATGTACAAGTTGGGAGACAAAACGACTGAAAGAAAATTAACAAAGTTACCTTTTAGGGCTCTGCGGGCCATACTGCTCGCATAAAAGTTTCTTTCTTAAAATTAGTTTTTAGAACAAGTATACAAATATATATATACATGTACAGCGTCAGTTTAAATTTTCCCGACCATCATCGCGGATGCCCTGCCTCTATTGCAAAACCTACCTATTGTATTTATTGTTAACTTGTTCTCGTCCTCAACATGCATGAACTATTTCCACTGGACGTTAACCAACCAATAATCAAAGCAATCAATCCTACAATTTTCCCCCGTCACTTGGAACTTTAGTTGTTAAAATTTAAATCATTGCCTCTAATTTTTTCAAAAAATTCGACAAAGTTTAAACGCAGACCGCGAGGAAGACCAAAATTGAACAGTTACGCAAAACTAAATATCTACGTTACCGCTTGCTCATTTTGGAAGTGGGGTAACATGAGACTTTATTTGTAAAAGTACAAGTACAAATAAAAAAAACATTGTGTACATGTTATTTGTACAAAGTTGGCTGATAGAATGATAAATGGAGATATGTGATATGCAATTTATAAGATAGCAACAGCTGGGCATTAATTAATTGACATCAAGAAAATCGTGACTAATGCTAATTGGAATAGTATCTTTACACTTCTTATTTGTAGTTTTAGTAAAAGTTGGAAAATTTTGAGTATGTATAGTATAATTGTCACAGTAACATTTCAGTCTCTTGGTAAATATTAGTTTAAGTCTTAAAACTTTTGCTCTTCTCTAGAAAATTCAAACCATTATGAAATATTATATAAGGAGATGCGGTTAAATTTCCAATTAGTCAAGTTTCCACCAAAGACGAAATGACGGAAATGCTATCCTTCTTAGTTTGCTACTACATTTCAGATCTCCAAATTACCATTCCATTATATGAACTGCATATTCAAAAATATGCATTGTCACCAAATTACTTATAGAGCACGTATCATCATATTGTTTTACATTTGTCCGTTCGACCGTTAATCCCGCACTTAGTATATATAGAGTTAATTCGGCTAATTATTTATAACTACAGTAGTTTTGCTTCAGCTTTAAAACTATGTACCTGGTGTTACTACTCATATTATAGGTGCGCATATCGTCTGGAGTTTCTTTTTTGTTTCATGACAGGCTGCTGGATTAGGCATTTTGATAAAAATACAAAGGCACACAGAGTACAGACTCCGGCTTACATCTGATACAGGTTGAATTTCAAGCTGGAACTTTTAAATTTCGCAGTTGTTTTACTTATATAAAGAATGCATATATGATCTCAAGATTTGTTATGTAAATATTTTTTCACAAATGACAGAATGTTGAAATTTGTGAAATTTTGCATACAGTTTGCTAACCCGAATAATTCAGTCCCTCTCCGTAATCGATCTCTCCTACTTACGTAATGTAGTAAGCGGAATATAACGACTAAATTATTCGGGTTAACAGTTTGCAAGTTTGTCCGACTTGCTGAGCAAACAAGTAACACATTTACACAACGCTGAGTACACTATACTACATGTATTGTATGTACCAAGTTAAGAATATGACAGCTGTTTATCATTCTTTTTATGTTTTTCAGCTTTTGATTTCGTCATTTGATAAGGGATTTTTTCGTTTTGATTTTTTCTTGGAGTTTTGTTATTTTATTTTTTGGAATGTGTATTTTATCATGATCATTATTTTTCCTCATAATTTCCACAAAATCTTTCTTGACTGTTTTCAAAATTGTATTGTATCGTCCCGAACATGCATGAACTATTTGCCACTGAACGTTAAACAACCATCAAACCGAGCAATTAAAAAACTTTTAAATGAATCAATTTTTTTAAAATACTATATTTCTGCATCACGGGATGCAGTGATGATACCACCATTGTCTAATATGATGGAGTTAAAAATCAGTAATTCGGATGAATCTCACGTGAAATGTTTCATTTAATTTTCACGTAAACTTAACAAAAATCTGAAGGTATTTTTTATGGTTTTAATCAAATTTTAGAACAAAGATATTATTTAAATAATTTTATTTCAAATATTTACGTGAATTTAACATGTACAAAATTCCTGTGACTTATGCATGAACTATTATCATAAGATTCACATGGAACCTGTTCACGCAAGTTTCAAGTCATGATATGCTCGTTTGATGTGAAAATTGGACGATATTGATATTAATTCATATGAGTGAAATTCCATGTGCAGGACGAAATAAAATGATATCTGATTCAGTAGAATTTTATATTGCATTACTAGGAACTTTACGACAGTCGACAGGGGAAATGAAAATAAAATATACTCATTCAGATCCCGACACATATTTTTTTCTCCATTTCTCTGAGAAGGAATAACGTTATATTCCGTACACCATAACGTCACACGTTTTTGGTCAAATTCTAGGCCTATCGATCAACTTTGAAGCCATTTATTTCAAAAACAAGGATGGTGACATATGAGTTTCTATATGTGTATGGATTCACTATGCAATCCTGGATATTATGTTAGTTTTTTGTTTTTCTCCGTATATAAGAAAATAGCCATCCATTCGAAAATCTAAAAAAGTAAGCCGAAAACAAGGCATTTCCCCTATATACCTAAGTAAATTTGTCGCCAAAATTGACGTTTTCCTATGAAAATTACAAAAAAACAAAAATGGTGACCCCCATTTTTTATTACATATTCCGATGTAACTCGATTCAAAGTACATGTATGCCAAAAATTTTGGAAATCGGGAGATATGCCATTCGGTATCGTGTTACCTTAAAGATCAAATGTTTAACAGCATGTTTTTGTAGGAGGGTTTGGATGGGGTCTACAGAATGTAGAATAATGGGCATACAGTGCAGAATAATAACCCTTAATATAACGACAAAAAGTAGGTTATAGCGGGGTCATATTTATAAAATAGAGAAAAATGGGCAAAAGATGTCCAGAATAAAGAATGTTAATTATTGGCAAAAATTGTCAAGAAAGTAGAAACAAATCATTTAAAAATACAAAAAAATGAAGAACGGACCCCATTCAGACCCTCTTATAGAGTGTCAGTCAAAGATTTCAACTCTTCTACACTAATGTCAGTTTAAGTCACTGACATTAGCATGTTTTCAATTAAATGGAAAAACTTTATTTGTTTTAACATCCCATAATTTATATTCATTACTCACACTTCAGTAATTTCTGGCTATAATTTTATTTTAATTTTTTTCATGTCTTAAAGCTACTAAAAATAAGATTTACAAATACGTAAATAAATTATAATAGGAGATATTTCACATCAGATGTGAATTATTTTATAATTAATTCTTAATATAATCTGGTTATTTATCAGTTGATATGGTCATCCACC